>CM043117.1:19841552-19992892 GCA_023701765.1 Hylyphantes graminicola
TAGGTTTGAATTATCGTCGTACTAGAGCTACACGAGGGCTATTGGCGACTCACCTTTTATTTGAAGTAGGAGAATAATAAACGTGGGGGCCCGGGGGGCCTAGTGGGTGTGATAGAAGCCAACACTAATAGTCTGCTCATTGTACCGGGTTCGATTCCCGCCTTCGCATTGGGTGTACTTTTTTTCCCTCTGTCAGTAAAATTTCTGCTTTGGTTTGGCTCGGTTTGAATTATCGTCGCACTAGAGCTACACGAGGGGTATTGGCAACGGGCATCGTACTTTAGAACCTCAGTCAAGTGACGAGCCGGCACCTGAATAGGCACCCAACGCAACCGTTAACGGTGATCTTACGCAGCGTTAGGACTTTGAAGGATATTTAACGTGCACTCCCTTACACGGGGTATTATTCGTCGGACATTTTTGGCTGCACGGGCCGTTTATAGACGGTTTAATGTCACAAACTTTCGCAGGTGGCGCTGTTACTCGGAAGTCTGTCCATCCTACCTAGAAATATTCTGGTTCACAAGTGTGTTGATGTTTTGAACACCGCTATCGCTTTGCAATGCGTTCGGATTCCGCCAAAAAGACGTCAGAGCTATACTTCATGAATCATGCTGATTGGCTACCTATATTTCGTCGCAGAACTTTTTCGTGCTTGCACGAAAAAATTCTATGAAAAATTCCTCACAGCTGTTCTCCATGTCATACCTATGGAAATTCCGTGCAGAAGGAGCGCCGAAATGGGCTTGATGGGGATTTTCAGTTAAAATTATTCTTTGTTTGGTTGAAAAACGTTGCACTGGAGCTACACTATACGAAGACTATTGGAAACGAGATTCGTTGTTTTGTTGTTGTTTATAATGCCACTCAATAACCGAGCCCGGAGTAGAGGACTACCCGATTTAAGGGGTCTAAGGAGTCTTAAAAATGTGCAAAGAAGATACCAAAGCATAGTCTGATCTTTCATGTCATTTTTTAACTACTCAATGTAAAAGTATAATTTTTTTATATGTAATTCTACAAAATTTATTTATTATAAAACAAGTTTTAAAATTTATGAAATTTTAGCAAAAACTAAAATAAGTGATATTAAACATGAAGGTACTTGAACACACTGTGATTAGGCTTGCGCGGCAAATTGTGAGGTCAAAATTGAAAAAATGAATAAAAAAATGACTTTATATTGTACAAATATGTACAAACAAAGACTTATACCTAAATTCTCAGCTCAATTTTAATTAGAAAATATTTTTTTAAAATTTAAAATCAAAATTTTTAAATTTTTATGAATTTTTTTAGAAAAAAGTTCTTAAAATAATTTCTAATTAAAATTGAGCTGAGAATTTAGGTATAAGTCCTAGTTTATACATATTTGTACAATATAAAGTCATTTTCTTGGTCATGTGTACAATTTTGATCTCACAATTTGCCGCGCAAGCCTAATCAGTGTGTTCATGTACCTTCATGTTTAATATCGTTTATTTTAGTTTTGGCTAAAGTTTCATAAATTTTAAAACTTGTTTTATAATATATAAATCTTGTAGAATTACATATAAAAAAATTATACTCATTTATTGAGTAGTTAAAAAATTACAAGAGAGATCAAACTATGCTATGTTGTATCTTCTTTGCACATTTTTAAGACTCCTGTGACCCCTTAAGGCGAAGAGGGCGGCTTCCGTTTTTATTGAGCGCCACAAGGGAGGAAGTCCGACTGTTGCCCGTCAGCATGACACATCCGTTTTACAGGAAGGTCCCTTTCACACATCCATTCTCATTCACATATCGGAATTTTGATCCAGATCAAGGGCCGATAACCCCCTGATCTGGTACCCCCAGAGGTATTAATTTGGTATGGGAACATGGAGGACTTTGTGACCACGACATATTTAACGTGCCCCAGCCACCATTAGTCAACACGGCGGTCTTTAGCCGAGTACAAGCGCCGACCCAGCGACCATCAGAATTGCGAGCGCCGCCGAGGACAGAACCCACAGCCCTTCCGGTGCGATCACGACGCTTCACACGACTGAGCTACCGCGGCTCAAGATTCGTAGTTTTTTTAACCACAGTTAAGTGACGAGCCGAACCCGAGCTGGAACCAAACGCAAACTACGACATCGCGCGCGACATCACACATTGAGATCCACTGATTTAACAAGCACTTGGTCGTGTAGTGCGACGATAATTCAAACTATACGAGAACTTGGTTGTTAAGATTGACTCCTCAGATGAGTCATAACATTGATTTTTTTAAAGCGTCCTATTATACTTTAAGAAAAGTTAAAAGTAGACAAGTAATGTATTTTTTCGGAGGTAAAATGACTTCGCTACTCAAAGATTAGATGACTATTTAGCTATAACCCTTTCAAAGTCCTAATGACAATTTGGCATTATCACGGAGTTCAGTACCCCAAAATCGGTGAAAAAATAAAAAAATAAAAATTATTTGCTTATAATACTATTACAACCTTTATTAATATTGTCACAAAGTATCAAGACGATTGGAAAAATATTTTTGACATTAAAAGCCATTTTATTTAACCCTTTCCTTACTGAACGGTTAACAATAAAAACTTTAAACGCGTTTTTCTCAGAACTTGATTTTTTGAACTTCGATGTAGCTTTTCTCAAAAACTATGCTATGTTTTCTAGTAAACTTTTTTTTACATAATGTAATACATCGTATAGATTAATCTGAGGTTATAAATTTTAATAAAACTGAAGTGAAAAAAAATTTATGGTGCAAAAAAGTGAAAAATTTCATGATTTTTTGGATACTTTAAAACTTATTTTATTTAAAAAATCTGACTTGTTTAAAAAAAACTTTTAAACCTCATATTGATATATAAGGTTGGTATAACACACAGAAAATTTTAAGATGATCTGATCAGTAGTTATTGTGAAAAAGTACATTGCAATTGGCCAATTTAACATTACCGGTATGCAACATACCGAACCCCCTTAATATTTTTTTTTCTGATCGTCTATAGCCATTTATGATATCAAAAACCACAACATTCGATTCTTCAAACTTTTTCCGATACCATATTGGTTAATTTCCACCATCTGGTGCATTTGTCGCCAAGGGATTTGGCGTTTTTTTGTAGCAAGCGATAAACAATTTTATTTGGTGATACGGCGAAAAATCTTTTCGTCCAATTGTCGGCGCTGGTAATACTTGTGGGTAAGAAGTACGGAATTGTGGGTAAGAAGCCCGGATGATGTGCGCGCACAATGGAATTATTTTGTTCTTAATTTATTTTTTCGTCCAACCAACGACGCTGTTGATACTTGCGAGCGATGAATTGTGGGTAAAGTTGCGCGCGCATCGTAATCGCGGTTACAGTTAACTATGAATATCTGGTTTGGGTTATTATATTTCGGTTATTTTTTATTCTGAATATTTTGTCGATTCGAAGAGGGCCGGTCTGCTAGCTGCCGGGGGCCCCAAACAAAATTTTATGCTTTCAACAGACTCTTCAATACTGCCTGATGTTGGAAACTAATGTTTTTTTTAGAGAAAAAAAAAATTGCCCGGGGCCCCAAACGGGTATTTCGGCTTTCAATGGGCCCTACAATACTGCCCGATGTTGGATACTGATGTTTTTTTAGAGAAAAAAAAATTGCCCGGGGCCCCAAACGGGTATTTCGGCTTTCAATGGGCCCTACAATACTGCCCGATGTTCGATACTGATGTTTTTTTAGAGAAAAAAAATTGCCCGGGGCCCCAAACGGGTGCGTACTGGATTGCCACTCGCGTAGCTCTAAAGCGACGAAAATTAAAACGAAACAACACTGAGTACGGGATAGCCCATAGAGTTAGAATGGATAGACACTTGTGTAGCTTTAGTACGGCGTTAATTCAAACCAAAGTAGATTGCCAATCGTGCAGCTCTATTGCGACGTTAATTCCAACTAGACTGGATGTTTGGGTTTGACCTGGGAGAAAAAAATGACTTCCAACTCTCCCGTAGCTTTCCGCGATCCATTAACCTTAGAGATTGATGAAAGAAACTAGGGTTGCATCGGCGTAAAGGAATCTGGCAATGATAAAGCTCGCGAATTTCGCCAAGAATTTGTTGTTTTTCGACAAGAGCCAAGCTGCACCAAATCCTGGAAAGGCCCTCGCCAGATAAGACGGTGAAAAATGCCCCCATTCCAATCGGGCTAATTTTTTTTCTGAAAATACCTCATAGTATGGACAACTTCTCAGCCAAGTTTCAGCTCAAAAATGTGACGCATTTTTGAGTAAAAAATTAAAGTTTTTTTTCTTTTTAAATTGATTATTCCCTGAATATATTTGATAAATCCAAAAAACTACTCATGAGTTTTTAGATATCATTGAGTAGTATTCTCAGAAAAATCCGCTCATAAATCTGATCGAGCGATCATTCTTAAAAATGCATTTTTATTTTTCAAAAAAAAATTTCATGCCAAAATCGTTTGGTCACAACTTAGGATTTTGTCTCTACATATTCCTCTATTATCAATCTATAATATATATTTTTTTCAGATTTTTAAAATTATTGGACGATAGTTTTAAAAAAATAAAATATTCTTAAAACCTGACTTTTCGCACTACTTACTCGGCAGATGGCACTCCTAACAAAGGCGGGGAAATTCAATCTGGGAGAATTTCTTTCGTACTCAAGAATTTAGCATAGATTTAGAAAGTAGCAGATCTGCCTCTCGGGGGAAAGGTGAAGCCATTTGTTAACCATTATCCCATAAGGCAGTTCGCAAGCTCTTGCACATGGCATGCCATTTTTACAAGTTTCGCTAGCATAATTTTATAGCTGCATGCGTATTGATAATTTCTGTAAGGCATGAGGTATATATTCACAAAAGAAGCAAGTTAAAAATGCAGTTTTTATTGTATGTAACTCTTCGGAGAAACCATTTTTGTGAATCAGTATCCCGTGATGCATTGCGAAAACGACGAAATGTGGATTCATCACGCATCATTGCGTTGTACAGGATTGCGCAATCGGTGGGCATGCTATTTCTAAATCTATGGGTTTTAGAGCAAAAGAATCAGGCTTTAAGAATTATTTTTTTAAACTATCGTCCAATAATTTTAAAAATCTGAAAAAAAAAAATATTATAGATTGATAATAGAGGAATATGTAGAGACAAAATCCTAAGTTGTGACCAAACGATTTTGGCATGAAATTTTTTTTTGAAAAATAAAAATGCATTTTTAAGAATGATCGCTCGATCAGATTTATGACCGGATTTTTCTGAGAATACTACTCAATGATATCTAAAAACTCATGGGTAGTTTTTTGGATTTATCAAATATATTCAGGGAATAATCAATTTAAAAAGAAAAAAAACTTTAATTTTTTACTCAAAAATGCGTCATATTTTTTAGCTGAAACTTGGCTGAGAAGTTGTCCATACTATGAGGTATTTTCAGAAAAAAAATTAGCCCGATTGGAATGGGGGCATTTTTCACCGTCTTATCTGGCGAGGGCCTTTACCAACATATTTTTTGTTAATCCCAATAGATGGCAGCCTCATTATTAATTTTTTTATATATGATCAGAAACAAGTTGCCAAGTAGCGTCACTGGGACTGAAAGGGTTAAAAAAATTCAAATAGTATGTTTCATTTTAAGTTTTTTTAACAATAAAAACGTAATAAAAAACGATTAAAATTCATTGAAGATTTCATTATAAAAAATTGATCACCGAAACAAATATCGCCATTACACTCTGCGGTGTTAATTTGAGAGACCAAAATTATTTGTCCTGTTCCAAAACGCCTTTATGAAATTATGAAGGTTTATAATAAAGATATGTTTTGGTGGAATAACGTAGCACTAGAGTTATACGAAAGAGGAGCATTTATTTCAGATTTTGAGATCCACGACTGAAGGTAGGAAGAATTACGTCACATTATCGGAGTCATTGGGATAACAATGAAAGTGCAAAATTTCACAGATGGAAAATCGGAGATTGAACTTTACAAAAAGTTTTTGCATAGGAATAAACCCGATAGCATTACTATCTTATTCTTAAGTTCATTCTGCCGTGAGCAGGAAACTATAGTGTCTACAAATTACAATGTTAATAGTTTAGTATACAAATTATAAATATTTTAGTATATGATCTTATAATTTATAGTTATTAAGTGCTTGCAACAATGACCGAAGTCATTGTCATAGTTACTGATGCTAACTTCATTACGGCAAAATTTAAAAACACCTTGATGATAGCACGTAGAACGTTAACTTTCAACCATTTTCTAGTAAGATTCAGTATTTTCTAGCTAAGCTAAAAAAAATTGTTCAATAAAAGCAATGCAAAAACATAGTTATAAAACTTTATTTAAAATTGTTTGACATTTATCCAATTAATGTATACAACAAATATTTTTAAATTAAGTAACATGGAATTTTTCTTATCAATGCACACAACACTTCTAACAACTTATTTTAAATTATCATAGATATTACAAATCCCTCTGAATATACACAGCAGATGTTGAAGCTATTTACCGACATCAACCTTGAAGTAAGCTAGTGGCCAATACACAAGAAATGTTCCGAAGTAAAATAGCTTGAACAGGGCGTTGTACGACAGTTCGCTTTCCCTTCCATTCCTCTTTTGCCAGAAGTGGTAGGCAGCGTAAGAGGCCGACAACGATGTACCAACAGTCAAGCCAATCTTAAGCTTGAACACGTTTTCGGGTGTCATGGTCATTTTGAAGAAAGGTTCTAAAAACAAGAATGTCAACATTGGTTTAACTTCGTACAAGTTCTGTTATCTCTTTACACTCTTAAAACAAAAAGTGAAATCCACTCCTAAAGAAGTGCATTTTCGACACTGGAAAGGAGTGAAAATTAACTCAGCCCGAGTTAAAATCGCTCGTTTCAAGAGTACTCCCGAAAAATATTTTTTCAAACGCATATAAATACACATCTTTTGCAAGTGTTTTTGAAACAATTCGCTAATAATAATAGCTGAGAGTCGTGTCAGCTTAGAGGAACTCGAGGTTTTGAGCTGTAAAAATATTTTCAAAATTTTTGTTTGATTAATAATTTCAATTTTAACTTGTTGTAATCCAAAATGTGTTATTAATTAACCGCTTAAAAAAACCTTTAAGATTCGATTGAAACTTATGTTATTTTAATACAATTAATAAAATAGCTTTTTCGGTTTCAATAATTTTAGAAAGCTTGGGTATTCTAGTTCATAACATAAAACTAAGTATTAAAATTTTTGAAGAGCTAAGTGGAAGGACGTGCTAAGTGACAAGAAAGTGAGAACAAGCTTTAAGTTTTTTTGTTTGCTCTTAAACCAAAGAGGAAACTTGATATCTTTAAAGTATGGGAAATATGATCATTGACACAAAAATCGAAAAATTTTTCAAAAATATCACTAGGCACGTTCTTTTACTAAGCTTCTCAATTGTAAATGCTTGAGTAACAGCTTTCAGACTTGCCTTTGCTCTCAAACTGACAATATAGCATTTAATAATACTAAAAAATTCATTAGTTTTATAAAAATACAAGTTATTTAAATAAAGCAAGGCATTTTAAGAAATAAAGAAAGCCAGAGGTTATTTATTAATTTAATGTAGCGTATTAATTATGTTCTCAACTCTTTGGTAATTTATTTTGAAGAATACTATTTAATTAAAATTAAAAATTCAGTAACTGTATTTTAACAAATATTCATTACCTGAAAAGCTAAAGCATCCAACAGTAACAGACGTCTCTAAATTAAAGAGGTCTGTGTGACTTTTCTGTTTGATTGGTTGATATACATATATTTTCAGGCTTTTGTGCTTGCTCAGAGAGCCGCTTATAAACCTTCGTCCAGTAAGACAGTCACAACACACACACACACTCACAAGCACACATAAACGTGACAGATGCTGCCATCTATCACGCGCCACCTCCACAATTTAGACATGTTCCTGATGAGGAAGGAAATAGTCTCCAGGAACCTTTACCCGTGGGAAACTGCGCAATGACCTCCCACAGGACTTTCGGACCCAACATATTTAACAAGCACGTACTCCGCATATACTCGGTGAGTTTTCAGCGACCAGGTTTCGATCGCCGGACCTTCCTATCCGTAGATCGCTACACTGACCACTGGGCGCCTCACAGCCCTTCTGTTTGAAATTGTAGGTTAGGTTTGAATGTTTCCGGCTGTCAATTTCTAGATTAAGTGCGAAACTTGAAGACTGGTTGCTTAATAATTACACACCAAAGCTGCATTGTTATTTATTTTGAATATTATGTTATATTTAGTTTAGTTGGAATATCGTCGCACTAGAGCTACCTACACGAGGGTTATTGGCGAAGGGCGTCATAATTTAGAACCGCAGTCAGCCTAAGAGCCAACAATGCTAATTCAATGGGAAATTCATAGACAAAGAGAAAAAAGTATGAAAGTTGGGTATCTGAGGTCATACCTTTCTAATCAAAAAAGAATTTTTAAAATCGGATTGATAGAACCGATTTTGGAAGGGGGTATGGACAGACAGACGGACATCGACCGCATGTCATTTCCTACTTTTCCTATTTCCTAATTCTTTCGAATTAAAATAAAGAAAAGTAGGCTAAAATTAGCCGGTTAAACCAAAGAATCGTGACCGGATATCTTACGCCAAATCTGGGAACCCCAATTTTTTTGGTATTATGGTAACCTTTGGCAAAATTAGCAATGGGAAAGGTTCTTATCATGTCATGTTCTCCACACTGATTTCATTCATTGGTTGTCTCGGCACACGCGGGGGTTTGTTGTCATTTGACCTGGCGATATTTTAAAAAAAAACTCCAAATACGGCCACGATTCTTTAGTTTAACCAAATAGCCCGATTGGTAAGAACATGAATAGGGGACCTAGAAACAAATACGGTCTTTGACGTAGCCGTCCTATTAAATAATTGTGCAGCTAAAACGAATTGAATTTATCCTATAAACAACACTCTCAAAAATGGATGCTCAAAAACGACGAAATTTTCCTTAATTTTGACGATTCCGTTACTGGCAAATGCTCCTAGTTTTCGTTTCCTCATTTCGTCATTTTTGAGCATGTGAGTACAACAATGAGATTCAGTTTCCTCAAAATCAAGATACAGAATCGTCAAATCGCGATCGTGAAAGTGAGGATACGCGTTTACTCAACGTGATAGTTTGACGAAACAATCCTCAAAATTAACGAAATGAGGCTTGATGATTCATATGAATCGTCAACAATGAAAGTGTTACTTCTGAGAGTGAACGCTACATACAAACAGGTCCACGAAAATTTTCCCTCTTTCATTTAAAAAATGCTAGCCAAAGAGGTTTTGGGAGACTCCGGTATTGACAAATACTTTAATGTTTCACCCAGCGGGTGTTCTATCGAAGTTTATTTGTTTCCCATGAACCCTGCTGTGAACCTGTGAATGCAAAAATGATTTCGTAAGAGAAGTAGCAAAAATATTTATTCTATATTTTGACTGATGCTAAATGAAAGGAATTCTTTGTTTTAACAAAACATGGGCGTTATGAATCTCTGTCGAAGAATGTTTTTAAGGAAAATATATGAAGGTGGCTTTTTAAAAAGTCCTTAGATGATGGTCATGAACATTGGCATTTTCGTTGTAATATGAGAAAAACGTCATTTAATTGTAATCTCTTTCAATTTTCAGTAATTTCCTTCAATAATAAGAATTTTTATTAATATTCTTTAATATATTTTTTTCCCTTTTAACACCACCAATTTTTTCACAAATTCACAACCTTATTAGAAAACCTTCACATCTTTCTTTTACCTTTGATGAAGTAGTATTAGTAATTACACTTGTGAAACTGCTGACGAAGCCACCTCAGACACATTTAAGCTTTTACTTTGATGAAGTAGATTAAGGTGTTCCCTTAATGTTAGATGTGGGATTAATATATGCCACATGTAATCTCGCAGGCTCTGTGGTATTAGGGTTCTTCTCCAGTTGGAGTACTTATGATGTTAATTCGCGAAGTTGAGTGTTTTTGCTGTATATATGTATCATTCAAAGTATATTTTATTTGAATTTTTATAAGATAATAATTTGTACTGGTGATGATTGCTCAAAATGTAACTTCTAATTTTGTACTTTAGTATTTTCACAGTACTTTTTAGTACATTTGTTATTTTTAATTTTCATCATAAGGTTCCCTTTTTTAACTAATTTATTTTACTCATAGCTACATTTTGAAAAAAAAATGAATAATAACTTCAAAATTAAAAAGGTTTTGTTACTCTATAAGAGTTTATGAGCAAAAAATGTATATGCTAATTTTTCGATAAAGTTAATGCAATGAAAATAGCCTAAAGAAAAACCTTTAACGCATAAAAGTAACTAAACTGACAAACCTGATGTTTTTCATTAAAAGTTCAAAGTTGTTATTAGTATTTGGAATTTCAACAATTTATTCTTCCAACACAATAAGTGAATCTGTTTGCTTTTCAAACATGAAATACAATAGAAAACTACAGCGAATTAAACAAATACTCGTCTTTCACAAAATGTTACCGATCACCGTTAAAATTTATGATTTACTGACTTTCAAACCATATACAGCCTAAATTTTTCGAATCAAAATTTATTTTATGAGCTTAGTCTTTAAATCCTCATATATTCTATCTAGCATTGTATTTATTTTTATTTTCTATGATTCTGGATATTACATTACGTTAACACACATATAATAAATTTATATATTAGCAATTTAAAAGGTGCTATATTATTTTAAATGTATTGCACAATAATCTTCCTAATAATATCGTTGATAAGATAAAAAAAAATTCGGCCCAATTCAACCTAAAAAAGTTTATTGACCGAAACGCACTTTTTCACAAAAATTTAGATACCAAATTTAATTAAGAATTAATAATAGTAGAGTCACTAAAGAGAGCCGATTCGTTAAGACAATATTTAACAAGAAAAAATATCTCTTGAAATAATCTTATTATTAAATTTCTGTCACTAAATTCTTCGCAAAACCCTTGTCTCAGATGTATTTTTTTTTTGTTTAATAATAAAACTTAAGCGTATTATGATTTTTTATCAATCGCTCAGTACTCAGATTCTTTTTTTAAGACGCAAAACAGTTATCTTTTGAAATAGATAAAAAAAAATCTTTAAGGATACTTTAAATATAATATTAATTTTTTACTTTATACTCAGCTTTAATCACATTTTGTTGCTATAAGTAAAAATTACTTTAAGGCGTGTTCTTTATAACTTCTTTATAACATTTTAGGAAACTGAAGTTTTAAAATATTAGCTGCCCATATTTTGTGGAGGAACACATACATTTTTATTCTAAAAATTGGTTAAAATATATGCATTATTATACTGATGACTATTTCACAATGAGTAATCAGTTAAATGATATTTCATTTAAAACATTTAAACTATTATACTTCCATACAACTAGATTTAACTAACTGACATTAAACAAAATATTAGTATCAGTCCCACTATTACAGTACTCTCAGTAAAAATTGTGTTCACATCAAAGAACAGATGCTAAACTGTTAAATTTTGGAAGAATACAAGCGCTCTGCTTCTTCAAGGCAGTTTTTGTGCTAGACATACATTTTTACACTGCTCAAAACAATTAGGGGAGCACATGTTTTAAACCCTTTCGCTCCCAATGATTCCATTGGGAATCATCAGCTTGTGATTTTTTTCTGACTAAGTTAAATTCGCAACTTATGTATCGTTAGATACATCATCATATAGAAGAATAACGTATTTTGAAGAATTTAATATATTTTTTTTAATATTAATGAAAATATGAAAAACATGGTAAAATAAATTTCACTTTAAAACAGTTTTAGAAAATAAATTTACCCTAAATTTTCATGCTTGCATTTTTTAGATGTTTAAAAATACATTTCAACTATTTTTAACAAAAAAAGTTTTGAAAAAATTATTGTTATAATTTATTAAAAAAGTTATTATTCCATTTCCCCCCTTTAAATTTAGGTATTAAAAACTTAAGATTTTTTCTCTTGTTTTTTACTATTTCATTTCGAATGCATAGTGAACCAATTTAACAAATTTCAGATTTATAGGATAAAAATTAAAAAGTTGGGAGTGAAGTTAAAGTTGGAATTAAAAAGTGCTCACCTAATTGTTTTGAGCAGTGTAGTTGGTCGCAAAGCAATTTTGCTTCAGCACACCTTGCAATAGACAACAGACATATTTTAGTGTATTTTAAACAGTTTTGTGAATGCAATTTAAGTAAACTTTTTTTTTTCTAACGTAGCTGCTTTTGATGGTTGAAAATTAAATTTAACTAGAAATAATAATAACAGAATTAAATTTTCTTTAAAATATTTTGACATAATAATAATAATCGAAATTCAGTAAAATTTCTTTAGGATTTAAATGGAAATGTGTGTAAAATACCTTAATAAAAAATACTTATAAATAAAACAGTTCAGTTTTTAACATAAGATAATTGTAATACCACAATTAACCATTGCACTACATGAATAGTAATAACTTAACAAAACTCAAGCATTTTATATCGTTGATCTAATTATAAAAACCACGAATGTGCTAATTTTTTTGGATTAACCGTTTTGGAAAACCTTGCGCAAAAAGTATCCGGCTTCAATTCTCCGTGTATTGGCACATTCGTTTTTTTAATATATCTATAATAATAAAAGAAAGAGTCTGTCTGTCTGTCTGTCTGTGTGTATGTCTGTGGATCGCAAAAGACCTACTTAGACTGCTCTAAAAAATTCGAAATTTTTAATATAGATTCCTTTTAATACCTACGTGTGCACCTGAGGCTTAGTTTTTCCATACTTGATTGTGATTTTTAATTAATATAATTAGTTTTAAAAAAAACGTCATCCACGTGGGATTGCGGGACCATAACAGGGCTTGAAAATACATGGACCGGGCCGAAACGGGGGCTTGACGCCATCCTCTATTTTTTTGATTGATTGAGTTTGGTTGAGATATGCGCTCGCCCGAAGGCTGCTTCATCCTCTATTAGTGTTTGCTTTTTTAAGTGCGCATGCGCCAAGACGAATTTAATTTTGTTTTGATTTTGAGTGTATTTTCAAAAGTAAACATGCCTCTAAAAGGAAGCAATGCGAAGTTAACTGGTTCCCAGTAAGGCGGGAACCTAATGCTAGTATTTAAATAATAAAATCTTGGTACTTTGAGCGATAAAAATGTAACTTGTAAATATAAAATTACACTACTATAATAACTTATGAGTGATGGATAAAATCTTTTCAGTACTTTTATTTTGAAATTCTTTTATAAATATTATTTAATGAAAACATTTAATAAAAATAAAAATAAATTTTGAGAGACAAAACGTATTTTTTCAAAACAAAATAATTTTGAAAAAACTAAAACGTTTGAAGAGGACCCTTGAATTATTCAGTTCAATATTAAACTTTTGAAAGACCCAACAAAAAAATCAATATATATCGTTTTCAATTTTGCTGGAATAAATTTAAAATAATTTACTGACCGCTTTCTAATCGTAGAGAAAATAATTTCCATTTTTAATATTCCCCAAACCCACTTCCGACATTAAAATATGAAGAAAACTACCTACAGCGCCACCTATCGGTACAAACTGCAAGCCTCCACAAAAATCTCATCCCTTCACTATGTATTCACCTCGCCAAATTTACCCTGCAGCGATTTCTGGAATCTTCGAACAATCGAATTACTAAAGGGATTGTCCCTCCTTCTGAATTTTCTTTTAAGGATGATCAAATCGGGAGAGACTCGTTATTTTTGACAGCCTACTCTTGGCCTGTGTCTTCCAATTTTTTACTTTTAGGATTTTAAAATCCAACTCCACATAATCAATCCATCGTAGTTTTCTTCTACCTCGTCTCCAAGTTGTGAGAAATTTGGCAGAAAATACTTTTTTGACTGTGTTTTCTTCCGTTATACTTATTATAGACGCAGCCCAATTTCTCCGATTCATTTTGATATTTTTAACCCTTTTAGTCCCAAAAATTTACTACACTACAGAAACATCCGATATTCACAACATAAGCATATTTTAGAACAAAAATAAGAGTTCCATAAGAAAAAAAAATCATTTAAATTTTTTATATGTTTTTTGATTTTTTTAATAAAAAAATAGTAGTTCTGACTTCTATTGAGATTAAAGTTAAATATTGTCTAATAAGAACAAAGGGTGAAGAATCGAATGATGTGTGTTTGGATGTCACAACGAGACATGAAAATTAAAAAAAAAAATATTGAAAGTGATGGTTCCAAATGGCATTACAGGGACTGAAAGGGTTAAGGACATTGACCTCTTTGAAAAACCTATAAATCTCTGAATAAGTGCGTCTTCGCAAAACGCCATACTCCCTGACACGCTCTAAAAATGAATGCTCAAAAACGACGAAATTTTCCTTAATTTTGACGATTCCATTACTGGCAAATGCTCCGAGTTTTCGTTTCCTCAAAGTGAGGAAATTTGAATCGTCATTTTTTGAGGATTTGAATATCGTCTGATCTAAAGAAATATTTCGTCATTTTAGAGCATGTGAGAACAACAATGAGATTCAGTTTCCTCAAAATCAAGATACAGAATCGTCAAATCACGATCGTGAAAGTGAGGATTCGCGTTTACTTAAAAGTCACGTGGTAGTTTGACGAATCAATCCTCAAAATTAACGAAATGAGGCTTGAGGATTCACGAATCGTCAAAAATGAAAGTGTTATTTCTGAGATTGCACCACCAAGAATGCTTCTCAGAACCCTTCTCTCAAATACAGATACTCTCTAAAAAGAACCTAAACACAGAATATCTTTTTACGAGTTGGAACGTAAAATTGGAATGGGGTATTCTTCCCATACTATCCCCCTTCTCTGGAAGTATGCATCATCTAAATGCAAAGGGCATTTCGTACGTCACAACATTATCTTATAGAATCCTGCCCGTTTTTTCTTAGGATATTGAATGAGCTAAAGATAGCGAGATAGATTTTCTTGGTTGAATAAGTTATCATGGGAACTTTTAAAAATATTAGTTTCTCCGTATGTAAGTGGAATTTTAAAATGAATGTGTAACATAGAGCAAAAATAGTTGGAAGACCAGCTGAATATTCCAATTTCAATACTTCCAAACAAAATCATTGTTTTAAATCAAAAGTTAAAATTGAGTTCATTAATTGTGACTTTCTTAAAAACCAAACCGAATGTATTCAATTTTGTTCTAATAATAAGTACATATAGCAAACGACTTAGCTTATAAACTTGAAAAAATATAATTTATCCAACTGAACAGTTCAATAAAAAATTCAGTCATTCTTAATAAATAGGTTTAGGAAAAATAAACACGATTGAAAAATATAATAGACAAAGTACTGTCACTAAACCAACTTCAGTAACCCTAAAATTATTTTATGCAAAACTCGCTACTATTTTGAAGCATTGAAGTTTTCAGCCGAGTTTTCAAACACTTAAGTGAAAATCAAATTGTATTTTTTGTCTGGATTGAACATGTACTGCACATTAATATATGAGGCATACTTATAATAATAGTATGCCTTCTAGGTAATGTTGACCTTATTAGTTAGTAAACTAAAATAATTCGCAATTAAACAAGATTTATATCCATGATGCTAGGTGTACTCTCAAGAAAGATAATTTTCCTCACTAATGAAAAATAATTACATATTTTAGGTGTTCTATTAATAAACAAGCAAGCTCTGTCAGTTATTTGTGATTGTTAGATTGTTTTAACACTTTTGTCTTAGTTCAAAATGCCTGCTGAATCAACCGTCATTTCCAAAATCTCTTAAAATTGTTTGAACCTCTTGGTACATCATTTTTTCAATACCAGAAATAAATCAGCTGCTTCGGAAATTGTTACGTTTGGAAGGCTTAAACATTCTAGTTTGTAATAAAAAGTTAGTATTAGGGACAATTTTAAAGCTGAAGTTGTGAAGTTAATTCTACTAATATCGTATGTGTATACCTCTAGAGTGAAGAGGTTATTTATGAATTATATTGGATATTATTAAACAAAATCTGAAACACAATTATTATGGATAAACTTCAAACCAATTCAAAGCTATTCGCAATGTGAGAATACAAATATTCATCCTTTTGAAATCATTATACAGACATTGTAAAGGGGGTTGTTAAACGTACGCCATTGCTAATTAGCCTCTTGATGATTCTTACAATAAGGGGAAGGCTTTCATGTGACTCTTATATAGGTGGCAGATTTCTTATTAGGGAGATTTGTTAATTAGAACCTCTTGGTTTGAGTGCGCAATTGTTCCAATAACTTTTAATGAGATTTCAGATGTGGCTATGTTTTAAGATTTCTGTTCTTTAAGATTTCTTGAGGCCGTGGAAGATTTTCTTTATAATATTCAATCTAATTTATTAAAATGCTTTTTAAGTGGTATCGTAAAGAAATTGTAGGGTAAGCATATTTTGCGGGTAAGTAAACTATGAATTTAATTACCCAATACAAAATTAAGCAAAAAATGAGGGAAAATGCACTTTTTCTGTTTTTAATTCAGGCATTTTTCCTGCACTAAAAATCAGCATTTCCTGCATTCTTGTGAAATGCAGAAAAAATAATGATTCTTAAGCAAGATAACTGCCTGAATTATAAACAAAAAAACTTAATTTTAATTCCATTTTTAATGAAGATATATTGCTGATTTTTCTAGTGACGCTATCTGGTATAAAAACTTTGAACTAAATTAACTGGTATTTACAAGTATATATATAATAAATAATTAGTATTAATGTTAACTAATTAAAATAAAAATAAGATATAACTTGTTTAATTCAAATATGTACGTATGATAAACCGTACTGTATTAACTCGACGTTAAATGTTATTGAAACATGAAATAAATTTCTGTATTAGCTATCTTAAACTTTCTAAAAAAGGTCTACTTAATGAAATAAACGAAAAACATCATTTTTTTCAATGGAAACGCAAAAAGCTTGCTTCATTTATCTTTAACGATATTTCAGTTTTCATACAAACATTAATTAATTTTCAAATAAACTGAATTTTACCTTCAATATTTAAAATCATATTTTTTACAGCATTAAAACTTTAAAAAATATTGTAAAATATCATCATAAGAACTTCACTTATCATTTCTGAAAAAAAAGTCTGCCGTCTTTGCAGTTTTTTACGATTTTATATCGACTTTTTTTTGCTAGGTAAAGCTTTGAATATTTTGGAAAAAATACTTGATCATTAGAATAGAAAAAAATCAACCCCAATAAAAGTCAGATCCCAATTTCGCTTATTCACAAGGTCTTAACTTATGTTGTGTTATTCACACGATGCATCGTTAAATCACATCTTTCATCTTTATTTTTTATTATTGTTTTGGATTTTTTTATATTTATTTATTTGTAGATCTATGTGAAAACTTATATAACTTTCTTCAACTGCAACCTTATATATGTGATAACTTATAAGGTTTTTTCAACTTCCTTATGAAAACTTTTCCGGAATACGCAACAATATTTCGACGTCATAAATCACAAAATGAAAACATAAAAATAAATAAGAAACTCTATTTCTTCCAAATCCAGCCCCTGCTGACATTCATATCCCATCCTAACATCAAACAAACTCTCGCATCAAGCTACGTCATGCACCAATCTAGGAGGACGAACTTAGCACACACATTCACAAATAAGTTACTTTTGACAAAAGAGTTTTCCCTGTTTTTAACTTTCTGCTAACGTCTAAAAATATTTAGAAAAATTTCGTCAAGTTAAAACATAACTTAACCCTTTCAGTCAGTCCTAATGGCAATTTGGCATCATCATTTTAGAATTGTTTTTCTGATCGTTTATAGAAATTTATGATATCAAAAAGCATATCATTCGATTAACTTTTTTATATCAGAAAATATTTTTTTATAAATCCCAATAGATGTCAGCCCTATTATTTTTTAAAAAAGATGACCATGACGAAATGATGATGAAATATGATGATGCCAAACGGCATCCCTGAGACTGAAAGGGTTAAATAAGAGTAATTATTGTATTTTAATTTAAAAACTTAATTTCGGCAAGCAAGTTTGATGACCAAATAATTCAATGAGAATACTTACATTTGCAAGTTTTTACTTGAATATAGACATTAAAATAAAATTTCGTTGATTTTTAGATCGTCAGTTCAAATTAAAACAATTATTTTTAAGGACATATAGGCATGTTCATAAAGAGAACTTTCCACTATCCATTTTTCTTTCCAACATATTTGGGGAAGAAAAAAGCGCTTTGGGGTAATTATCACTGGGGAAATAAATACTTTATATCTTGCAATGATCATTAATTTTAAAGAATACATTTCTTTCTCTTTTGCAGATTTCCACACATTTATCGTTCGTCAAGTCGTCAAATATACATACTTTTCAATTTTGAATTACTTATTTACAAGGTCAATATCATTATGCTAAGTATGGCAATATACAGAAGAATTCTTCCACCACCTTCTTCGGCGAAAGTAAAATTTAATTTTTAATGACTTTGTTTGATCCAATCGATTGAATGGCGGGGTCAAAGATTGAAAATTTACCGTCTTGTGGTTGAGGTGCAAATTATTTATTGAATTTTTCAGTACGATTTAATTATTCTTTGATAATTAAAGGATTTTACTTAAGAGATATGTATGGTTATGGCAAAAACTAGAAACTCACGTGATTAAAAAATTAATCTCAAAAATCACAATTTTATATTCACTTCTTTTAGATAATCTTTAGAAATACATCTTCACCAAAGAATGAAAAAGGCAGACAAAATTATCAATTTTTAAAAATATTCGGAGTATAACAAATTTTTTGAAAATCTTATAGCCGGGTGGCTTGTGTATCTACGCACAAAAAAAGGCAACATTTTCTTAAAAATCTTCAATATTTTAAGAAAGCCCAAGTTCCCCAGCCGCAACTTTAACCAGCTTACACCACTCTAAAATTCGTACAGGAGAGACTAATGGAACTGAAGATGTTAAAGATTTTGTCAACTTGTTAACTGAAGTTGTCTCTCAACTGTACAGCTTGGAGTAAAGTTCCTCAGAAAATCAATGGGTTTCTTTATTAAATCACAGCTGCTCTCAGTTACTACACTCCTTGCCAACCTAAGTTGGGAAAACAGAAATATGCTATGGAGAAGATCCTTCCGCGGATGTAAAGAGTTCCATAAATTATTTGTGAATCCATCCAGAAAACATGTTCAAAACATTAATTTCGTTTAAGGTCTAACAGATTTGAATATATTATTTGAGAAAATTTAAAAATTTTATCAGCATGAAAAGTGTATTTTTGTTAAATTGTATTCAGATCATTTTGTATGTTGCCTTACAAGATTTTTCAACAAACGGACCAATCGTGCTTTTCCCTCTGCCTTTTCAGCCTTTGTTTTTACCCAAGTTAAGTTGGAACGGAGTGTAGTTGACGTACCTACTAGGAATTTGGAATTATGGAATAAAACATGCAACATGAATTGAAAATCATTCATTTGATTTGTTATGTATGAACATTTTTTATTTGTGTAAGTATTTGGATGGTTAACACTGTATTGTAATAAAAAAAGTAGTTTGAAAAATTAAGTATTCAAGAGTTATGGAAGCAAGTAACTGTTTGGAGTTAAAATTAAAACTTAGAGGAGCTTATTAAAACGTGTGATGTTTGATAAAGCATATGTGTGTGAATATTTCATAGTGCTAGTATTATAAAGTACTGAATACAAAGTTTTAAATGCTGTTAATTTCTACGATTACAACAGTTTTATAAATATTTTGATTCATTGCGTTCATTCAGTTTCATTCATACATCAAGCATTAAAACATTAATAAATATTAATTAGTTCGTATTCAATTGAAACTCTTTAACTGAGAACTTTTGATGAAACCATGATTGTGTAATAATTTAAATGAGAATAAATATATAGAAAGTATGTATACACTCTCAGAAATAACACTTTCATTTTTGACGATTCCTGAATCCTCAAGCCTCATTTCGTTAATTTTGAGGATTGTTTCGACAAACTATCACGTGACTTTTGAGTAAATGCGAATCCTCACTTTTACGATCGTGATTTGATGATTCTGTGTCTTGATTTTGAGGAAACTGAATCTCATTGTTGTACTCACATGCTCAAAAATGACGAAATATTTCTTTAGATGAGACGACATTCAAATCCTCATAAAAATGACGATTTAAATTTCCTCACTTTGAGGAAACGAAAACTCGGAGCATTTGCCAGCAAAGGAATCGTCAAAATTAAGGGAAATTTCGTCATTTTTGAGCATCCATTTTTGAGAGTGTATATAAATGTATTTAAGCACAGAAACTTAAATCCCAAAAACAGCCAATATTTTCCATCCGTATTTTTATGCTAGCGAATTAATATCTGGTCTTTAAACGCGCAAAAAAATAAATCTAAAATTAATCAACAGAAATAATGAAATTAAAAGAAAATACAGTTGCAAACATAAACCAGCCACGAAAAATAGCAAAGCCATTACATCCATTTTTTTAAACATAGTACATCAAATAGGCACACATCAAAAACTCTCTGGCGAATCCTTTTGTCAAAATGTCTTTGTAAAACTCGCCAAGTATTTTTTTGCCTGTTGAAGCCGTTTTTATGGTTTCTCAAACTGAGCCGTTTAACTTCGATTAGATTATGTGTGTAATTGGATTTACGTCGAGAATAGTTTTTTGCCCAGCTTCTATCTCGTGTTCCACTTTTTTTTTGCCTTAAAAGGTGAGATAAAATGTGTTTTCCTTCCTTTTTTTTTCCTGCACAGCTGAAGATGTAGATTTTTGATGTGTTTAGAATATGAGTTGTCTTTGGTGGGGAAGTTTTGATGCTATCGGCTCTTGGCTCGCTTTATTTTACGAAACAAATAGATTATTGGAAATTGTATACCAATATCGCTGTGAAAGACATAAAAAAATATTATTAATAATGGGAATGTTTCGGTTGATAAAACGCTCATGTTTTCTTTTTTTCCATGTCCTGCGATTTCATTGGTTGTTTCGGTTTCACTCAGAATGACCGGCATAGAAAAGAGGAATTTTTCTTTCGCTGCAAGCTTTCTTTAATAAATGATTTGAACAGTACTGCAAGGAGGAGTTGGCATTTTAAAAATACTAAAAGTAAAATATTATTTATCAAAACTTACTTTCGAGAATACAAAAACAAGTAATTCCAAACAAAAAATGAAAGCAAGACAGCTACATCTGATGCCATCATTATATTGACCGATTAATTGATTAAAAAAATATAGCCTGCAACAAAGACTAGTGTACTTCTAATATTGTTTCTCCGTGATTTTTTGTTGTTGCTAATATTCAATTTTGTTTAAAATAAGAATTAGTTAAATACGACATTTGAATGGGAATGTTTCTTATGATGTCACGCTCTTTGTACTGCGAATTGATTGTGTTATTTCGTTTTCTTTCCATACTACGATTTCATTGGTTGTTTCGGCTTCAATTCACTATCAGAATGCGAAAATAGATTAAAAGTTTTTTATGCGAGTTTTCTTTATAAAGGATTAGAACAACCAACAGCACAGCAGGAAGTTGGCATTTAAAAAAATAATAACTAAAATATTCTTTGAAAACTCACTTACAATAAAATCAAAAGTAATTGGAGAAAGATGAAAACAATGGCCGTAGAACTCAGAACGCGAATATAGTGTAGAAATCTCCGATATTCTTTTTCCTGGTTTAAAATGATTGCGAACAAATATTTAATAATCAGGTGATGATAATAAATAATAATCAGGTGTCAATTCGTCACTTTGCATGGGTAATAAAATACGAGGAATTGGCCGTGTTGAAGCTCATAAGGAAGGCTAGAAATAGGTAACCGGAAACGATTAAATAACTCGTCACTTGAATAGGGTTCTAATTACGAAGAGTAATTGGCTGTGTTTAGGCTCTTTGGAGGCTGGTAATAGACAGCCGGAAAACATTGGACAAACTTTTAAGCATGAAACTAAGAAACTTGGTCCAACAGTGGCCGAGAGGTGTAAGCGACGAATCTCTCACCGAGAAGGATATTGGCTCTGTAATTGTCCTAACCATACTATGGATTTATTCTTGTAGGTAGAATAAAATTCTCTAAAAAACCACCGGGGTGCCCGAGTACACTTTGATATGTGCTCGTTAAATCTGTGGAGCTGAAAGTCCCGACGGCGTTAGCATGCAATGTCGCTCGAAGTTTCATTAGGTGCCCTCTCAGGTGTCGACCTCGTTACTTGACCAGGGTTCTAAATTGAATCGTAATTTGCTGCGTTAAATCTTCTAAAGGAGGATAGAAATAGGCAGCCGGAAATGATTACATTACGAAACAAGAACCATCTGGCGTTCAAACTGGCGACGTTCTTTACTGAGGCAACCCTGTACGAGTCGAGTGGCGGGAAGTGTGTTCGGAGTTTCGAAAGATTCTTCCGACTCTTCTATCAAAATTCCACATGGAACCGAGCTACGATGTTGTTCTGGATGAGTTCTGCTGCCGTTCTCTCTACTAACTCTGGGCCAGCACGTGTCTTCTTCATCGATTTGTGTTGAACTGACTTTACTGGATTTAAAAAAATCGAGGAAATTTTTTTTCTTAATTAATAAGTGTTTCAAGAGTGAATTAAAACATGAATGCGTTGTCGGAAAACGACGAGTTGGCAAAGTTGGTGGACGGAGCTTACAAAGTAGGTGTCAGTTTTGTTTGTATTTTGTTTTTGAATTGGGGCACGTGGCCAAGACATTTGTTCGTTTAACTGTTGTAGTTGCTTTGGGTTGTTGAACTTACAATGGCCCACGAAGTTTTGCATTTTAATAAAATTTTATTAAAAAAAACATTTTAATCATTAAAAAAAATCGTAAATGTATCTTTGTAGAAAAGATTGAAGTATTATGATGATTATAAGACATCGAAACGCAATTTTTTTACCAGGTACAAATTTAGAATGAAAATTTTGAAAATGTTTTTAAACATTTAAAAATGCATTGTTTTGAAAATGCTTTTGTTTTTTAAAAAAGTGTTTTCAACTTTTTTATGGTTTTAAAACTTATAAACAAATTCATTTCTATCATTATAAAAATGTTTGACATTAATTGTTTATTAGTTAAAATTGTGATCGAACCTAAAATGTTGTTTTTATTTCTGAAAAGTTTCCAAAGGTTAAAGAGAAATTTAAATTCTTTGGTTTCAGAAGTGTCATCTTTTTTATTCGCTACTCAACAGGATATTTTTAAAGTTTTTTTTTTTTTTTGTACGCCCGATTGCACATTTTTTTTTCACAGTTATAATGTCTCATGTTAATCACAATTCTAATAAAATATCGCAAACTTATTATTTTACCAACAATATTTGAATTCTGTCAATGTTCGTAATTCGCATTTCAATAAGAATCATTAAACTAAAATATCATTTCATTTTGTTTAATTTATGATATAAAACTAAGAGTATTCAGTTTGACATACAACTTATAATAAAAATGTATTTAGAAAAAATATGGATGATAAAACTAATAATTCGTTCGGATTGCTAACAGAATATCAACTCTCTTCTTTCCACTAAAATAAAGTGCATTTTTCTACTTCAAATAGATACTTTAAGAGGTACTCAATTTTTAAAAGGCTTTAACTATATATTAACTAATTAAGATCCACTTTGATGCAGAAAGTGTAGCTTCTGACAAACCGAAATAAGTTTAAGATCAATCTTGAAAATTAATGTTTTATTATAATGTTATTAGACTCGGTTTAATGAAAACTTTTGAGCAAAAAAGTAAAAAAAACGTATATTAAAATAGGTAAATTTTAAAGAATATCATAATCGTGGCTCGTATATCTAAATATAGTTATTCAGGGTGGTAACAGAACCTGGAAAACCTGGAAATCAGGGATTTCTCAAGGGAACTTTTTAATTCTGATGGAAATATCATATGGATTTTTTCAATTTTTGCAAAATATCAGGGAATTTTTTGGATTGCTTAAATAGCGGGTTTTGGTTCTTAGGATCACTACTAACGGACACTTGATCAAAAAAAATCTGGTTGATTCGATTTGCCTGAAGGACCATTCTTGTAGAAAGGATGAATCTCTCACGAATCATGTTATAACATTATTCTCTGATCATATAATTCCTCTAAAACTCTGATTTTGGGAAATGTAGAAAAGTTGTGTAGTCTGTATGTGGATTAAATTTTCAGTACTGCTTTGTTTTGTGTGTATTGCATATTTTCTAGGTAATTGTAAAATCGAGTTATTTTTTTGGGAAAGTATCAAGGAAATCATTGGAATATCAGGGATTTTTTTTTTCTAGGATTTTGTAACCACCCTGTTATTGGGGTAAAATCCCATTTATATTTTTTAATATTTACCTTAGTATTTTTTGTGCCTTTAAGTGCAATGTGTTGTTAAAGATTTTATAATAATATATTTAAATCGGAACAAAATGTTTTTTTTTTCCTTTTTATAATACATTTCCAAATTTTCATGATACATTTAAGTTTTGAAAGGAAAATATTTGTATTATAAATATTTAAATACAAATAGATTATAGTACAAAAAGATAATATTTAATCACAAACATTCTTGCATGAAAAGATGCTTTTCTTTAATTATGACTAATAAAAATTTCGTCATTGCTTAGTAGTTACAAGTACGAGATATGTTTTCATGTATTTTTAGATATTATTTGTTCATTGTTCCAACTATTCAAATAAAGTATTTTTAAGCGCTTATATATTATCGGTTGAATGTCTTCAAATTTTCTTCGGTTTTATTTTTTCATATTTATAATTTTAAACGGTTTGTTAATAAATATTTCCCAAATATTTGTATAATTAGATTTTGCAAGAGTTAAGACCACGCTAAGAATTTATTAAATAAAAAAAGTAAAGCTGCGTTTCTTCCTTTTTTAAAAATAAGAAATCAACGTCAGCTTGAAAAATATCGAACTTGTAAGAGAAAATTCAATTACGACTCTTCACGATTAAATTTTCTAAGACTTTTGTTATATTTACAATCTAATTTGCGTATTACTTCTTTCGGAAACTTTGATATTTACTTATTTTTTCAACTACCTTCTAATCCAGAAAGTAGTTAGTCCTTTGTCGTGCCATTATTCAATATTATTTTTTTGGGAATCTGCCGACCTATGAACGGTCCGTGCAGCCAAAAATGTCCGACGAATAATAACCCCGTGTGGGTGGATTGCACATTAAAAGAATATCCTTCAAAGTCCTAACTTTGCGTACGATGTCGCTCTTAACGGTTGCGTTGGGTGCCTATTCAGGTGTTGGCTCGTCACTTGACTCTGATTCTAAAATACGACGCCCGTCGCCAATAGCCCTCGTGTAGCTCTAGTGCGACGTTAATTCAAACCAAACCAAACTGATGTATAAACTAGGCCCCGGGCTATCAGGTTTTCCAGCAACACGTAATTTTTAAAGAGTTATAAACTTAATAATTTTATTAAAATCGTAAATTTAGAGCATGGGGGAGAATTTATAACCATCTACCATAGAAATATATATATATATATATTTAATTAAGAAATTAGATTTTCAGTTAAAATTTAAATTTAAATCTCATGCAGAGAAAACAAGTTTACACTTGAGCCACTTTGCTTATCCGTCAGAGTTAATTCATTTTTTGAAGTAACCAGATCCCAAACTACAGTTTTTAAACGAAATTTAAATTATAAAAATTTAAAAAAATATCTTTCAAAAAATAACTTCTTTGAATTTTACGACAATGTTTTATGTCTAGAACGAACTGTGAAACACCTCCCATGTTTCTGACAAAACATAAATAAGACACAGATAAACATGATCCTTAAAAAAATATTTGTTTTGGAACGTGTGAAAATATCCTTCAAAAAGTCAACAAAGGATTTATAGAAAATTAAAAATATTGTCAGTTTACGTCCTAGTAGGATATCTATTGGTTTAAAATCAAAATATTCCACATTTTAGAACCAGTCAATTTGGAAAGCAATAACAATGATATCAACTTAGTATTTGCAAATTGCAAAGTCATGAATGTTTCATCCAGTCATAGTAAACAACTTTAAATTGTATGATAAACTGAATATTTTAAGTTTAACGTCTTATTAGTTTTTCTTAGTATTACGTTCTAAGTTCTTTTTTGTTACAACATACACTTCAAAAATATATGTAATGATTGCATAGATATATTTTTGACGCTTTTTTTTTGCGTATAGTGTTGAATAATGTTAAGTTAGGCTTGAATTATCTTCGCACTAGAGCTACACGAGAGCAATTGGCGACGGGCGTCGTATTTTAGAACCACAGTCAAGTGAAGAGCCGACACCTGAATAGGCATCCAACGCAACTGTTAAGGGCGACATCGTACGCAGCGTTAGGATTTTGAAGGATATTTTAACGTGCACTCCCTTACACGGATTATTATTCTTCGGACATTTTTGGCTGCACGGGCCGTTTATAGGTCGGCAGTCATTTTAACAATGCCAGGACCCGAACCTGGGACCTTTTGCATGCTAGGCGAGTGCCTAACCAACTGGGCTCCCCAGCCCCCGTTGAATAATGTACTGACCGGTATTAACAGACAGTAAATAATATCAGTACATGGTTAACCAATGTCCTGATTTTTTTTCTCTAATGGGGCTGCAACATTGGCGGTCAAGCCTTTGCAGACTCGGCGCATTCCCCAGAACTGAGAGCCTTTTTTTTTTTTTTTGTGGCACCATCTAGGCGACTCTCGCTACCAATTTTGACGCACAGATAACAATGAATCTGAGCTCAGTGGATGTCAAAGAATGCCTTGATTTAATTTTGCCGATTGAACCCAGGCCAAATGGGCCCTCCATGGATCTTTTACATGCCACATAATCATATGACAATGTCCTGATTAAAATAATATTAATGAAATACTCAAGTAGTTCAAGTAGAAGGAACATGATACTAATTATAGTAATTAATTTGTTGATATTGTTTTTTAAAGAAAAAAAGTAATATTCTGCAGTAAAGTTCTGATACATCAATATTTATCTTGCTTGGGTATTGCACATATATCGTCCTTTTATCAACCAGCAAGCGCTAAGGTATATTATTTTACCGATACACCGGATTAAGTAAGGTTCATTGGCTTCACACCCAGATGGGGTTAAGACTTCATTTGAAGGGTTTCCTATGTAACTGGATCGAATAAAGATAGACTCGCCAGTTGCCTGCGTGCTAGACAATAGATTCCTAGACAATGTATTCGGGTTGTGAATTTTGCAATATACACTGCTCAAAACAATTAGGGGGTGATATGGTTTAAAAGCTTTCATCCCAAATGATTCCTTTTGGAATCATCAGCTTGCGATTTTTTTTCTCACTGAGTTAAGCTCGCACTTTGTCGTTAGATGGCAGAATCATGTCTTTTGAGGGATTTAATAATGTTTGCTTTAATTAAATGAAAATATGAAAAACATAAAATTAAATTCACTCAAAGTTTTTAAGCAATTGACCCTAAATTCTTGACGTTTGTATTCTTATATGTTTAAAAAACTAGTTTATAAGAAAAAAGTTAAAAGTTTTGAAAATTATTGTTGTAATTTATTTAAGTTATGATTCCCTTCCCCCCTCCCCTAAAAAGCAATTAAAAATTAAGATTTTTCCCACCTGCTTTTTACAATTTTTTTTCGCTGCATAATTATTCTATTTTACAAATTTTAAAATTTCAAAATTAATAATAAAAGGTTTGAACTGGGAGCGTTAACAAAAGTACGCAACTAATTATTTTGAGCAGTGCAGTTTCAAATAGCATATTTTTATAAGTATTGAACTGGAATTTGTTTTGTTAATATTTGTTTTTTTTATGTGGAGTAAAATTCTAGGAAAAGGACACGGAGACTTGTTGGATTAAAAAGTTGAAAAGTTGTTAGCCCCCAGTGTGTATCCTCACTTACTGGCTCAGACCTTAAAGGTCCGTCACAAATAGCCTACACCCCCCCCCCCCCCCAAAGAAAAAAATCTGTTGGTTTTACTGAAAAAAATGTCAGCTGGTGCTCCAAGAAAGTGTGAGGTTATTTGAATTCACACTGATCTCGTTGTCGACATTTGTACCAAACCGCTACTCATAATCGACTAGGACTGCCGCAAATAGTTCGTTTGTAGTTTCATAGTGTAGTTTATATTCAATGCAATGCAAAACAAAATGATCAAGTAGTATTAGTATTTTCTCAGTTTGTGCGTGTTATCAGTATTTTTATCTTTAAGCAAACTTATTTATGCGAATTGGAATTCTACTATGATTACAGAAGTGTGATAATAGATTTCCGTTTGTATAACTTTAAATTAGATTTGTGAAAATGCCTAAATTTCGAATGTTTCTAAAAACAGTATTTCTTTTGTTTTTTTTAATTGAAAAGGCATTAAATATCGCTTAGATGTTTGGCAAATAATTGCGTATGTGAATTAATATTAAAGTTGAATTGTAAAAGTTTAGGTCCACTACAACTTAGAACTTCAGTATTATGAGTGCAGTGGCCGATGTAATGGTTAAATAATTTTAAAAAATAATTATTTTTTCCAT
This sequence comes from Hylyphantes graminicola, assembly GCA_023701765.1. Lineage (NCBI taxonomy): Eukaryota > Metazoa > Arthropoda > Arachnida > Araneae > Linyphiidae > Hylyphantes > Hylyphantes graminicola. The sequence goes on from CM043117.1 coordinate 19,870,121, forward strand.
TCGCTACTAGTCTTTAACTCGAACAAGAATACATTTCCTTAATGATTTAAAAAATCGAAAAAACAATCTTTTCCATTTTTGTACGAACTGTTGCCACCGAAACTATGCTTTTTACACAATCGTTTGCACATCTTCACTAATGGGAATGTTTATGGTGTCACGCTTTCTATACATGCGATTTCATTGGTTTTGTTTTCTTTGAATAAGTGTTGATACAAGCTCATTGGTTTTTTTATAACTTTACGCGCTCCGAACTGCGAATTCATTGGTTGTTTTGTTTTCTTTGACAAAGTGTTGAAGCAAGCCCATTGAATTAACTTCGTAATTATTATGTTTTAATCTGAGCGTGACCCTTTACAATGATTACGATTGGCTTTCAAACTTGCATTCATTTGGGAGGAGAGTAATCCACAATATATAAAAAGTTGCTTGGCTGTAGCCAGAAAAGCTTCTATGTCATGACTTCACACTCAATACAAGAATCGATACGGACATGTTCTATTTGTCAAGCTAAACTGATACCTACATCCAAGTTTTCAGCCATGATCATGGAGAAGTATTTTAAAAAATTATACAAATCACTTTACTTTTGGCTGGTGTCAGCTCGTCACTTCACCGAGGTTCAAAATATGATGCCCGTCGCCAATTGGGTTGTTTCACGACAATAGCTAGCTATCTTGATTTTTTTCCTTTCTCTCGAACTACTTTTGTTTTGTATAATATTGGTTGGCAGACCTATCTTCAGGTTAGTGTGCTTGGACAGCGCTCAAACCTGATAATCTCTACCAACCAACCAAAACAAAAGTAATTCAAGAGAAAGGAAAACAGGATCGAGGAGCTATTGCCAGATCCTCCATGAAACAACCCCATAGCTCTAAAGTATCTCTTGTGCGACGATTATTCAAACTAACCTAACAAAATATTCCGACCATTTTCATTTCCATTAAAGCACTAAAGTTCAAATCGTATATTTATATTTAATGATTCTGCCATTAAGATGAATTTTAAAACTTCATTACAAAAATAAATGACAAACTTTTAAAGCTAATTAAATAAATGTTGGTATCAAATATTTTAAGTAGTAATTCGAAAAGTTAATTTGAAATGTCCTTAAGCAAAATGTACAACGAATCTTTGTAATTGTTTGACCATTATAGGTACTAATGAATCAAACCAAGATGAACTAAATGATGAAACTAGATGAACTTACGTGAGTATCAAGAACGTCATGAACATTTCATGGAATTTTTTCTAGAGGCTAATTAATGCATTTTATGTATTTATCACTAAAATGAATGAAAGAACTACATTTCATTTGAATTGCGTAAAATAATGCTTGCCAAAAGGATTCATGGAAGTTTAATGGATGTTGGTCTTCGAAAAGAAATTAATGATGTATGAATAATTCTGATGATTTATTATCGGTGTAATTTATCACTTCGAATACTAATTATTCTTAGTTCTTTTAAACTTCATTGGTTTATTTCCAAATATAGGTTTTTATTTGTGTGACTTTTATTTAAGTTACAAAATGTTTAAAAAAAATCGTTTTCAATGCGCTTTTTAAAAAAATAGGTGAAGTCTTTTAAATAGCAAAAAAAAGTCAATTGCAAAAAAAATAAACCGTTGTCAGTTTTTTTACTTTTCTCGTGTTTTTTCTTGTAATAATTTTTAAAGGCTTTTTGTGTGGGAATTAAATTTCTCTAGCTAAATCCAATAGAGACACGTTAATCATAGAAAGTTTCAGTACATTAGAGAAAAAATAGGTTTTTTTTGTTTTTTTTTAGAAATTACTTCTGCTTAAGTATCAAAATAAGATTTAAAAATGTTTCAGAGTAAACTATAATCATAAAAAAGCCAGTTACTTCAATATTCTTAGAGGCCTGTACATTGGCAAAAATTTATGGTTTTCCCTGTATAATTTTTTAATTTGATTTGTTTAAATAACACATTAGTTTAAAAATTACGTTTGGTTTTAAATTGTGTTCATTTTTAAAAGTATGATCTAAAAATAATTTTCCAGTTGACAAATTCAACTATCAATAATAATAATACTATTTATAAAATTTTAAAATTTAATTTTTATTATGGGGTTCTTTGCGATCAATGAATGCGAGTAGTTCACAGTAATGAATGTGGGGCGCTGGTGTCAACACATAGTAATATTGTACTCATGAGTTTTAAACTGGACACTCAGCTGTCGTTTTTCTGTCGTCGAATAATACCGTATACCGAATGAATCTTTGTGCATTTGTTTGATACTGGACACCCAGCCGCTGGTTTACTGCCGTAGAATAATACCGTGTGCCGAATATTACCGTATACATTAGTATTAAACTGGACAACCCAGCTGACGTTTTCTTCTCTTTTTTTGCCGTAGAATAATTATACCATATACCGAATAATGATTTATAAATTAGTTTGAAACTGGACACCCATTCGCTGATTTTCTGCCGTAGAATAATACCGTGTACCGAATAGTACCGTTTACATTAGTATTAAACTGTACATTCAGCTGAAAGTTTTTTTCTGCCGTAATAAATATAGCATATACCGAATAATGCTTTATTCATTAGTTTTAAACTGGACACCTAGCCGCTGGTTTTCTGCCGTAGAATAATACCGTGTACCGAATAGTACCGTGTACCGAATAGTACCGTATACATTTGCATTAAACTGGACATTCAGCCGAGTTTTTTTTTCTTTGAAGTAGAATAATTATACCGAATAATGCTGTATACATTAGTTTGAAACTGGACACCTAGCCGCTGGCTTTCTGTCGTAGAATAATACCGTATACCGAATAGTACCGTATAGTTTAATATTAAACTGGAAATCCACCTGACAGTTTTTCTGCCGTAGAATAATACCATTTACCGAATAATGCCCTTATACATTGGTTTGGAACTGGACACACAGCTGCTGGTTTTCTGCTGTAAAATTCAACGAGTTTTTTTAGAACAAAAACTTATCCAAAGATTATAACAATGCTCTTTTAAATTTGAAGCTATTTTTAGAAGACTTATTCGAGTTGTCACTAGAACAAATCTGCATTCTGCGTTTTTTCAAAGCTAGAATTTATCGGAATATTTGTTGCGTAGTAGGTTATAAGATTGTTCGTCATTCAGACTACTTTCTAGATTTCGATTTTGGTATTGCCCACTTTCGCGTCTCTGTCCTGAGTCAACAAGAAAATCTTTCTAGAACCGAACATTTATGTTCCTTTAAAGAAACAGTGTTTTTCATTCTAATATTTATATTTTCAAGGATTTTTCTTCTTCCATAAATGAGACAAGTGGTCAGTCCTAACAGAAAGCTTCTTTCTGGGTTTATCCAATGGTGAAAAATAATTTTCGAAGCTTATATGCTCCAGATGTAATAAATATTTTTGCAAACTTATTTTATACAATAAACTTAGCTTCTTCAAATTACTGTAATTATATTTTTTTAAAGTGGTACCAATATTTTTATTTAAAATTACGTAAACATTTTTTTTAAAAAAATCGATCCAATTACAATATAGTTACACTTAATCCAGCTTAATGTGTCGCATAGAAATCGGTCCGAAAAATTTTAATCTTAGCAGGAGTAATTAGATTTTGAAGTTTATTTTTTTATTTCGGTTTAATACAACGTGAATCTTTGGAATGGAAAAGCTGTCTTCTGATCCCATTTCTTTCTTAAGATAAGAGTTAATGGGAGCGCTGGTTCGCGGGTCCCCAAAACAAAGTGCATCAGTGTTAATCCAATGGAGAAAAAATATTTTCTCGGACACATTTCTTCGTCTGTATGAATATTTTTACAAACGGATTTTTTATGTGATAAATGTAGCTGATTTGCAGGTCCCGTGAATCCCACTTTTTATTAGTTCGATTTTTTTAAAAATTTGAATAAATAATTTTACAATTATTCGAGGCAATTTTAAAAAGTGGGATTATAGAAACCTGTGTTATCTACATTTATTATTAAAAAGAAACAGCTTGCACAAATATAGCCTGAAAAATGTGGCAGGGAAAATAGTTTTTTTCCCATTGGATTAACATTGAGGCACTTGAGTTTGGAGACCCCTAGTCCAGCGCTCCCATTCCCCCTTAACATTCAATCAAAACGCTTTTGTTGTAAATAAATGCTAAAAGAAAGGTTAATTTCACGTTAATGAACATTGTAAAAATAACGTCTTGTTTTCTTGATCCACATCCTTATGCTTATGGTATGTCCATACTTCCCAGCTGTATTTATTCATCAGTCACCTGTCTCCGTCCTGAGAGGATACGCACTTAGTTGTTCGTTTTCTTGAAAAGTTATATTTAAAAGTAATGATGGAAGCATAATGGAAAGTACATAAGACAATGGCGGTTCAAATTCTTAAGTGTATTTAGGAGAAAGTGGTCGTTGGATTTCATCCCCGTAACGATCGGAACATTTTCAAGAACACGGTCATAGTGCCATCATTTTTATCCCCGATAATTATATTGTTCAAGTGCATATTTTTTATATGGCAAATTTCATGCAAAATTAACCTTTCTGTAGCGCAAGTCAAGGATTGTAACTACATCTTTTATCGTTAAATAAAAATCAATGGGAATGTTTCTTACGATGACATTTCTTATGACAGGTGCGCGCGCATGCCTGCACAATTGTATAGGCATGAGCGCGCAGGTGTTGCTGTTGATGTCGTAGTCTGGACACCGCAATACTATTTAGAAATATCAAAACGTTGCTGCAAGTAACGAATTGATTGAAAATTCTATTATTATTACCTACCGAAAAAATAGGCAAAATAACTAAATCTTTTTTTTTTGATTTGTTGATCGACTGGGTTAACTAGTAACTAATTAGCCTATATTATATGCATTAAGTAATTTTTGTAAAAATCAAGTGATTGGTATACCTTTGTAGGGTAGACTGATTAGTGAGAAAACAGGCCCCAGTGAGTGATCATTTGGTAAATACAATTAAAAATAAGGATTGAAAATCATTCCACTAGATGGATTGGCAACTCTGACTTCCAATCTAGTAGGAAGCTATCTGACTTATGGTTGGTTGTCCTGATCATTATGTCCTGGTGTTTATTCACTGGCAAAAGCAGCTCCTTAAACGTTCATTCACTGGTTAGTCTATTCTAATCCCCTTAAAATAGTGTATCGCTTAAAAAAATCTGTACCTAGATTCTTTTAAAAAAAATATTTTTGGGCTTTTTTAGATTAACGCTCTTCAGATAAATCAGCGATTTGGGCAGCAAAGAATAAACAAAGCTTTTTTTTTAATATTAAATCCCTAAGTTGTTTATGCTGAAAAAACAAAATCGTGCTGTAAAGTGTTAAAACTTTAATCAAAAGAAAAAAAAATCATGCAATTTCGAGAGTCTTCTGATTCATTTACTGCCAAACTAGCCAGTGTCCCCATAACCAGCATCATTACTCAATGCCACAAGAGATAATAATAATGTACGACCAGTGGCGTATGACCCTCTCTTCGCCACTGATCCAAGGGCGTTAATACTAATTACCTTTGTGTTCCCCTCGTCGTTGGAACAGGGGCTTAAGACGTCGACTTTAATTGAAGTAAATGTGGTGGACGCGTTTAAAGGAGTTTTATTCGGGAGAATAACTTTAAGGTTCTTTTATGATGACAAGTTATTTTTAGTATGTTGTTTTTACACGAATTCTTGGATTGTTGTATTTAAAATTCGGAATAGGGCTACTTGCTTACAAATAAGTGTCAAAACTTTTCCTGGCTGAATATCGGACATCCTCGAATGAATTAATTTTTATTTTCATCCGAAAAATATATATATGTATCTTTAATACTCACATATTATGGCGAAAATACTGAAAAAAAATTAACGGCATTATAATTTAAATAATTTCAATTTTTAATTTTTTTTCCATATGACAAAAACCAACTACAAAATTCCAGTTTTGTTAATAATGAATAGAAAACTACTAAATATATTTCAAAATTACCCTTTTTAACTATAATTAATTTTTCAAAACAATTTATTTGTAGTTAGTACTAATATTATACTTTGAATATTGCCAAAAACGTAATTTCACAACCGTTAATAACCTCACTCCTTAATTTTGAATACACTTTTACTACTGTCATCTATGAGGATTATTAGTAACCAAAACTTCAAAATGGAATGTAATAAAATGAAAAAAAAATTGTCGAGAGGGGGTTCTAATTTAATAGAATAAAGTGGACTATGTTACTTGTTGCGAAACGACAACAGTATGCATTAGAAGGTTAAAAAAATACTTGTGGTGAAGTGCTAACCTGCAACTGTTTATTACTATCAAGTAATTTTGTTTTATTTATAAACATGCTTAGTACGCTTGGCCGAATTATTTAAAAAAATATCTTCCAAAAGGCCAAGGCAATCCCTTAAAAAAATTAAATCGCCAAATTAAAATTTAACTCTTTAATTTGGTGTTCTATATTTGGTACCAAACTACTAGATTTGCTTTCCGTTTAGTATTTCATACTATTTAGAAATGTATGTTGATTCAACTTAACTCCCAACCCAAATAACCGTAATGCGGTTGTTTCACGCCGTGAAGGGCAACAGCTTCAATGGTTTGTTTTCATTTGTTATCTTGCAATAAAATTTGTGTTGGTATTCGAAAATGAGTTTTCTAATGAAATTTTACTTATTAAATTTTTTAATACAACGTTTTGCTGTGTTGTTGGTTGTTCGAAACATTTATTAAAGAAAGCTTACGTCGAGAAAGAAAGTTTATTTTCATCTTCATGGAGTCAATTTGGGGAGTGAAACCGAAGCAGCCAATGAAATTTCAGTATGAAGAAAAAAATTTACAAATGCGTTGCATTATCTGAAACATTTCCATTATTTGCATCAGTTTTATTTTTTGATTAACAGTTTTTTTTTCTTAGTATTTGTTTGTCTGTTTTACGTTTATTGAGTAATTTTTGTGAGGAATAAATCTGTAATAAGTCTGGGTAAGCGCCTTAAACCAATGGCCATTTTAAATAACGCAAGTAAGTAGTTTTTTTCTTACTTTTGGGACTCTTTAATACTTTTTATATAATCAGTGATTGGACGTCGAAGCTTAAACCAATAATTTTTAAGAACTATTTTTTCACTTTTTTTTCTAAATGAAAATACTAAGTCCTAGTTCTATGCATATAAAGACACCGTGCGGTAAAGATTTAACACAGCTGTTGCTTAGATTAAAATTAGAAAAAAAGATAGTGTTCAATTTCTTTTTAAAAACGGATAGTTCTTGTATATTTCATAAAACCAGTGGGAAAAAAACTATTATGTTGTTTCTTTAACACGCTCGGTTTACTTAGGCGTACTATTGAGTCCGGAATGACGCTAATTTTTAGTGGAATGCGTAAATAGCTATTTAGAAATGGTAATGTGGCAAACTTTAACCGCTAGTTGATGGAATTTTCTTCAGAATTTAAATTACTTCAAGAAAGTTAGAGGAATTTTTTAGAGGAATGTTTTTCGGAATTTGGTTATTTTACTTGTTGTAATTGCCTTTTAAGAGATACTTAATACACGCATGGACAAATTTTTAAGTCTTATTTTATAGACGATAATAAAACTCTTTTTGGTCATAAAATAAGCATTTGTCTTTAGCGTTCTGATAATTTAACACTTTAAATACGGGCGTCGACTGACCCATAGACTAAGAATCTTCTAGACCAGCAACTTAATCTAATGCCTAGCTCTCCTAACGTGTTGAAAGGAACTAATACACTACTAAAGACTGATTTGTTGATTACTTTCCGATTGTAGTGCTACTGTTTCTTCGGAATGTACAGCTATGGGAAAAAAAGTTATCCACCAGTGATTATTTCAACCGTTAGTCATCTTATAAAATCGGACCTTTTTGACTATGTGAACAAATAAAATTCTGAGTTAATTGCATGACACAAAATTTGCATAAGGGGCCGTCTTACTATTAAAAATGTTACGAACTTTAAAATTTTCAATAGCAACACCCAATTTTAATTACTTAGAAATGTGAAAAACCCTCGAAAACCCCTAAATCTAAGTTTTTGTTACATTTGGATAAATATTTGATGAGTTATTCAATCGAATCACTTGGATCTTTGGGGGACCATGTCTAAAATGACAAGCGTAGTCAGTCTGTAGGTTTATTAATGGAGAAAAAAGCACAAGGTCAAATATCTTGAGGATGGGGCCCAGGGATATAGAAGTCAATGTCGAAAATAAAGTCGAAAATAAATTGTCGTCAAAAATAGATTCCTTTCATCACTTGATAAGGGTTCTAAAATACGAGGCGTAATTGCCTCTGTTAAAGCCCCCAAAGTTGACTAGAAATAGGCAGCCAGAAACCGTTACATTAGTTCCTGTAAACACAACGGGGGTGCTAGTTTCTATGTCAATTTCAATATAGAAATTCTCCAATGAAAATCCAATGAGAGTTTCAAACTTAGAGTGTTCTTAGTCTATGGGTCAGTCGACGCCCGTCTTTAAAGTGTTAAGATAAATAAAAAATTTAGTTTCAAAATGAAGCTCTGGATAAATAATTTTAGTTGACCCTCTAATGCATACTGTTGCAATATGGCAACAAGTAACATAATTCACTTTTTCTATTAAAGTAGTGATCCCTCTCGACAAATCTGTTTTTTCATCTATTGCATTACATTTTTAAGTTTTAGTTACTAATAACCGTCATAGATGACAGTAGTAAAAGTGTATTCAAAATTAGAGTAAGTTATTAACTGTTGAGAAATTATGTCTTTGGCAGTATTGAAAGTATAATAACATTAGTACTAAATAGTATGATAATTAGAAAAGATGGTTTTATTGCTACTTTCTATTTCGATAATTATAGATAGTTAATGTATCATCATAGTTTTGGTTGGTGAATAAATCAGCATATTCACGTATATCTTGATATTGTGTTTATCTTTAATGTTTTAGTTAAAATTAAATCCAGAATTACAGTATGTGGAAATTATTTCATTTATTTTTAATAAGCTTAATGTTTTGTCACTAATCATGAAAATAAGTAGCGCTAATAAAATAATGAAAAAGTTTAAATACATACACGTACTTATGTCTACAAAACAGCTTATGAACGTATTAAGTAAAACAAAACTTTTTATTTCCCAACACGAATTTATTTGCTTTGAACTAAAACAAATGAACACAGATTTCAAAGGATTATTTTATTCTGCTGTAATGCATTTTATTTATTTTTTTTGTATTTGATTTATTCTTTGCAAAATCATTTTTGTAAAATATTTTAAATAACAGTTCTAAACTTTGTTTCTTTACAGAATATTTTAGAGAAATTTAATCCATGTGCCAGACAGCTTATTTCTGCAGGAAAAGCCTATTTAAAAGCTTTACATGGTAAGTAACTTTTGACTTGTTTGGTAACACCATTAACACATTCATTACCGAATTGAAACTTAATTTTCTAAAATCATGTAAGAGTTTTTATTTCATACAAAATGAAGTAGAATAAGTACTCTGCGTCAAACTTTTATTAAGAACAAAATACAATACAACTAAAGTTTTGTTCCATGCTTTAATTTTCGACTATCAATATTTATTGCGAAAAAAAGTTGTAAAACTATTCTCACAAGCCAATTTGTGTGGAATATCACCATACCAGACACAATTAGCCAAGGTATGCATAGCATTTTTAGAGTTACAAACGTAAGAAGGAATTGTTACAATTACTTCAGAAACTCCAACTATGCTTCCTAATTAGAACATTAGAACTTGGTATCCAGGGTGACTGTTAATGAAGTTACTTATAATACTCTAACGTTGTATTACAGAATCCAAGATGAACTCTCTAACAAATTATTTATAAATTTAATTTAGTATTTTATCGATTTTTATCTGGTATTAATTTTGTTACATTTAACTGTTACATTTAACTAGTTTTATTTTATAAATTGAGTTTGTAAGTATGACCACTTTACTTATAGTCTCATTTTATATTTTTTCAAACAAGTAGAATACATGATTATAAAATTTAACTAAAGTTACTAGGTTTTTCTTTAAAAAAATAGATTACATATTCGTTTCATTGTTTCAAATATATGAAATAATTGATTAAAATAAATTAATTACTTATTTCTAACGAAATAAGAGTATGAACTTTCCTTGCCAGCGAGGGCTGGGGAGCCCAGTCGGTTAGGCACTCGCCTTGCATGCGAAATGTCCCAGGGTCGGATCCGAGCCTCACCAAAATAACTGCCGACCTATAAACGGCCCGTGCAGCCCAAAAATTTCCGACAAATAATACCCCGTGTAAGTGAGTGCACGTTAAATCGCCATCAAAGTCCTAATGCTGCGTACGATGTCGCCCTTAACGGTTACGCTGGGTGCCTATTCAGGTATCGGCTCGTCACTTGACTGTTTCTAAAATATGACACCCTTCGCCAATAGCCCTCGTGTAGCTCTTGTTTCCGACAATAATTCAAACCTAACCTAACCTCCTTGCCAGCGACTATTCATTAACAGTGAGTAGGAATCGGATGCCACACTCAAAGTAATAGCATTCAACTGGTAGTGCTAAAAGCTTAATTATCCCCTCCTACTTGTAATGTCACGACGCCAGACCATTACTAAGGGGTCTCTGGGGATGAGTTCTTCTACGATTCCCTTGGCGTAGATAAAATGGGAGGGATTAATAGATTGATCTGTTGACAGATAAGATGGCTGCTCCTCAATATCGCCAACAAGCGCCCAATTTAACTTAGGATTTGGATGCTTGGACAGGGTGGTTGGCGAGAAGTATTTTGAATTGAATAAGGTTTTGGCGTGAGGGCGTAATTCGCAACTTTGACTTTGTTGACTTGAGCACTTTTATAACAAAGAGCGATTTAATTGGCATTTGGTTTGGCGAAGTTGTTAAAAGCGTTTTAAAGGAAAAAACCCACACAGATGGAAATTATAATATGGAACTATGGAGGAAAAATTAAACCTATCAGCCACTGTTTCTTTTTATAAATTCTCAATTTCATTTTACCCTTTAAGACCGGCGGTGATATGGCGCTGATTTAAAATTATGAGACTAAATTTGGAGTTTTATCGAAAACGATTCGTTAAACACCATCAATGCCAATAACTCCTTACTGTGCAATATAGGAATCTGTTTTAAAAACCTAATTGCAAAGAAGCCCCACTTTTATTAAATTATAATGATTATGTAAAGTATTAGATTTATCTTGTATGTTTTCCAAATCCTAAAACAAATAATTATGTTACAGAGTAACTCTAGATATAACTAAATGATAAACGCATTGAACAATAATTTTGAATTCGAAATATTCAGTTAAATTTTTGTCAAATTAACTCAAAGAATTTTTGGGGTTTTGCTAAATGGCGTGTTGAAGGATTCATGAATTACAGATTTCTTGTTTCACATGAGGGAATGCATGTAATGAGATATCTTCAATATAATGTTTGGTAGTGGTGTGGAGTGATATATGATCTAGAAAAATTTATAGTTCACACAGGGTGCAGCTGTAAATTGATTAATGATGCAAGGGCTGTTATTAAAATACATTCATGGGACGTTTATTAAAATTCATACATGTTCATGGGACGTTTAACTTGGTAACTGCGACATACGACTTGCATTTTTTAAGTTAAATTCAATCAGCATGGTTTTCCAACCTTTTAATATTTGTTTATATTTTTGGATATGATTCAATCATATTTGATCAATTTTATGCAACCTGAAATACATTGTTACAAATATTAAACTTCCAAAAAATATACAATTCTCTTCAACGAATAACTTTTTAAAAAAATTTCGCGATTTTAGTTCTGGCCTTTAAAACCTTAATTGATTTAGCATTGATCTACAACTTGTGTTTGTATTGCGGAAAAATATTCAATTATACGGCAAATTTAACCCACCAATGCGTATAATCTATATTGTATTTCTCCAGTGCAACATTGTAAAGCAAAGATACAAAATAAATATTTAAATTAGTTCATTGAATAACTTTGAAACTCAATTAATTTTATATTTCATAGAAAGTGCACCTAGCAGATGTTTAAAAAAATATATTCAACTTAAAACATGCGCTCAATAGCCAATTCAGCCCTATTCATTATTCCCATTCTCGGCAGAGACAATATTGAATATTGATTATTCCTTTAAGAAAACCAAGCACAAATTTCTCTTCCAAAAATATTAGAAATCAATACCGTGGTAAAAGGATGTTTTAGGCAGCAGATAAAAACATTCGATAGCAGTTAAATTAATTTTAAAGAAGTCGCATTGTTGGTTCAAAAATGATGTAACTGTAGTTTTGTCAAAAATGCTTAAGGGTGTGGGAATGGAAACTATGTTTAAAGCTGATTAAATTCCCAAAATTTTCAATTTTCAAAAAACCAATGTGTTTCCGGTTTAGTGGCTCATTATTTGTATCGAAATTTCCATTTGTTACAAAAAAAAGTGGAAAGCATTTTTTTATTTTAATATTTTTTACTTTGTATAAATTTTACATTTGGTGCATATTACGTGCTTTTAATATTTGTCTGGAGGGCTTGTTAAATTGCAGGAATACAGCGCAAGTAAAACTACCATTTAATTACAATGCGCGTATGTTACCAAATTTTTCGGTCAAGTAGATGTACAGAAAAACTAAAAGATCATGTACTCCAAACCAAAGTAAAACTAAAACGATGTACTTTTTAGCACATATTTGTACGAAAAGTATGTTTAGATTATAAGAATATAAGTGTAAGATTTCGCTCGGGTCTTAAGAGCTTAAATTTCATATTGGGCAATTGAAAGTAGAAAATTCAAACACATTTCACTCAAAACCACTCTACCACCAGGGTTGCGACGTTGTCAAAAAATACCCTCTCCGAACTGTTGAAACCATCCAAATCGATACCACTTGCCGGTATTACGTGCCTTTCTTTAAAAGGAATTTGACTTGCCAGTGAAATTAATGTCATTTGAAAGACTAATAATGTATCGAAGACTCTTGGTGAGGGCAAAAACCGCGTTGGAAGTGTCCTTCTTGAGGAATGAGTGTTTGGTCAAAGTCGTTTATTACAAGTTCTTTTCCGGCCTTGTTGAGTCAGCGATCTTTTGTATCGAAAACTGAAGGACTCCCCCTTCTTAGGGCGAAGAAACGTTGAATTTATATTAAAGAACAGTTGTGGGGGTAGGTGTATGATGAACAGTTTCTCTACGTATATGATGAACAGTTTAAACGGTTGTTTCTACGTGTATGATGAACAGTTGTTTCTACATGTATTATGAACAGTTGTTTTTGACGTGTATGATGAACAGTTGTTTCTACGTGTATGATGAACAGTTGTTTCTACGTGTATGATGAACAGTTGTTTCCACGTGTATCATGAACAGTTGTTTCTACGTGTATGATGAACAGTTGTTTCCACGTGTATCATGAACAGTTGATCCTACGTGTATGCTATATAGCTATGGGTGCACATATGAACTGTAACATTTTTCATGGTGAGAAGTTTTTGTAAATATAAAATTTGACTACCAACAGGTTAAGGTTGGTCCGAAATGTTTACAAATATGTTACCACTTACTTAGTATTGATAAAGTGTAAAAGAATGTTTTTTACCTCCCTTTTGAAGAAAGGTTTCTTTGATTTCTTACAACGTATTTTGGTTCGACTAAATTCAAACCTAAGCCCTTTTTGTTTCATTCGGTAATAATATTCATTCTTTCTCCTTAAAAAATGGTAATTTTCAGCTGAAAAAATACCATTATACTTATAATGGCATGCTGAAACATTTGCTTTTATTGATTTGCTTATTTTATCTAAGTTTGAAAACAATTAATGACTACAATATTTTTAAATAATTTTAATTTGACATAGTATATACTTCCATGATATTTTTAGTTTTTGATTAAGCCGTGCTTAGGAGGAGTCCCTAGGTACTTTTATAGTTTCTTCAAGATTAGTCTTTTATTTACCCCCCCCCCCCCCCAACCACCCAGAATTCAGAAAAAATCATTAAAACAAGTTAGTATGTATATTAAAATTATATTTTCATGCGCTCATATTGATTCTGAGAACTGGTACAAGGAAAACATCTTATAATTCTCCTCATGAGGGGGCAAATACATCAAGATCCCCCTCCAAGTGATAAAGTGGGTGGTAGCGTGCTCTGAGGGGGAGATTTCTTTTAGAGGGGGAGTATTTGACGACTCCTTGCCACTGTCGTCACTCTGTCGCGTGGAAAAATGCGGTGAATTTCGGTCGTCACCAATGATGCGTAGTATGCGCAACAATGCTGAAATGTTGGTGTTGTAGGGCTTTGTTTGCAACTAGTTCTGTGATTGTGTACATGGTGGAATGCTTTTTGTATGCGTAGCAGTGAATGGGAGGCATTTTGGAGGAAATTGTTATATGTATTTCATTGGCATGCGGGGTTTGGTCTTGTAGCGATATATCCACTAAATAATTTCATTCCACACTTATTATTTATATTTAGTGTGACGTCACTATATTTATCTGACTTGCAACGCATACAACATTCGTAAATGAGTAGCTTTATAGTTAACCCTTTCAGTCCCAGTGATGCCATTTGACAACATCATTTTTCAGATCATAATTTAAAAAATAATAATAATTGGGCTGATATCGATTTTAATAAAAAAATATTTTATAATAGAAAAAAGTTTGAAGAGGACGTGCTTTTTGATATCATAAATGACTATAGACCAGTAAAAAAATTCTAAAATGATGATGCCAAATTGTTATTGGGTTTGAAAGGATTAAAAACTGGTGAAAGCAGTGCTGGCGTTTGCGTTGTATGTAAGTAAATGCAATTTGAGCTATTACAATGTAAGTGATTAAAAATTTAGTATAATCTTCAATTTTTAGAGAGCAGTTTTTTTTATAACATGTTCCATGAATTATTTCAACCATTTAACTATTTTCAATATGAACGTACTAGAGTTAGGCCACTTTAACTTTTTACTTGACGCTTTTGGGCTAGTTATTTTTATTTCTTCTTTGCAGGATTCTGCACTCACTACTAAGCTCTGTTCCGAACTATTACCTTGGATACAAAATGACACTTTTCAATATGACCAAATCATTCCAATCTAACCGTTTTACCATTGTTTGTCTTCGCTTAACTGCTAACTTCTCTCTTTAAAAAACAGCTCCAAATTATTTTTTTGGTCTAACAACATAAAATGACGGTTAAATGGCATAAACACTAAACTAAATGAATGGACATATACCAACTGAGAAATTAAACACAACTCCATTCATTTTTTGGTAATTAAGAAATAGTTTATATCGAAAAGGCTGTGAGAGCTTTGTTTAATTTAAACAAGTAAAATGCTAAATAAAAAACCGAAACTGTTAAATAGCAAAGAACACGAATGCTTCAACAAATACAATCTTTATTTTAAATGATATTTTTCCTTCCTGAGTTTTTCTAGAAATTGAAGTTATTTACGTTTCCTATACGTTCTCCTCGAGACATTACAAGCATCTCCTTGCATCTCAGCATCCAATTATCCTGTTGAGACTGCTGCATTAGATCCCCAGAGTCTTACATTGCACCCCCTCGCCTTCCCCACATGGGTGCCCTAATGGGTTTCTACGTTTCCCTACACAAGTAATGGAAACTTGAGGGCAAACACAGAAACTGTTTGTGAAATTGGTTTGGGTATCTGTGACCCCCACTGTTTTCTAAAGGGAGGGGTTGTTAATGTCGGAGTATTTTTCACCTTTTTTCCCGATCGAAAGATCTTTAGTAAGATAGAGGGAATTGTGTTTATTCATTTTATTTTATTTCTTTCTATCCTGTTTTCTTATCTCTTAATATATTCAATACTATTTCCCTCTATAATTAGACTTTTTCAAAGTCTAATTATAAAAAAAGGAAGGCAGCTATCCTTGCAATTACTCTGCATGCGATTTTACCCACTCATTTTAATTATTAACCACTTAAAATAGTTTATTTAAATTAAAATTTAAATGTTATGGAAGCTTTTTAGCATTTTATATACAATCCACACAAAGAAGTTTTTAAGTCACACCTTTTTCCCGATCAAAAGATCTTTAGTAAGATTAAGGGAATTGTGTTTATTATTTTATTTTATTTATTTCTATCCTGTTTTCTCATCTCTTAATATATTCAATACTATTTAACTCTATAATTAGACTTTTTCAAAGTCTAATTATAAAAAAAAGAAAATTATCTCTGCATTTCATACTATTTTACCAATTTGTTTTAATATTAACCGCTAAAAATAGTTAATTTAAATTTAGATTTAAATGTCATGGAGGCTTTTTAGTATTTTATTTACTTTATCCACACAAAGCAGAGTTTAGAAAAAATATATATTAGAAAAACTAATTCTTCTTAATTATAACATTTCTTTCATATATTAACCGTTTTTACAATAATAGTATTTATGTAACAGCTGAACATTTAAAATGTTAGGTTTGTTATAATGATTAATACTACTGTCAACTACGCCAATATGGGCTACTGGATTGGGGGCAAATAATATAGTTATGGTGAAAATCTCGAAGAATATTAAATCCCGAGTTATTATGAAAAAGGGTGCACTTGTTAGAGTAAGGGCTAAAAGGCAGTTGCTGTAAAACTTTCTTTTCCTTTAACATTTAATTGATGCGGAAAAACAACTTTTAGGGTCAAAGGAAAGTGATTCGCGCAGCCTTAGTTGGTCAAATTGTCTTGGGTATCTTAACTTTGTTTTATTCTGCCTAAGAGTCAGGAAAAGTATCTACATTTTCTTAATTGCAGTACATTTTAAGTGTCATAGAAATGGAAGTTTATCAAAGTTTTTTCGTAGTTTACTTGAAAATTCTGTAGTTTCCGAACATAAGGTTTTTTATTTATTTTGGTGAGGTTGGTTGCTGATTTTAAAAGATATTTCGATACAAATTTGTTATTAAATACTCTTAGAATCATGTCCTATTAAATTTATATAAAAAGAATAAGAATACTCAATTATTTTAAGTTAATTTAATATTATATATTTGTTATCTTTTGATAAAATCTCAAATTAGTCAAAACTGATTTTTGCTGATTTTTTCTGAAAATATATATCGCAATATATAAATAAGTAACATTTTAATTTTTTGCAAAGATATATCCAAATGGAATAAAACGAATTATATACAAAGTACTTAAAGCTTAAATATGAGTGTTAATTTAGCAAAAAATTATCTAAGCGATTGCTAAACATTTTCTAGGATTTTCGAGAGTCTTGAATTGTCAAACCTTTCTTAAAAACACGTTTGTAACTAAACGTAAATTTATGTTTTAAAGTCGTGTGTGTTTTAGTTTCACAATATTTTATAGGCGCCTTCGAATGAAATAAAGATAAGGGCACAACTGCAATACACGTATGCATGTTGCGACATAAAATATTGGATATAGAAATGGGAAAATTCAATTTTCGTTTGGTATGTTCCATTACAAACTGAAACTTGTTTGAATTTTCTATAAATAGAAACAATCCAATTCGGATCCTTTTTCGAACATGAATATTCTATTATTGAGAAATACAGTTTGGTGCAACAAAATGCCGTGTTGGGCTTATAAAGTTGTACTTTAGGTTTCTGTCAAAATTCAGTTTTGCGTTACCATTTAAACCCAAATTCAGCTAAATCCAGTTTCACTCGGTTATCAAAAATCAAAATTATCCATTTCTCTTTTTATAAGGCAGTTAAAAATATCCTTTTTCCTATACTCAGTTAAATCTAATTTATGTAAACTAATTCTAAATTTTTACGGTTCGTTATAAAACTAATTTTGACTCGAAACACTGGTTTTAGCGGATTGTGGTGGGATAACGCGTGCATTAACACTATCGAACTTATTATTTTAATTAAACCAGAGAAACTTTAATCTTAATTTTTTTGCATTTATATGGTTTTCTTTTGCTTGCAATCACTTTGGGGACGATATTACCCTTCATTGCCAGGACCGTACACTGCGTACGTCGTCAACTGTACAGTATATAGCTACAGTAACAGCTTTTCTAGCCTGGTCTATAAGCTCTTACTCGATAAATTTAGCTTTGGAGTGAAATTTTTAAGAGATAATTGTACAGACGGTGATTCCGTCTTTAAACTCAGTCATATTTAAAAGTCAGGAAGGGGGGGGGGGGCAATAGACGAGGGAAAAATTGCGCTTACTCGTTTCCTCAGTGGTCGTCTGTCATCAATGACTTTTATTATCGGTAATAAGCACTTTAAAATCTGCACTGTTTCACTGCCCAGGCTTCCCCTGGCCATATTTTATATTGCCTGGTGCTTTACCAGGCAAGAACTGGCTTAGAACGGGGAAGCCCAGTCGGTTAAGGCGTTCGCCTTACATTCGAAAGGTCCCAGGTTCGGGTCCGGGCATCGCCAAAATAACTGCCGACCTATAAACGACCCGTGCAGCCAAAAAAAAAAATGCAAGACTAATAATACACCGTGTGTATAAGTGCACGTTAAATAGGCTCCAAAGTTCCAACGCTGCGTACGATGTCGCCCTTGACGGTTGTTTTGAAAACCAATTCAGGTGTCGGCTCGTCACTTGACTGTGATTCTAAATTACGACCCCCGTCGCCAATAGCCCTCGTGTAGCGTAAGTGCGACGTTAATTTAAACTAACCTTACCAAAACATGGTTAAAAATCCCCCATTGAAGCCCGACTTAGTCAGATTGAACGAGCTCATGGGACGATGGCGACAATTGCGCAATGAAGATGTACAGATATCAAGTACGATGGCTGAGATTGTCCTAGTTGTCAACCTCGTCAGTTGACCATTGTTCCTGATAACTAAGACAGCCACGTATAACCTTCTCTAAAGCAACTTAAATCCAGTCAAGCTACGTGGAATGCAATTTACAGTTCTTTCAAAATAAATCATTGTAATCGAAGTATGGCTGATACAATCCTCAACAGCAGCATCAGAAACTTTTCTTGGTCATTTTATAAAAGGGAAATGGGGACCAAATACATAGTAAATTGAAAACATAATAGTTTTATCGAATAATGAGGTATTGGTCTGCAAGGGTTATTTTGTGACTATTTTCTGTTTGGGGAAAGAGATTGCATCATGTAACTTATAGATCGGTTCTGCAATTCAAGGAAATGGGAAAATGAGATGTCTTTTATCTATATTTGAACTTAAAAATCGTATATAGAGAAGATAAATCGCAGTTTTACGTAATGCTACCTTAAACTTCTGTTACACTTATTAATTTTTAATTTATAAACTTTTCTAAAATATTTTAAGCCAGAAACTTTTATGTCCATATAAATGCATGGTTATTTTTTTAAGTTTTACATACTTTAAGTCTCAATTTCTGACTATGACGTCATTCATACCTTAGCAAAAATTATGCAGGTTTTTTATATGTATGCTTTCCTGCTTGAAAAATAAAGAGATATCATTAGCCGACATTTTACATGACGTCTTTGACCAAAAATTATGCGGTCTATAGAATCCCTTCAAATGTTTAAATAATTTTCGTTCATTTATGTTCTCACCAAATATTTATTTTATCGTGATATAGTTTGTAAATTAACTACACTAGTTTAATACCATATATATCTTCGTTGTTTCGCCATGGCTCGAATAAGCTTTCGCCGCGCTTGTTCTCCGCATATGGACCCTTAAGCGGCGCCAATAACCCACGTGTACTCAACTACTACGCTTCCAAACAATTCTACCAAGTGTACAACAAAGAGAGCTTAAATGAAATATTCAACAACAGAGGCTATTTCGACATTCTTTGAACTTTAGTTAGAGTCAAGCAAAGAAATTACCGTTTCAATTCCAAATCCCGCAACGCACTCAACATCCTCCTTCCATTAATTTGACAAAACTGTATCACTGATATTTTAGAAAAACAGTGAGTTTATTTTTTCTTCCATTTTAATATTTAAAGTTCATATGAAGCAAAAGTAACTCAATTTTGTTCGAACTCCATTTGCTTTATTTTAATTTTTCTTTCATAACCATCTAAATTTAAAGCCCACTGCTCATAACAGGCGTCAGAACTGAGAGTAACTGTGTACGACTTTGGCTCTCATATTTTAGGTTTTCGATTAGAATGAAATACAGTTCTCATGTCCTTACTCCGTATAATATGCCATTTTAACTATGTTCAAGCCACAGATATAATATACGGTACTAGATTGGCAGATCACGTGACCTCCAATGCTAACAACGGGACGCGCATGGAGACCAGAATGAGGAGACAATGGGTACAGTGTTGCCATCACTTAAAGAAGAAAAGTACTACGAAAAAATATTTTGTTCTAAAATTACAAACAAAAAAAACATCAAAGTACTATCTGCATTTTGAAATATTTTAGTGACTTTAAAAAAAAATTTACTCTTCTAGTATTTTTTTGTAATTTTAGAATTTAATGGTTTTTCTTCCTAGCACTTTTCTCCTTAAAGTGGTGGCAACACTGTCCCCATTGCCCCCTCATTCTGGTCTCCATGCGCTTCCCGTTGTTAGCATTGGAGGTCACGTGATCTGTCAATCTAGTACTTTATGATATATATGGTTCAAAAAGAAACGTTAACCTAACCGTAGACTCTAGAAATTTCTACCACCTGAGATTCAATGGCTATGGTAAAGAAGATGAGCACTTCTCCGTGAATCAATTTAAAACTCATTAAATACTAGTCTTACTTAATAGGAATCCCTTGACTTATACTACCACATACACAAGAAAACGATAAATTGTACACTGTTCAAAACAATTAGGGGAGCACTTTGCGTACTTTTGTTAACCCTTTCAGTTCCAACTTTTTAATTGTTATTCTAAAAATCTAAAATTGGTGAAATAGTTTCATCATACATCCAGAATGAAATGGTAAAAAAACAGGATTGGAAAATCTTAATTTTTGAACTAAAATTTAAGGGGGGGAAATTGGAATCGTAAATTTAGAACAAATTTTAACAATATTTTTTTCGAAACTTTATTCGTAAAAAAAAGGTAAAATCAATGTTTAAACATCTTAAAATGCAAGCGTGAAGAATTTACGTTTAGATTATTTCATAAAAATTTTTGGGAGTGAATTTTATTTTACAATTTTTTCATATTTTCATTTAATTAAATCAAACATTATTTAATTCTTTAAAAGACATGATTCTTCCATCTAATGATAAATCAGTGCTATCTCAACTGAGTGAGAAAAAAAAGCAAGCTGATGTTTTCAAAAGGAATCATTGGGGGTGAAAACTTCTAAACCATGCGCTCCCCTAATTGTTTTGAGCAGTGTAGTTTTGGCAATTTGGCTGACACTACATTTAAACGCCAGCCTATAATGCTCATTGGGCTCTTGCTGCCATTTCGCCAAGGATGCCACACTTTGTCTATGTCAGTACACTTAAAGCGAACGATCTATTTTAACTTAGTCTGAGTTAAATTTCACTCCTTTCGGTGTCAAAAATGCACTTCCCATATTGGAGTGTATTTCACTCTTTGTTTTATTAAACCTCCAACAATCTTAACAAACGAGTGATTTTAAGACGATTAGGAGTGATTTTAGGCGATTATGAGTTTTTTTAGCCATATTTTACGAATACGAGAGATTTAGGAGTTAATTTTCACTCCTTTCGGTGTCGAAAATGCACTTCCCCTATAGTAGTGGATTTTACTCTTTTGTTTTAAGAGCGTAAAGCTAACAGAAGTTACTTACGCCTCTGTCAAACCAACTTCAACAGTGCTCTGGGGAAATTCTATGCTCCTCGAAGGATTTGGACAACACTTCCGGAGCCGCAAGACGGGGAACTTCCAGAACTTTCTCGAGTGGAAGTTCGTCTCGGAATGATATTCAATTTTAAAAGACCGCCAATCTGTTTTCAGGGGGAAGTACTTGCAGGCTGTTTTTAATCCCTTTTTGAGGGAAACTTTTATTGGGTAGTTTGAAGAACAGGGCTAATCCTTATGGGGGGAGGGGGGGGGGTGAAAAGCATCGACCTGAATGGAAATACCGAGAATCAAAGAGTAAAAAGAAGCGGCCGGGTAACTTCAGCATAAATCGCTGAATTATGAGAATAACTCCAACTATCGTTAGTGTGTAGGTCTAGTGCGACGATATTTCAACCTCACATAACCCAACTATCGTGTTAAACGACAATTAAAATGTAGTTCGAATCATTAAAACCTTCATATTACATAAAAATTTAGCAATGTATACTGAAATAAACCCGATTCATTTATTATTTTTTAGTGTTAGGCCTTTATAACAAATCAAGTAAATTTGTCTTCATTTAGATTTGTAAATACTTGGGAAAACTAATAAAAATTTGAATTTGAAAGATCCTCAATATTAAAAGGTTCATCCAATCGATTTTCAAGGAAGTCATGGAAGCCATCTACTTTCAGTCCTATTGAAGTGAAATTTTCATTAATGATTTGAAAAGCAAGATTTTTTAGAGGGGGGGGGGGGAGGGGTATGAAAGTCTTAATAAATTTATTATCTCAAGGGGTTTTTTATGCATAATAACCCACCGCCTAAACTGTAATCATATTTGCCCCATTTAAGTATTCCTAATACCCATCAATATTCTCTAAATTGAGGTATTTTCTGTAAGTAGTCCCGATTTTTTTTTTTTTTTTTTTTTTTTTTTTTTGAACAGCTCGCCATTGGTTTAAAGGAAATTCCCACCCGTTTTTAATCTGTTTTTGGGGTTTACTTGTATTTGGGGTTTGAAAAGGTTGAGTAATCTTCTGATTTTGTGAGGGATAAAAGTATATTGAAGAGTGTGTGTATAGAGATTGGGATAGTGCTTGAATTTTAAGGATTCATCGTGTAAGTAGATTTTTCATCGAGTAATTTAATCGTGTTCTTGAGATTTTTGTTTTTCGGTTACACGTTTAAAAGTCAAAATTGCCTAAGTTTACTATTCAAAGTTAAAACATTATGCAAAAATGTTTTCACAAATTGATCTAATACTATTTGATTTTTTAGAAGTACAGGCCATATATTTAATTTTATTCGGCTTTTATACCTACTTTACCTCCGTATTTTATGTAACGGAGCTTATTTTGAAAGCTGATTTAAATTGAACACATTTGAACTTCAAAATCATCCAATTATATTTAATAGTATAAAGTCCTCTTTTAAAAATAAATATTTCATTTCGGCTATAAATTCATTAAAAACCCTTCAACTTATATTGATCCACCCCTTTATACCTCCCCCTTTATAAACAGAAGCCCCAAGTGTGATCTTTATCAATTAAAAGTCCTCCTATACTTCTTGTTGAAGCCACCTATTATTTACTCCCTAAAAATCCCCCCCCCCCCATCTTCCCCAAGTCTTTACATATCTTTAATTGCGGATAACCTAACTCTTTTGTCGGTAAATGAAGTTATGCACAAAAGGATAGCCATTGTTGGAAAGAAAAATTGAACCACTTGTTAGTTCGAAAGGAACTAATCGTCAAACTTGGTAGATAGATGTTAAGAGGGATTGTCAGTCCCATAGAGCTAATGCATAAGTTTTGAAATCGCAACTTTTGGAAAAGAATTGCTTTGCCATGTGTTCACCCTTTTTCCCCAGGTATGGAAATCAACATAATATCAAAATGAAACAAATTGGAAACAAAATGATATCTAGTTATTTAATCGTATATTTTTGAAGTTTTAAAACGCCAAAAATATCCAGCACATTTCGATACTCTTTTAAAACTTTATCAATTAATAATTAAATAACCGAAAATTATTTTCTTTTTCGATTTTGTTCTAAATTGATGTTATGACGATTCCCATACCATTTGTGAAAATGGGATAACATGGCAAAGCAATTCTTTTGCAAAAGTTGTGCAATTTCAAACCGAATGCATTAGCTATATGGGACTGATAATCCCTCTTAAGGCTTTCGACTTCTACCCTCTTAAATATGATTTAACACAGATCATCATAGCCCGTTACTAGAATGAAATCAGTACTTGGGCTGGCACCTAAACTTTTTTTACTTAACTTTTATTTCTGTTTGATCCATTTATCGAAAGGTAAAGGCTGCAAACAGAACCTGTTGAGACATTTTTAGTGACATGACGTCTTGGTCCCATCGGTTCACTTCGGGTCTCTTTAAAGTTGTTTTTTTAATTAGTCTTCCAATATTGGTTGTTTTATTTGATTGAAAAGTACTATAAGCGAAACTGTGTTCTTGGGAGAATTTGTAATCACGCTATTTTCAAAATATTTTAGTTAAAAAAAATAGCTTCGATGGAAATATTCCCCCTCGGTCGCCATGATATTTCATTCAAAAAACAATTCAATAATGCATTCAAAACCCTGCAAAAAAAAGTTTGAGGAGGAGCTTAAAAGCAAATGCAGATGATCTCAATTCACAGTGCTTGGATGATAACTCTTCCCAAAATTATAGTTATCTATTCAGTAATCTACAATATTTTGACCCCCCCCCCCCGCTTTAAGCAAATTTCACATAGTACAAGTACCTTAGTGCCAGGTTAAAATAGTTTTAATTTCAACTTAAAGAATATACGATATATAGTGCAGCCATCAAACTCTACAACTTTATGGATTGTTAATTTTAAAAATATATCAATTCAGCTTTGTGTAACAAAAATTACCTTTAAAGGAGAATGGTAATTGAATGGTTTCTTGTAATAAACTCCGAACTGTTGTGTGGTACCTTTTTGTAAAAACCATATCTCTATTGAAATATGCTGATATGAAATTCTTTGTTTTCTCTTTTTTTAAAAGTTGGCTTCCCTTAAAGATATTGATTATAAAGAGAACGGGGAATATGAATATCCATACTGTTGGCGTATTTTGATTGGTATTTATGAATATATAATTTAACCCTCCAAGAGATGTAGATTATAAACTCGCCTTCTGACAAGTTTTCCAGCATCACTTTTTTTTAAATTTATAAATTTTACTATATTTCTAAATTTTTAGTATTAATCCAAAAATCATTTGCTCTAGAACAAAAATTTTCAAAAAATTAAACTAATTAAATTTTTTCTGATGCAGGAAAATCAAGTTTACACTTCCGCCAATTTGCTTATATTTTTAATATGGAGAGTTTTAAGGTATAAATGGCTTAAATTCTCCACTTTGGCATAGGGTTTAAGTTAGTGTTGGTGTAAGTCTCGTTAAAAATTTTATAATTCATAATTTTATAATAAAATTTCCATTGAGTAAAAACTTTAAAATTCATAAAAAAATTAAAACACCAATATTACTTAAAATTATCAATGCTTAATTCATCGGATTTAACCTAGAAATGGGCTACGGAAAAATATATTCAAACCACCATCACGTAAATTCTGCTGAGTATTTTTTTAATTTTACTCATGCTTTTTAATTTTACTCATGCTTGCTCTCATAATAGGTATATCAAACCTCTCGATATCATTATTAGATATCATTAGACACTACCTCACAAAAATACTATGTGTATCGATAGAAAACATTTGAAAAGTACATGGGAAAAACCGCTTAATTTCGTAGAAAACTTTCCTCAGCAATGATAGCGAGTAATCGCCTAAACTTTTGCGAGGAAACCAGTTTCTACCTACCGAGATTCACGCGATGCACGATTCCGACGCTTGGACCAAGCGAAGAAAGTGAGAAACCGGTTTTCTGTCGCCAATGTCCGCCAAGCAGACGCAATTACTCGATGACTCTTAATAAATCAAGCGTTTCTTCCCCTGTTCTCTTCATTTGTAAAGCACAAAATGTCTTTGAACGATATGTATAACTGAATGGTTCTACTTGGAAGCAATAGGCTCTTGGATAATGTCCATTATTCCTTTTTTCCCGCATATTATTAATACATAATACAATTCAGTAGCGGAACTTGAATTATGTTTTTTGGCTTTGCAATTGCTTCTTCGAGACTTGTAGGATTGAAACATGCAATAGTTGTAAACAGGCAAACTAATGCTTTTCATAAATGAAATTTCCTCTTTTTTTTATGAGACTTATCTTAATTTGCTGGAAAATTAATCGTTTCTGTTTTACTTTAACTGTTACATGACATTTGTCCTTTTGTTGCATTTCTTTGAAAGGTTATTCAGTTTTGATAATAAAGTTCTTTTTTTTTTTGTTTTATAATTTGTTGTTTAGCTCTTTCAAGAGAATTGCCAAATATTATTGTAACTCGGAGTGTATCAATTTAATTTTAAAACCATTCATAAATAAAAAAAAACATCGCAGTAGTTAAAAATGTGAAATAGCTGTTATTTCAGAGCAATTGTTTTAACCATATGAAAAGTGTTAGTAATTGAAATTAACAGTACGTGTTTTAGAAAGTGTTTTAAAAAATTGGAACAATTTGTGATGAAATGTTTTTTTCAATTTAGTATTTTATTTGAAAAAATGTTTAGATTATCTTAAATGAATTTTCTTAAATTGCTTTTGTAGATAAAAATATAATTGCAAAAAAAATCTACCAAAAAAATCACAATTTAAGCTCAAGAGTTATTTATTATAAAGAGAATACGTTTTATTATTTTAACGTGAAAATGTTTTGTTGTATGAAACAATGAAACATTAATAGTTTAAAATCCTTTCATAATCAAAATATATAACTTGTTTTTACCATTGCTAATCTTTTTTGTAAGAACTAGTTAATCAGTGATTTTACAATAGAAAACTTGAATCAGGGGAATTAGAAAAATTATTTTTCTTAAATATCAAAACGCTTGAATGTTTTAAAAAAATTTAATGACAATATTTTAATTTTCTATGACCGTTAACATTTTTAATATGCAGCAAAATGTAGTCAGTCATTCAGGACTATCAAATTAGATCAAAACCAACACACAATTCTGTTAGATCCGATGGAGAATTGTAGCCACGAGATATCTGAACAGTTAATAATACTAAAATATCAGAGGTATTTTAATTAACGGTTAAGAATTTCGAAGAATTTTTGAAAGCAGAAATGGAAGAAGAATGATTCAACTAGAATCTTAGTCTAAACTGTTTTCTGTTACATTCAAAGCTCATAATGTTTGCAATGCGGAGAACCAACCTTTTAATACATGTTAGGGGGCGTCGGATGGTTCTATCTCGCCTATGTTAGTTTTCCTAACTTTAGCGACATTTTTCTCAGGCACTATACGAGATATCATTAGAATATTTTATATATTTTATTTCTTACTGACAGCTCTTTAATTTGAAAACAGAGACTATTTCTAAATATAAAAAACTAGCTTTACATGGATTTTTTAAATATGTTTTAAAAAACCCAAAATAAATCCGATTTATAAAGTTATATAATTTGTTTTGAGCAGAGTGATCTAAAATTAATCATTTAAAATCAAATAGATACATGTAGGATACAAAACATTTAGAATTTCGTAATGATACCTCATATAGTTCCTGAAAAAAATGTTCCGTAAGTTAGGAAAATTAAACATGGGCGAGATAGAACCATTCGTCTCAACTTAAAACGGATGCATTGATATGAGTTTAAAGGAAAATAATCATATTCCCTTGCATAATAAAGAAGACTTAACGATAAGTATCATTCAGGGGGAAGTGCAAGTCAAGCGTACAAGAAAATTACCATATATTTAGATTTTCCGGAATCGCTTTCAGTTTTGATGTGTATCAGAATTTTTGCAGATATATTTCCGTAATTTGTAAAATTCCACTTTTTTAATTCTTACATTTAGTTTGAAATGTAGTAACTTTATTCATTAGACAAATTAATTTATGTATTCCCCAAAAGGTTTCTTTATATTTTGTTAATTATTTTTCATTTTTACCCAAAAGATTTTTGCAGATAATTTGTTTTTGTTTTTTTCATTTGGAAACATAAAAAACTAGTTTTCTGTATAATGTTGAAAACTTTCTTACCAAATAAAAACGTTGTTTTTAATTTTTTTTAAATTCGGTTTTCGTGCAAATTAATTTGCCCTTTATACTGTTCAATATGGTCTTCGGTCTTCATTTGTTTTATATTTTATTTTAAACTTAATTTAAACTGAAACAGAAAGCTTACTTTCACCATGGGAATATTTTTCGCAACTAAAAAACCTACGACAAAATAACTTAATTTAATTTCACAAAAGGTAACGTTATCTTGTTTCTTTATTCTACGAAAAATTTTATGAATTATTAAGTATTCATCTCAATTTTCTTTTTAATATTACTATTTTCACCAAAAAAATGCTTGAATGCTACAAATTATGAATGTTTTCCAACCAAACAATGGCTGTTCATGACATTAATTACCTTATCCTTCCGTGAAGCCTAAAAACATGAAATTAGCCGCCCAGTTAACCAATTGTACAAGATGCTTCATCATCTCTAATTAGACATAGTGGTAAAATCCTTAATGATTAATAAGAGTTTATCAAACTCATTTTAAAAGCTTATAAATTATACATTAAGAGCATAAATAAAGTACAAATCCAAAGATTTTAGTTGTGATATGACGCAAAAGTTATACCTTAAAAATGTTTGAAGATATTACAAGAAATTTTCTATCTGTAAATTTGTGTAATAATTTGTCTGCGTTAAAAAGTAATTTTTTACAAAATTGTTAACCCTTTATACAGCCATTTTTTTTCTAGTAATGTTACGTCAAAATTTTTCTGGGATTGAGTGATTTATAAAAAGAAATTCATTTAGCTCATTACCTAAAATTCATTTTGATTGTTAAGAACATTTTATTTCGTTGGGAAGTATGATTCCCATCTCCCGCTGGGAGCAATTCAAACGTATCGTCCATAGGAATCCTGCATTAGTAATTTTTGTGTGTGTGTTTTCTGAAATTATCAGGCGATGGCAGCACTATTCAAAATTGATGAAGTTACTGGGAAGTATATTTCCCACAGCCTTATAAAGGGTTAAGTAACTTTTACAACATTTGGTATGCTTGGCATTTTGATATAACTTTTCCCATTGTCAACATTACAATGACATAATCTAGTATATAATTGGTTAATGTAAATAAATAGTACAAACATTGACAAACGCTAACGCCAAATGCCAAGCAAGGTTACTCTTTTTGACTGCTTATTTACTTACCTATGAGAATATCTTAAATCCTTTTGGGGACGGCTTTCTCATAAAAAAAAACATTATCCGATAAAATGTTCAATTTATTCTATAGGCCCAAAAATTTATAATCAGACGGAACGGTCGTTCCGCCCGCCAATCTCAAAATGACGCCAAGGGCTAAACGGCAGTTATGTATATATACAGAAAACATTTCGCTATGTTAACAGCGAAATTGATTTTATTTTCTACCAGGCAAAATAAACTTCGTAGAACAATAAAAAAAATACAGTAAATTGGTTTCGTAGATTACTTTCAATAAAAAAAAAATTGGTTATTCTAGAGTCAGAAACAGCGGAGAAAAAAAATAAGGAAATTTTCGAAAATGAAATCTTTCGAGCAGTTTTAGTCAAATTTTGACCTAATTTTTGAAGTGACCTACAGCCTTTTCAAGACCATGAATCTGGAAGCGGTTTTTACTAAACGATTGAGAATGCCGCAATTCAGCCCCTTTCATAGGTTTGAAGTTTCAAAAATAACTTTTTCTATTTTTAATTAATTAAAATCTATATTACCTTTGGCTGTATGAATGCGCGATAAACAAGCCTTCCTAGCGGCCAAGTACCTCCGAAAACGAGCCAAGGTTTACTGTATTTTCATCGTTGAGCCGCATAACAGCGCTGTTAACTATTAAGTTATTATAACAGCGTCTAAAATATATGATTAATCTAATATCTGAATAGACAGATTGAAAAAAAAAATTCTAATTAATAAACGGAATGCTTCATTTAAACTTTTTGGCGTTTTTATTTAGAAAACTTATGAATAACTCGAGTTAATGGATAGATCGATTGACTAGAAATGTAAACAATCATATTTGCCTATTTGGTTGCCATATTCAGTTACCAATACCATTCAAAAAATAGTGTTGGGGGTTTTTTTTCTTAAAAAGTGAAAAATATATTTTAAGCCTAAAAATTATTGAGGAATATTTAATTATGTCAAAGTAATCTTTGCTTATTTTTTTATGAAAAGAAATGATTTTTTTTTCTAAAATTTATTGAGGAATATTTTATTATGCCAAAATAATATTTTATAATTAAAGTTACATTTTTTAACATGAGCTGTTACTAAATGTTTGTAATATAACACATAACCTAATAATTGTATTTGGTTATTGTTTTTTCTTGAATATTCAAGATACCTTTTAGTTTTATAAAAGAAAATTGAAGTTAAATATGCCTACAAAAGTGAACAAAACTAGGCATAAGAGACGGATGTGGTACACGAAAAATAAAAGCTGCGATGTAATCTCGAAATGTGTCGAAAACAATGTATCGGGAATAAAACGTCATCCAGAAACTGTTCCTGAAAATAACAAACGGAAACGTTACGATTATGAAGATTCGGTTATTAAAACTGTTCCAATTGTTCAGTTAAGGGGTCATAGGACTCTTAAAAATGTGCAAAGAAGGAACTACAAAATTTAGTTTGATCTTTCATGTAATTTTTTAACTACTCAGTATACAAGTATAATTTTTTTATATGTAATTCTACAAGATTTATTTAATATAAAACAAATTTTAAAATTTATGAAACTTTAGCCAAAACTAAAATAAATGACATTAAACATAAAGCTATTTGAACAAATTGTGATTAGGCTTGCGCGGCAAATTGTGAGATCAAAATTGAAAAAATGACCAAGAAAATGACTTTATATTGTACAAATATGTACAGACAAAGACTTATACCTAAATTCCCATCTCAATTTAAATTAGAAATAATTTTAAAAAATATTTAAATTCAAAATTTAAAAAAATTTTATTAATTTTTTTAGAAAAAAGTTCTTAAACTAATTTCTAATTAAAATTGAGCCTAGAATTTAGGTATAAGTCTTTGTCTGTACATATTTGTACAATATAAAGTCATTTTCTTGGTCATTTTTTCAATTTTGACCTCACAATTTGCCGCGCAAGCCTAATCACAATGTGTTCAAATAGCTTCATGTTTAATATCATTTATTTTAGTTTTGGCTAAAGTTTCATAAATTTTAAAATTTGTTTCATATTAAATAAATCTTGTAGAATTACATATAAAAAAATTATACTTATACATTGAGTAGTTCAAAAATGACATGGAAGATCAAACTATGTTTTGTAGTACCTTCTTTGCACATTTTTAAGACTCCTGTGACGCCTTAACAGATGAAACAGGGAAGAGTTCTTACCAACCAATTTCAAATAGCGTTAAAGAATTGAAAATAAAGAAAAGGAAATAAAGTTCAAAGGCGAATCGAGGAGCGATAAATTGTAAGAGTTGTGCCAATACAAAGGCGCTAACAGAACACATCAACAGAAAAATGCTTGAAATGATCCCCGAAACTGTCGTCGAGCTTATAGCGAAAGATGACATTGAGGTCTAGAAGTAAGTACCTAAAAATCGAGCTTTGGAAAATCTGAATGCCTATATGAAGAAGATAACTTTCGCTTTGCCGGACTGGAAAGGATTAAAGTGAAAAGGGGGGCCGGGATTAGGTGAAACATTTAATAATTATCATTTTCGTTAAAGATGCCAGCGGCCAAGTGAATTCCAACGATGTGCAGTTCACTTTCACCAATTGCAATATTTCATATTGATGCTTAACCTTTTTAACTTTAATTCAGCATTGTTGATTAACCATGGAAATTATTTTATTTTATACATATTGCCTTTACATCCTTTGAACTCGTTCATAAAACGTGTTGGTAATCCACCCTACCTTAAAAAACATATCATGAAATAAATTTTAAAAAAAACTACTGATATCCCCCCAAAAAAACTTCGTTAAAGTAAACAAACGCCAATCTCAAAAAAAAAAACTATGCAATTATTTAAGAACAAAAAAGTCATGAAAGTTGTCGCTAAAAAAGCCGTGATATAAAATGAATGCCAATCTCTTATTTAAAACTTTTCGGTCGCAATAAATAGAATAATTTAAGTTTTGCTGCCATAAAAAAATGGCACTGTTTGAGGTTGGTGCCCATCTTAAACCCCCTAAAATATTAAATCACGCAAAAGAACTTAAATTACTAAATCAAAATAACGAAGGATACTTAAAAAAACCGTTACAATAATATGATCTCAATACATTTATATAAAGGTATAGAGGGGGGTAAAGATGGGGCACCAACCTCAAACAGTGCAATTTTTTTATGGCAGCAAAACTTAAATTATTCTATTTATTGCGACCGAAAAGTTTTAAATAAGAGATTGGCATTCATTTTATATCACGGCTTTTTTAGCGACAACTTTCATGACTTTTTGTTCTTAAATAATTGCATAGTTTTTTTTTTTTTTTTTTTTTTTGAGATTGGCGTTTGTTTACTTTAACGAAGTTTTTTTGGGGGGATTTTTAGTTTCCAAACTAAATTGCTATTTGTTTCACATTTGAGCCCATACAACTTGAGTTCTTTTATCTGAACTAAAGTATGTGAGAGGAAAAGCTAAGCAGCACACAAGCTATAAAAAACTATAGCTATTCTTAAATTTATAAAAAAAAGTTTTAAATATGTTATCCGACATTGAAATGATTGTTACGACGCTTTAGTCGCAAGGGTGCGATAAAGAAACTACTTGAGACGTTGTCCAGTTGAACGATATATATTTCAAAGCGATATAAAAAGGAAATTACCTTGCCCGTGGTTATAGTACAGGCTTCACACAGATGTTCGAATGCTGCGATCATTCCTCTTGCCTTAGAATTTATTTGAAAAGCCAGATGCTCCCAAAAAACGACCCCCTATTGTATTCCCCCAGAAAAAGAACTACATTCCAACTTATCTTACTTCCTAAACAATCCATTATTCCATTGTTCAAAAACTTTTTCTTTGAACATTCCAAACAAAGTAGCTCGAAATTCAATTATTTCCTCTGAATCTTATTCGTTATTGCTTCTGTTTGAATTTTTTTTAAAAATTATACGTGATTGGTTCCTTGGCGCGAAACTCCTGCCAATTAAAATTGCAAACATTTTCTAGAAAATGCTTTCCCCACAAAATAGTTCGAACTTCTATTATATTTCGTTTTCTCTTATTCATTATTGCTTTTGTTTGAATTTTTTAACTGATGCATGATTGGTTCTTTCCAAAGAGTTAGAAGGATATGTTGCCGAATAAAGAACCAATGCAAAAACCGGTTTGCCAAATGAAAACATCGATCGCTTTGTAGCAAGCAAAAACAAACGTACTTGGCCAATTGTTTGGCGGTATGCGGAAGCGGAGTTTATACAGGCTTACAACTTTGGCTTGGCGACTTTTTGACTCGCTTATAAAACTATAGAAACATATTTTTCTTACATATAGAGAGAATAACAATCTTTTATAAATTCAGATGTCGTGAAACATCCTGCAACAACGCAAACAGTCATTTTTAGTCCTTTAAATAATAAAATGATGCGTTTCATATTGAACTAGTGTTGAGTGAGAAGTTTGTTCCGTGGTTGCTTGGCTATTGTTAAGCCTCTTCCGATTTCCTTGCCAAGAACATAGAGTTAGGAAAGAGAGTAGAGAGGCCCATGTATGTGCGAAGTAACGCACAAAAGAAGCAGGCTAGAGTGATGCATCTTAGGATACCTCAGTACCAGTTGTCATGTGCAGTAGCTCAAAAATCCGCTAAAGCGATGCATCTTGGGATACCTCCGTTTGCGCAGTAGCTCGAAAAACCTGACAGCCCTGCTTCAAACCATTTGAACTTATAGACCCCTCTACTTCTCCTTTCTAACTCTATGGCCAAGAAGGAGCTTCTAATAGCGCAACTTCAAGTCGATTTTTGAACTTCCCTGAGATTTGCTCCATTATCAGAACCACCAATCAATAACTATGAAACATCCCTCCGTCTCACTCTTGGTATAATAGACGGGTTCTTGGTGGTGCACTTACCATAAGAGTTGATAGTCATACAGACCACCATTAGTAGGTTCATTAGTGGGCGCATCAGGAGGATGTCTCATTAGAACGTGGGCAAAAGACCTATTTAACGTGAGGGCTGGGGAGCCAGTCGGTTAGGCACTCGCCTAGCATGCGAAAGGTCCCAGGTTCGGGTCCGGGCATCGCCAAAATAACTGCCGACCTGTAAGCGGCCCGTGCAGTCAAAATGCCCGACGACTAGTACCCCATGTAAAGGAGTACACGTTAAATATTTTTCAAAGTCCTAACGCTGCGTACGATGTCGCCCTTAACGGTTGCATTGGGTGCCTATTCAGGTGTCGGCTCGTCACTTGACTGTGCTTCTAAAATACGACACCCGTCGCCAATAGCCCTCGTGTAGTTCTAGTGCGACGATAATTCAAACCTAACCTAAACTCCGTCCCACTCTTTTAATAATAGACGGGTTCTTGGTGGTGCACTTGCCATAAGATTTGATAGTCATACAGACCACCATTAGTAGGTTCATTAATGGACACGTCAGGTAGGTGGTCTCTCTTTTGAACGTGGGCAAAAGACCTATTCAACGTGCACAAAGTGCACTTCTGCACAAGCTTCTCCTGAGCACATTTTACACTGTCTCGGTCTGGAAAAAAATTGTTTGCTCTAATTCCCTTCAAGCCTTTGATTTCTTGAAGACTTTCGAGCTCATGGACTTGGTCTAGCCTGCAGCTGTACCATAGATATCATATAAAATAGAATGGCAGATCACGTGACCTCCAATGCTAACGAAGGGACACGAATGGAGACCCCAGAGAAGGAGCAATTTGGTAAGTGTTGTCATCTCTTTAGTGAGAAAAGTGATATGGAAAAATAAAATTTAATTCAAAAATTACAAAAAATTGCCATAAAAATACAGCTGCATTTTGGAATATTTTTAGTGACTTTAAAAAAAACGGAAAACGCTTTTCAGTAATTTTTTTGTAATTTTAGAATTAAATGGTATTTTTTCGTAGTATTTTTCTCCTTGATGTGGTGGCAACACTGGCCAAATTCCCCTCCACTGTGGTCTCCATGTGCGTCCCGTCGTTAGCATTGGAGGTCAATCTGATAATCTGCCAGTGATCTGCCAATCTTGTAATTTATATATCATCTATGGAGCTATACCAAGAGGAATAATTCAACAACAACATGGTTACTGGCCATTATCTGACGGCTTCACTTTATTTCGAGCTTAGCATCCCCATCTTCATCTAAACTCCATGGTACCTTCGCGCGTAACTGCGGCCAATTAAAAATGCACCCCCATCTGACAGGTTATTGGCGGATTCTTTTGTCCGCTAAGAGTAATAATTGATTATCGCCCCGGTAAACACAAATTCCACCTTGTTAAATGGGGCGGCCATTTTTATCGTCGCTTGTCTTTAATGATTTTGGGAGAAGCATGGTGGATCAATGAAGACTTTTTTTTATCGTTCTCACATTATTTAGTTATAAAATTTGTAGAGTAGATGCGAAGGCTTCGGTGTTTTAAGGTATTTGTGAAGTTTGTTGATGAATATTATAATTAAGTACTCAACTTTTATCAGGTATTAAAACATACTAATAATTAGTTTAAAAATTAAGAAGGATATAAAGCAGGTGATCCATTAGAGGTAATTTAGTTTTGGGGCAATAAGTTACGAAATTACGTGCACTAATAAATTTTACCTCGTTAGACTTTTGTAGTTTTCTAGTTTATTCTTGGCCTAAAGTGTTTCGACTTTGAACTCTGAAAGAAAATAGAAATTCCTATATTGAAAGGGCTAAATCTTAACTTTGGTGAACAACTAATTTATTCCTAAAAAGAAATATATTTTTTTTACTACACCATGCTCGAAATATCCTTTATAAACACGGTGAATTAATCCACTTATTATATTTTTAACTATCCAGACATCGCCTGTTCTATTCAAACCTTTTTCAAATTTTTCTATTAAAATACACACAAAAATACAATAGGTGTTGGGGATCCCAGTTGATTAGGCACTTGCCTAGCATGCGAAAAGTCCCAGGTTCGGGTCCAGGCATCGCCAAAATAACTGCCGACCAATAAACGGCCCGTGCAGCCAAAAATGTCCTACGAATAATACCCCGTGTAAGGAAGTGCACGTTAAATATCCTTCAAAGTCCTAACGCTGCGTACGCTGTCGCCCTTAACGGTTGCGTTGGGTGCCTATTCAAGTGTCTGCTCGTCACTTGACTGTGGTTCTAAAATACTAAGCCCGTCGCCAATACCCCTGTAGTTCAAGTGCGACGATAATTCAAACCAAACCAAAAATACAATAACATGAATTCTATTCACAGGATATATGTAACAAATAAGCAAAACTTTTGGAAGAGAAACCTTTTCTGAAAATCGCATTCGATTTTGGGAACATAATTTTTATCAGATAAAAAGATGATTTGTTTTGTATTTGGAGAAAACGTGATCGAATTCTTTGTTTCGATTATCTGAAGACTTCTGTTTTTCCTTTTTCAATCTCGGTGCATTGCAATATTTATTTTGGGGGGTTACAATCGTTCAATTTGATGATAATCAATATCAAACAGTGAATGGTAAAAACAGGTTAAATAGAATATATTGAAAGAAGGGTAAACGTTTCCTTCGGTGCTTGTGTTTGATTGTAAACTATTTATCCATGAGTAGGAAGTATCCATAGAGTTAGGAAGGAGAGGTAGAGCAGGTCTTTGAGTTTAAATGGTTTGAAGCAGGGCTGTCATGTTTTTCGAGCTACTGCGCGTAACATACTGATTACTGACACGGAGGTATCCCAAGATGCACCGCTCTAGTTGTTGTTTTTTTTGAGCTACTGCGAATAACATAGTAACCGAAACAGACATTGAGGTATTCCAAGATGCACCTCTCTAGTTTTGCTTCATTTGTGTGCTACTGCGAATTACGTCACTATTCTCTTTCCTAACTCAATGTGACTATCGAACTAAAAACTCCAGCTAGTGCTGTAGACACAATTTCATACGACTTTGTCGGCAGTTTCTTAGCTTTAGCACATGTAACCCTTAGTCCACCACAAGTGACAATAAATGACCGAATTTTTTTGACAGTGAATAAAAGAAGAAATGTGGTACTCTTTAATATTCCACAAATCTACCTAAAGCATTGCTCCTGGTCATAAAAAGCAATGACATCTCTTACACCCACACAAGTAAGCAGATAATGGCCTCGTCATATAATCCACTTATTACATAAAGACCATCAAAGTACTTTTTTAAAAAAATCCACATTAAGCTTACACGACTTATGCCTTGTTATTCGTTACTGAGTTGCGTAGATCTACTTCTTCAAACTAAAACTAACGTATCGAAAGGAAATTATCAAATATTTAACAGTGCGTAAAACTCTCTTTGTCTTTGTGTTGAAAGACATTGTCTCTAGCATGTGTGGAAATTTTGGTTGATCCGGTTTCCGTTTATTATACAAATTTTTTTGCTCTGGTGTAGCTCTAGTGCGACGATAATTCTAGCTTGCCTACCTTACTTGCATGATATAAAATTCGTCTATGTATCATGTCTTCAGTGTTCGTAAAAAAAAATATAAAAATTGGAAGTATGTTCCAATAATGCGGAGAATTGCTCTCTTATTTAGAAATATTTTTATAAAGCAAGTTTCGATGTATCTTTTCCAGGTGCCGTGGCTGCTTCCAAGGCCTACATCGATTCACTGGGCAAACTGGCGAGGCACGCCCACCAGGGCACGTGGGGAGGTTGCACGGACATAGGTGAGTGACCAAAACCATGAAAGGGTACTGCTAACGTATTCGGGCCGGTCTCGATTTGGCGGCTTAAATTTTGCAGCCAAGTAGCGAAAGCGTACTAGCCGAACCGAACGCCAAAAGTCGCCAAATAGCATTCCGGCCAGAAAACTCTAGGTGTTCCCATGAAAGATAGCAATCATGTTATATCGATACGCTCAAACCTGGTCATAGTGGCATCGTTTTTAATACAACGTCAAAAAAGGTCCTCTTGGAGATTTATGCTTATAAGGGTTCATAGTCACTTTTTCTAGTTCTAACTTGGGTTATAACATTAAAAAATACAAGCCAACCATATTGGTTTCAAGAGGAAGCATCAAAGATTTTTCTGATGGGTTTCATTCAATCACTACAGATGTGGACATCTGTAGGACGTTTACATCTGTTGTTCCAGTGTTGGTAAATAACCCTTTTTTAATATACATAATCGATTAAAGTTATTTATCACGATCTCTTAAAATTTGCTTCAACATGGTTTACCTAATGTACTATTTTGTTGGAGTAGCACTTATCTAAGTAAACAAGCTAAATGACAAAAAAAATTTCATTAGATGTTAGCAACCCACTTTACTGCTTCTAATCCAAAGGGTCCTTACGATATTTCGACAAATATTTAAAGAATACATAATACTTCATTTTTCCTACTGCGATATATTTTTGCGACGTTTTAATTTTATCGTCATACTTCTAATGGGGGGGGGGTTATCAATTAAGAAGTAGGTGTTTGATGTTAAGTGGCAACAGAAATGATGAATGGAAATAAACTCTTTCTCGAGCCTCAATCGATGAATTAATGTGAAGTGGGAAGAGAGCCCCTATCTAAGAACAAGTCTTGGAGTGGTTACTTCCAACGTGGGCACCAATTCTTGGGCCGTATTTTAATCTTAACTCGGAATTGTACATGAGTTAAATTGAAGTTAATGAATTATGTTAAGTCCTATCGAAGTTGGTAACACCTGGCGTGTTTTCGTAAACAACCCTCCAATATTCCACTAACCAATTTTAATCTTAATTCTTAATAATTACTGGCCAAGAACAAGCATGATAGAAAGGAAGGAATATGGAAACTTGCCAGCCTTCTACACTCCGTGCCAACCTAACTTGGGTAAAAACAACGAGTAAAAGGGCAGAGGGAAAAGCGCAATTGGTCCGTTAGTTGGAAACTATTGAAAGGTAATATTTACGCACAAAATGATCTGAATACAATTTAACCAAAACACACATTTCACTCTGATAAAATTGCCAAATTTTCTGAAATAATATTCAAATGTGTTACACCTTATACGAAATTAATTTTTTAGACATGTTTTCTGGATGGATTCACAAATAATTTATGGAACTATTTACATACGCGGAAGGATCTTCTCCATAGCATATTTCTATTTACCCAACTTAGGTTGGCAAGAAGTGTAACTTTATTCTTGCCCATATAAAAGTAAGATGTATCCAATCAAAAGATAAATCGGTAGAAAGCTTGCAAAAATCCATCTTAAGAGACCCATTCTGTGTTTAAGTGCTGTTTCATTACCCTTCTGATGGCATTTTCTCGCGCGTTATGTGATAGCTTTATCAACAATAACTAGTTGTTTAATTCTGGGATATATTAGTATTTGATTGGTCTTATGCATTCTGTAACCCTTTTAATGGGAAAGCAATGTTTCAAAGTAAAAATTATAGGACCAGTAATGTAAATTTGTTGTTTACTTTCCATAATTTTTTTTAAACGTTCAGAATTCTTCTTACCGCTCCTTTTAGTATTTTCGTTTCAGTTTAAGCACAATTTAACAATGCATTACATAAGTTAAGGTTTTATTAATTGTCTCAAAAGTCACTTGGGTTATTTATTATCCATACATGAATAATGTGTTATTTAATATATTAATTGAATGGTTGACGAGTAAACAGCTTCAGTATTGTTAGTTCTGATATCGATCATATTATTGCGAAAAGTTTTCTTCAAATAATTCCTAAAACGCAAAGCGATATTAATTTCGGAAAAGTTTTAATTAAAAATTTGATGCAAAATTAGCATATAAACTGATATCCATAAATTAGTGGTTGCAAGTCTTTGAGAATATTTATTTTTACCCAGCGAGTAATATTCAGGCTAGTTACAGCATTGCGCTGCTTTCTTAAATTAATCAGATTTTTATATTTTTTTTTTCATTTTGAAAACTAACACCGGTATAAAAAAAATTGTATTTGAAAAATATACAATGCGTAACTTCAAGAACTATCTGATTGTGTATTACGTCTTCGAAATTCTAATAAAAAAAATCCGAATTCTTAACTCAACTATATAACACCTCAAAACTCCATGTTACAGCTGGTCTCGAATAAAATTATTATTTAATGAAGAAAAAAATCTTTGTAGCAATGAAATATTTCAGCTGATCAATACTCTCAATTTCTCTCTGGCTACCCTTTGACGGATATATAGTAATAATGAGATGCTGCATTGTCAAAACATTTTGCCATAACTAGTTTACCAACGGTTTACCTCTCCCTACAGCTCTAAACCCTAACCAATATCAAACATACTTTTGTGTGTTTAGGTTTTTTTAACACAACCAAACGCGCATAAAATATTTTTTTAGCTAAAAAATTCAATCTCACTCTTAATAGGAAATATTAGAATATTGTATCACCTCAGATGTCATACTGCAGTACATAACTGCACAGAACGTTCTTTTTTAATTATCGATTGCTAAAGAGTGAAAATAAACCTTTTGCATTTAAATGTGTGATTTGCTTGTGCCTATTAAGGATTGTTTAGCGACCTTATACAAGTATATTTTTTCCACTAAAGCTGGGTTAATTGCCTTGTTCATCCGTGTATGCCTAGATTAGAAGCGAATGGGCCCGATTTAACGCGATTCTCCAATCCAAAGTATACCTCTTTGTTTTTCCGACGATGAAAAAATATTTTCCAAGACTCATTTCTCCGGCTCCATTGAATATTTTTTTAAACTATTTTTTTATATGATAAATGTAGCTGGCTTAAGGGTATCTATAATCCGACTTCTTGAAATTCGTTCGAATGTTTTGTTTAAAATAATTTATCAAAAATTTAAAGAATTATTCGAAACGAATTTTAAAAAATTTAGATTATAGAGAGAGACCTTTAAGTCAGCTACATTTATCAAAAAAAAAAAACGTTTGTAAAGATATTCAATACATCCATAGAAATGTGGCTTAGAAAATTATTTTTTCCATTTTATAAAGACAGAGTCACTTTAATTTAGAGACCCGCAGTCAATCGGGCTCTTCCGTACTTAAGTATCTCAATTTTATTCTTACCCCCCAAAAATATCTAGATTTCCGATCTAAACAACTCGTGCAAATCGCCCCATCAAATTCCGAATGACCAACGGAGAGTGCCTGTGGCAACTATAAAAGAGAACGGATAGTTACACTGCTCCCTTTTAATGCCTCAATAAAACAGCACTAATTTTTGCAACGGTCAAGACTTAAACCGCATCGTTCATGTTTGGATTCGTTGTTCGGATGAGTTGGGGTTTAAGGCAATGTCTTCCAATAAAGTACTTGTAACGAAGTATGAATAAATTATTATAAAAAGAAAGTACACTCTTAAAACAAACGAGCGAATTTAACTCAATCTGAGTAATTTTCACTTCTCTAGTCTTGAAAATGCACTTCTCCGAAAAAGTGGATCCTTTGTGTGCTAAACCTCCAACAGGATCACTCCAAACGAGTGATTTTAACTCGGTCTGAGCTAATATTCACTCCTTTCCAGTGTCGAAAATGCACTTCTCCAACTGGAGTGGATTCACTCTTTTGTTTTTAGAGTGTAAAGTTTATTTGAACATTAAAGAATTTCGAATTTTATTTCAAGTAGTATAACGGCATTAAGCCCGTGTTCTTTGTTTTTTCTTAATTTTCGTTCACGCTGAACTCTCTGAAATTTCTTTTTAAATTGAAATAAAAATTATAAATTCCAATCTTACAATGCTATTACTATGGGGAAATTGTTTCACGTTTTGCACTCCTTCACCCGTTTGGGTTCGAATTTAAAAGAAATCTCTTCTTATATGACGCCTACGATATAAAACAATATTTTGCTACAATTTGGTAGCTGTACCTTTATTATTTTGGCCTAGGTTTTGATACGTGAATGAATGAATGAGTTGTTACGACTTTACCTTTTATATGTATAGATTAGATAAGGCAATAGCCACCAGACTTCGGCCATTCAACTCGACATAACATTTATTGTTATAATTACAAACCCATCTATTCAAAACAGCAATTCCACCAGCCCATTTCTCTAAACACCCACCTCGTTTTCCATCCAAATATCTCGAAACCGTTTCCGAATGCATTTCCCAAACCACCGCGAATCCCTAGCTATGCCGAAGATCTCAATCTCGGTCACTTCATTATCGAGCCAAATACAAGCGGCCATCTCAATAAATCACGCCAAGCATATTGCTCCCTTCAATGTGTTCCGCTGCTATTCATAACGCTCTTGTACTGAATTGTCGACATTGTCTATAACACACACAATTATATCGCAGAGGTTTCACTGGCTGGAGCCCTCCCCCTTTCAGTGCTTTCAGGGTTGCTGTCTGGATGAAGATCGCCAAATTTTGATGGAAAATTAGCCTACACCTTATATATTCCTAAATTTCAATATATGCCCAAAATTACTAATTTGCGCGGCTCATTTTAAAACTAAATACCTAACTTATCATGTTCTAGCTTACAAGATCATTTTCTGTATTCCTAGTTACCGGAATATGTTAATTGAACATTCATAAGAGTATAATTATATAATAGTTTTTCAGAACGATTATGCATAAAACTCTGTTACAAATAAATCTAAAAGAATTTTATATTAATATTTTCAACGGGTTATCCTTTACTTGTGTAAAAATTAGTAATTTTAGTGATCATATGTTTTAAAGTCAAGCAGTCCCGAGTCCTATAATACGCATGAATACTGAAAAATATACTTAATTCCTTCTGAGAGTAAGACACTAGAATCAGTATACCTCTGTAATTATCATACATTGATAAAATCGCATTTAGTTTGCCTTGCCTTGAGACTCGTCACGCCTTACAGGCGCATGAGGCCGCAATTGTTGAAACCCAGTTTCTCCGGTTCAGTGCAGCCTCCCTTGCAACTGCCCAACTTGGTCAACCAAGATGGTCTCTCTTCCTCAAGATGTTTCGTCTCCACGTCAGCCTTGGTCGGCCTCTTCCTTTTGCTGTCAAGAGACCAAGTTAAAGTGATCCGTCCGTTAGAATCGGGGCTCCTTCTTAGCACATGACCTACCCAATGCCATCTTTTTATCAATAGGCGCGTTTACATGAGCCATAGAATCCATGGAATTCCAAAATCCCCATAAGGGGGAGGAAAGGTCGAGCAGG
This sequence comes from Hylyphantes graminicola, assembly GCA_023701765.1. Lineage (NCBI taxonomy): Eukaryota > Metazoa > Arthropoda > Arachnida > Araneae > Linyphiidae > Hylyphantes > Hylyphantes graminicola. The sequence continues at coordinate 19,913,200 of CM043117.1, forward strand.
ATTTCTAACCCAAATGATAGTCTGCGGCCGAATCCATGGTATGAAACGTCAAACCGTTCTTCATTGGTTGGTTTACCGAACCCCCAACGAACCCTGCAATTCCGGTTTTGTCTGGAAGAAAATCCCCAAAATCGAAAAAATTGCTGAGTTTGCTCTTTAATCCATGGAATCGATGGCTCATGTAAACGCGCCTATTATGTCATTTTTCAAGGGTTTGTCTGCTGTTTTGTTATAAAGATTAAGGTTTGAATTTTTTTTCTGGCCAGTAAATTTTTTAAATCTTTCGTATTTAGTTTAATCTATTGAATGAATTCGGAGAGATTGACAAACGGAGCAAAAATCACTTTCAAAATAAGCATCCTCCAAAACTTGTAGGGAACACAATCACCATTTCGGATTTACGACCCCCATCGCAATACTTTCATTGCCTTAGATTTTATATTAAGTAATTGAAAGTAAAAATATCTGCAAAAATTTGTTCAGCTTTCCCATGCGTGTAGCCCTAGTGCGACGATAATTCTTTTAGAATTATGCTTATTTATCTTAGCTTATTTAGTTTAGTTAGTCTAACTTTCTCATGCCACAAGCGCAGATCGAAAACAACAAACGATGATATATCGCCAAATCTGGTAACCCCATCCCATGACCACAATATCCGTGTCCGGGATCCCCAGCAAATCTATTGTAAATGAGGAAAGGGATATCCACCATGTCAAACGCCTTGATCCCTTACCCATTTCCCCATCTAGGATCCCTTTTCCCCGTGCTTTGACAGGCGTGCTAATTCAGTCCCTGCTTTTTTGATGGAAGATGCGGTTTTTTTTTTTCTTGTTCTTTGCTCTTCATCTTCTTCCTCCTCTGTGGTTTGGTAAGGATCTCGTACTAAATGGAGAACACTGTTTTGTTTGGACTATATACATTATTTTTTATCAGGATCTTATATCTTTTACTTCTAAAAGGCTGCCGAACAACTAAGGATCTGATAGTCATTTAAAGTCATTAGCATCATTAAGTAAATTAAGACATTTTTATAATTATTTATTTAACAAAACTTTAAAAATTGAAGTATGAAGGAGTCAGTTATAGTCATTCTTACATTAATGCAATTTGTAAAAAAAGTATATACATTAATTACTTAGTATTTTTAATTTTAGTGTCATTTACTGTGAAAACAAGTTTACACTTTCAGTCACTTAGCTTATCCCTCACATGGTTTTAATGCACTTCTTGGAGTTCTTGGGATGTAATTCTTGGAATGTAACCAAATTCTACTACCGAATTTTCAGAAACTCACTGATGATTGATTTTGTCCTATATACTTACATATTATATGGTATAGTGACTGCATTAAAAATCATTGTACGTATTACAGTCTCAAGTCACTAAAGTCCGCTGTGACAGGCGTGCTAAATGCAGCATGTGCGTGTCCTGCATTTTTGGTGGAAGGTGCTTGTATCACTTCTTTACTTCTTTGCCTTTTCTCTAATGATGATTAGGGGACTGGGGAGCCCAGACAGTTAGGCGTTCGCTTTGCATGCCGAAGGCCCCCTGGTTAGGGTCCGACCATCGCCAAAATATCTGCCTGCGTTATATACGACCCGTGCAACCAAAAATATCACGAACACCCCATACATAGATAGTGCACGTTAAATATGCTCCAAAATCTCTATGCTGCGTACGATGCCGAGATCTGAATCGGCACCCAACGGTTCCTTTGGGTGCCTATTCAGATGTTGGCTAGTCGCCTGACTCGGGTTATAAATTACGAAGCCCATCACCAATAGACCTCGTGTAGTTGTAGTGCAACGATAATTCAAACTAAAACTAAAAAAAATTTGAGGTTTAGTTATGAGATCCTACTAACTGAAGCTGTTTTCTTTAGACTTGGATATGGATTTAACTACGCTACGATTCATAGTATAATTCCTTGCTGTGACAAGCTTTCTAATGGAGTCTCTCTTTTTGATGGAAATGTTGAATCACTTCCCCCATCACTTCACTGGGTTTTCTAGGAAAAGGGGGGACATCGCTGATCTAATCCTAGCGCGCTTGATTTTTACAATCAAAACAGTTAGTATTTCCCTTTTGGGGAAAAAACTCCCGTCGCTTCGGAAAAAACCGCATGCGGGGAAGTACAAGGAAAATGTTTTCGAAGCTTGCATTCTAGATAGACCTACTATAGTCTTGGTTTACCAGTCGCATTTCTTGAGGATAATTTAAAGAAAATCGTATTTTCTTTGCAGTAAAAATATTGATTACTTTTACCAATGATTGAATCTCTGCTCATAGAAATGCGTCAGTTTTTGTCAAAGAGGATAGATTAAATTTAATGCGGAGTGATGCATTTTACTGAAATGATTGATGCAAAAAAAACTTGAATGCATAAATGTGATTCTATAAATAAAATAGTCTTGTTCAGGTTGACTGCGTTATTCATGGTATTTTAAATTGGATCTAAAGCATCAAAAACGGACAAAAAAAATTGAAGATACAAAAAATTTTACTGGAATCAATTATTTATTTTATGGAGATTTGTCATTATTCTCTTTTCTGCTCGATTTCCTATGTATTTGAACCTACTCAGAAAGAAATTAACATGCAGACGGGACGGTAATATTATAGTATTTGTGCTCAATTATATTCATATAATAACGATAACGAGCACGTTTAAAACTTAAGTCAATTAAATAAATGGTATTCATAATTTTCTTAAAGTACATAAAGAACAACAAGCAATTTAATTCGTAAAACGAAGTAATTCATGCAAAAGCAAAATGCCAATCATTTAAAAAAAAATGTTATGTGGAACTCGGAAAGTACGATAAACCTATTTATATCCCTCAACAAAACTATTCTTGCTTGTTACTTCAAAACCCTTCATTCTAATCTAAAAATACACTCTCCGTGAGAACACATAACAATGCCAACTCCAGAACAATTATCTCTAGAACATTGAAAAATCCCTAAGTTTAAGACACAAAAAAAACGTTAGCACAACTCAGAACGTATCCACTTACAAGCTCATAACAATCCAAGAAAAATTTGAGTAAGATTAATTAACGAACAAAAACCTTCTTTTTGGAAAATTTAGTCGAGGAACTTTTCAAAGAGCTATTCTCAGTCAAGCATTCCTGCGCTGTCACTTCAGATCTGTATTTCCAAGATGTCTGATGAACTTAGGCATTTTTTTTTCGAACATCCCCTCTTCCCGCATCTTTTAGTCTTTTACGTTCTCATCCCACTGGAATGGGGGGAGTGTTGCTCGGCCCCTCTCAGGGATGGGCAAGACAATAACAACTCGATGGTTGTTACCTAGTATATTGGTAGTAAAACAATTGTACACTCTAAAAAATGAATGCTCGAAAACGACAAAATTTTCCTTAATTTTGACGATTCCGTTACTCTCAAATGCTCCGAGTTTTCGTTTCCTCAAAGTGAGGAAATTTGAATCGTCATTTTTATGAGGATTTGAGTGTCGTCGAATCTAAAGAAATATTTCGTCATTTTTGAGCATGTGAGTACAGCCATGAGATTCAGTTTCCTCAAAATCAAGATACAGAATCGTCAAATCACGATCGTAAAAGTGAGGATTCGCGTTTACTCAAAGGTCACGTGATAGTTTGACGAAACAATGCTCATAATTAACGAAATGAGACTTGAGGATTCCTGAATCGTTAAAAATGAAAGTGTTATTTCTGCGAGTGTAGCTTAATTGAAGAGCTCAAGTGCAAAACAAGTAAAATCACTTTTTTAAAAAAAATTGAGTTGGTTAGGTTTTCATACAGGTATTGTAGGAAGGGATCGACGAACATTTTGGTTTGAACAAAAAAGTTAAATCGTATGTACAAACGAATATAATCAATCAATCATCAATACGTATAAAATCTGTTTGAAAAGCTAACCAACTCAATTTTTTCCAAAAAGTGATTTAACTTGTTTTGCACTTACACGTCTTCAATTGTGATAAACAATTATTTCTTTAAATTTTTGAACAGAACAAATAATTTAGGGGCTTATTTGACACATTTTTCGCAAAGATACTATTTAAAAACTTTCAAATATCGTTTCTGGTTAACATTACCAAAATGTATAGAATAATTACGAAGTATTGTTTCCGTTAGTTTTTATGAGATAGTTATTAGGATATGACCGCACACACACCACACACATAATATCACGCATTATCATGCCGTATCCTTAAGATATCAGGATCATCCAACCTATGTCCACGATTCGTATTTGTATGTTATATTTTTCAATTTCTTACGCAACAAAGAGATTGTTTAATTTTTAAAAATCCCGGTAGTTTAAGAACACTTTAGTAATTTATGGCACTGATTATTACTTTTCTTGAACTTATGTAAAGTACTAGTTTAAAATATGCTCTTAATTTTTAGTGAAAACTTACTAAGCTTGCTTATTTGCTTTGTACTTTTGTTTCAATGCCTTAAAATTAATACTTCAATGTGTAGGAATTTTTTCAATGATAATAAATGTTATTATTCACAATTTTAAAAAATTCGAACCTCCAGGTCAATTTCGGAACTAATTAACGTGTTAATTGTTTATGAGGAGGTTTAAAAAAATTCCCCAAATGGAGACGCTAGTTCGCAAGAGGTTAGTGATGTATTAAAAAAAAACAAATACATAATCACTGCTCCTGAATAATATTGTATTTATTTACTTATTCAACCTCCGATGGGTGGGTGGAAACGGATAAATAGCCACCCCTCTTTCTAAAGAAAAAAAAGACATCATGACAGCTATATATAGATTTTTCGGCACTTTCCTCCTTAACTGTATCACGACACAAAATCTTGAAGGGATGACATTATGGAGGCCGGAATGCGAAATGTTTGTCAATTAGAAAAAGTGAGGCAGTCTGACAATCTACAAAATGATGATGTAGGCCCAAACTAATCGCACTCTATGAGATTTCAGTCCGAAATATAGAGCTTTATTAATTAGGAATCGGTAAATGAAACTAAAATGACAATATGAACATATTATAGACTTGACGTGATATAAATTGAATTAATGCTAGTTCTAATGTCTTCCTACATGTGTAATATTTAAATTTTTATTTCATCACTACTTATATCCATTTTCTGTAAACCATAATTTTGACTGTCCTGCAATATTAGCCAAACTCTTTATATGTACCTTTCCCATCAATTTCTCCTCCTTTCTTTTTATTAAATACGTTTTTTTTCATCTAGCTCATATACTTTTTGGACAACACATTTTATTCACCAAACATAACCATAACCGCCTTTCAGTACCAATAACAAGTTGGCATCATCATTTTAGAAAAAAAATTCTGATCATCTGTAGCCATTTATTATACAAAAAAGCACATCATTCGATTCTTTAAACTTTTTTCAATTAGAAAATATTTTTTATTTATCCCAATAAATGTAAGACTAATTACTTTTTTAAATTATGATCAGAAAAATGATGTAGCCAAATGGCATCACTGGGACTGAAAGGGTTAATGACCCCAAAAAAATATCAGATAACTCGCCAATACTGTCTTCGGCAATAGTTTATACACTGTAAAAAATTTGGCTTGAATTTACTAACGATTACTTAGTAACTTTACAGGTTTTCACCATTTACTAGAAAATCATCTGTAACCTAAAGAAACTACTGTAGTAATACTAAACAATATTAAGTAAATTGATGTAACGCTTACAGCGCCCCCTGGCTATCTTTTCTAGAGATTATGACGAATCGATATCGCAACGATAAAAAACCTAAAAACGTGGGTTTTTTTTTATTTTAGTATATAAAAACTACGTTAAATTATTTCGAAAACTTCATATCCGAAAAAAAAAATGAATCTTAAAATTTCTTAATCAATAACATAAAACGCCTTTAACGATCAAGATTTTAACCTCTTTATTTACACACAACCAAAATGCAAGTCCCCGATAGCAGAGAGGACTAACGCGCTGTTCCACGGATCCCGATAATCTTGGGTTCTGTCCTCGGGAAGTTCGAAATAAAACCTGACTAACAGAAAAATTAGTGGCGCCCTCTGGTTTTAAACTTTTGTAACCAGTTTACTACCAGTTTCTTTGTAAACATACAAGAAAATCCCCTGTAAAATCTACTAATTTTTCTTAGTATAACTTACTAAGCTTTAATTAGTAATATATACACATATTTCTTATGTAACACTACTAAAAAAACTTATGGAAGCTGAGTTTCCTAGAGAATTCTTAGTAACCTTACAGATATTTTTTTAGAGTGTACTTTGCAAAAGCGATAACTGCCTTCATTTGGTAACTTGTTTTTCACATTGAACTTTGACTAGATAGCGTTTCCCTCTTACCTACCTTCATAGATGACACACTTAAAGATGTCTCAGACCTCAGGTTTTTAAACAGCGACAACAGCTTATGCTCTTTTTATTAAAAGAGGAATACAAAGGCTTTTGTTCGATGCATCTTGTTCACCTGTTTAGAAGACGCATTTTTGGGGGATGAAAAGACTGAGTCGTTTTTGGAGTATTAGAATGCCTACTTGAATAGCTGTACAGTTGTTATACAGTATCGTAACTTAGGGAAAATTAGATTATTTTACGAAAAGTTTAGTTTGATATAGTTATTAGAATTAGAGAGCAACTAAATGACGATGGAAATATCAGTGGAGTAACGGATGGATAAAGCAATGGAGAAAAACCAAATTACATATCTACATGTAACGTTTTTTAGGAAGGGAGGGACCTAACAACAATGTCCGATATGGATTCAGGACAGGATTACCAATACTAGGATTACCAATACATGCCCCGTCCATTTTTAGAGCCCCAGCAAACTCCAAATGGCCCCGTATAATTTAGATAAAAGAACTTTTACTTTCCAGTTTATATTTTTTGAAGTCTTCGTTATTCAAAATAACTTTTTTGTTCTAAAATGATTTTTAAAAAATAAGAGCAATTTTCAGCTGAATAACCAATAGACATAAGAATATTGTTGAGCCTTAGATGTAGAATTAGAATTTTGGCAAACTACACACTTGGCAAACTACAATTGTTTTCTAACCAATTTTAGTTTACTTCACTCAAGTTCCAACCAATTTTACTATTTTTATTCAAGTGTTACATACATTTTTGACCAACTTACTGAACATGATATTGATTGTAGCCTCTTACTTGTTCGTTTTATTTTCGCCTTGATGAATGGGAAGTTAAGTAAGTTTAACATCGTGATTGTGTGATGATGACGCATTAGTGGCGTTAGTACTCTAGTTGTATCTGAACAGCTTAATTTTTAATCCGATTTGGATTCACGAATGAAAGTAATTTGTTCATTTCACAAAAGAATTGCTTTAAAAAATTATATTAAATATCCATAAATTAAATTTTTTCCTCTTAAAATGAGCGTTTTCATAGTTTTATGCAGTTTCTAGAGTAAAATTAAAATATGGGCAGGTCTAAAAACTTTAGTAACCTTTATTTAAAAAAAATTTAGAAGCAGCTTAAAATTTTATAATTGCACTATTAACTTAAGTAAATAATATTTACTTGAGCTATTAGTACAATTATAAAATAAAGCGGACTCCATCTGTTTCTAAGATTTAAAAAAAATTGCTTTTAAAGTTCTATAAATTTTCTTTATAAACAAACAATAAATTATATTAAGTATTAAAAAATCTCTTACTTGATAGCAAAAAATATTTTTTAAATTCCTAAATTTCGGAGCATTTTGGAGTAAATCTGAAGTGTGATCGACATTTTTTATGTGCAAAATATGTCATCGAAATATTTCTTCCATCTTAGTGGGGAAAATTTACTAGTTCTTACTCAGTCTCTAGAATAATTTTGTCATAAATTATAAACTATAGAAATAGATCGTTTTTGTATGAAGCTATACACACATCATTGGCAATACTTTCTTCTGCTAGTTTATTTTATTTGAATGCATTTCAAATGCTGCATGAGTTGCTTGCCAAACTATCTTGACTGTTTGGAATTCGGTCACATTCAATCCATTGTATTACCATTCTTATAGATATAGAGGCTTTCTTATTCTCTCAAAAGCTAAAAATTATTTTATTTAAAAAAAAAACTGGGAAGCTTTCTTCAATCGAACAAAGCCAGTGGGACTCGCAACACCAAAAGTCATCAATTATTGAATTCCAGACAGACCAAGAAATATGAATCTTAGTTGAGAAAGGGCCTATGATCTTTAGAAACTTTGAACATCCTCCCTTTTTCTAGTATGAAACTGAAATAGATAGGGGACTAGTGAAGGGGCATAAAAGAATATGAATGGGGGGGGGAGAGACAAAAGTGGCGTGGCCGACCTTCCGGAGAATCGCCAAACGATAATGCAAAAACGATCGATCATTTATGTTCTGTTGGTGATGTAACATTCCATTGACCGCGGTTTCCAATAGTGACAGAGGGGGAATATATAGCGACAATTCTGAACTGACAAACATAATTTATCTGGACTACATTCTAGATTGACTTTTTTCTTATTTGGGTTCGCATTCTCCAATTGTTGAGTCCAAGTGATTTCGCGCTATTAAAAATCATTCACCAATAGCCCAAATGTGGCATAGACTAGAAGATAAGTTTAGCAGAGATTCTTTTTTCTAATCCAAACGAACCAATCATATTTAAAGTTATGAATTTACAAATTCTGAGAAGATTAATACAGAAATACATTTGAAAGAGGTAAGTGAACAGGTAAGGTATTTAACTGTGGTTGAATCTTTAGCTTTAAACTAATGATTATTTTTTTTTATTTGAACACAGAAAGATTTTCAACAGCTAAGCCACCGTTTCTAATATTACATTGAAAATAAAATATCTAACGTTACGAATATGGTAAAAAAAATCCCTAAAATATTAAAACTTTAATTCTAATCAATTAACAACATTTGTTGTAAAAAAATTAAAATTATTTATAAAAAAATGCAGAATTTTTTTAGTCCTAATTTCAAATGAAAACTGCTATATCACTTCATCTCAAATAACCTGTTCAATAAAAAAAATTATTTAAAGTAAATACGGGTCAATAGTTAAAAAGTAATTAAAAATTTTCAAATCTTAAAAGTAATGAGATTTTCCCTATTGTAATAGAAGTAAAAATGGTAATTTTACAAGAGGATGAAAGAAAAAATGTCGGTTTGTGAGTAATTTTCAATTAATTACTAGTTGGTGACTTAGAAATACTTTTATCAGGAACTTATAATTAGTGGAAATTTTATTTTGTCATTGAAGTAAATTATTTTGCATTAATTTACTTAAATTTATCGAGTTCACATAAAAGGGTGAATATAAATAATTTAATTACAATTTACAAAACCTTGTAAAAGTAATTTAAATGAATGTATAAAAACGTCTACAATGTAACAATATAATTAAATTTCTACTAACCAATCCGATCTAATTTTAATTAAATAAAGCTTCTAAAGCTTTTTTGTTTTATTTTTTAGTCTAGTTTCTAAGGGTTTTTTTTTATAATAAGGTGTAGCAAATAACTTGTCTTTACACTCATTTGTATTTTTGCTAATAATTTTTTTAAATTTTTAATTATGATTTTTACTCAATTTCTACTCAAAATTTAAACATAATTTGACAGATTTCTGGCAAAAGAAAAAACATTAACTTTATATTTTTAATTATAAATTTTATCCTTCATAAGCTTAAGGTTAGGGTTCTGTGTTTAATTTAAAAAAAAGTTCTAATAGAGTTTCATTTAATTTAACTAACTTAATATAATTAAAATAAAAAATTAAAAATAGCGTTGAACTTCTGATATTGCATATATTTGTGAGTACTTGGTAATCGCATTTGCATTTTATAACAAATATCTGATATATTATTAAACTAGAGTATTTTGTCAAATTACACAACGCAAAAAGTTATAATTTTCTAAGCCAAATTACTCCAGCTGCATTGAAAAATATTTTATATTTGATAAATGTGGCTCTATAATACCACTTTTTGAAATTGGTTCAAAAACGTTCTCTAATTTCAATAAATAATTTTTCAACTAAATATTTGATTCAATTTCGCTTAATTCTATATTCATGGTTCGATTTTTTTTTTTTAATTTCAATAAATATTCTTAAAAAACTTGTTTATAAACTTATTTCAAAAGTGGTATTATAGAGCCCTGGAAGCCAACCACATATATCATATTAACATATAAATGCAGCTTGAGTAGTTTGGCTTAGAAAATAATGTTTACATTGAATTAACATAGAGTTCTGTTTGGGGACCCAGCTACCACTCTCACATCCCCTTAAAAACTAAACAACACTGAAAATTGGCAATCCCAGAGCCTATTAATAATCATCCCCTTTTTGGCCACAGAAGTCAAAATAATAATGCCCTCGAAACATAATTCCCTTTTACAACATTTATCTCATCCAAATCAATAAGGAAGTTAGTAAATATTCTACCTGCAATTAAAATATCAAATAGCAAGCATCTTGCAGAGTGTAATTGTTGATCTGAATACAACAAAACAAAATTACCTTGAAATAATCCACATTACATGCAATAAAACCCATTGCAACATGTAAAAAGATAAGCATTACAGAGAAGCTGTATTGTAGTACCAATGATTTTAATCAAGCTTCGATTCAATTATCTTTTGTATTCCTTCATAAATCCGAAACATTCTGAAATATTTCCCTTTCCTATAATGGTTCAATTATTCTACCATAATTGAACAAAGTGAAGTTCGCGAAATCACCTAAATGATAGAAATTCATTCTGATAACTCAATCGGTTGCCTTAAACTTATTACCGTCTCATAATCGCTCTGTACCGTCCTCTGAAATGGCGAGACTTCGGGTCTTTAATAATGCAACTGATAATAAAGGTAAAGCTAAGTCCAGAAGCCATCAATGGAGATTCGAATATTGCATTCGAATATTTCAATGGAACAATAAGTACATTTCTGTTATAGTAGAAACGCTCTAGCAGGAATCGAGGGAAATGCCGATATTGTTCATGGACACAACATTTTCTGTTAACAGTTAGGTAAATTTGAAGTTGCATTATTAACGAATACTTATAGCTACTGCGACTTTTAAAATACTATATTTTTAATAATAATATACAAATATAAACGTTTACTCCTATGGGGGAAAAAACGAAAACAATGTATAATAATTCAAATTTAAACATTTATCTTGAAACGTTTATCTTTCTTGGCTACATCGAACACTTATAATAAGGTACATAAGAAAACATATACATCTCGCATTCCTAAATCTTATACATTAAAAATGAGAAAGATTCACCTACTGTATATCACTCAGATACGTGATGTCTTCTGTCTAGTTAATTTATGGCGAGCTCAACAGTTATTAACCAATAAGCCAAGACCTTATCTAGGAAAACACAGACTTGAGTCACAACAGATTTTAGGGGGTCTTACGAAAATGTTTGTATGTTTTATTCTCTTACAGGTTGGCTGATGTATTAAGTTTTTTCTATATTCTTCCTCATTGCATTGACCAGACTAATTATGTTGAGTCTAAGACAAAATCAAGCTTAAAAAAAGGCCTTAAACAATTATAAAATCTACGAAAATTTTTAGGGTCCACAACATTTAGCGTAAAAGAAACTGAAATTTTAAATCTCCCTTAAATTTTGGGGGCCTAACGGGCCTTATGGAAGATCAGGCCCTAAATAAAACTAAAGAACACTTGCATATAAACGTAATAAATCGTGTTACAAAATCTCCAAGCTTGTGATAAATTTATTCGACTAACTCATGAATGCTGAAACTATATTACTATTCCATAATCACTCTTAGGCGCTCCCGAAATTGGACGAATCGGCCTAGACAAGGCTTTAATGCTCAATGCAAATGAAAGACTTGATGGCATCAGTGTCATTAGTGCATTCAGTCGAACGGTAAAGGCATTTCATCAGATAACCAATACTTTGAATACACAGAATGCTGTTTGTATTTTTACTCTTTCCTAGCGTAAACCGCCAAATTTATGCATTCGATCACTTTGGTTATGCTTTCGAAATGGAAGTTGACTTAGTTTTGGAATGAATTATTGAAATCGAACACTTTTGTGGACTTAAGTTGAAGTGGAGTTACATAGTGTTCATTTATTGAAATACTGTAGGGTATGACTTTATTTTAAGTTGCTGAATTCATTCGAGGTCGTTTCCAAGCTTAAAGTTCAATAAATTTCATAAGTTTATTTTGAAATTTTCTGAATATGAATGTATGTACGATCAAATTCAACTTATTTCAGTTACAGTTGCAAATATTTATATATATACATAGCTCACTCTCTCTCTATAAAATATTCTTTTTTACTTGAAGACGAAAATTCAAACAATGTAATCTTGTAAATAATCTTGAATCACAAATTAGCAGTTTAATATATTTTTTTTAATTTAAATAAAACCCTCTTTAAATAAAAATATTTCTTCGGATTTCAAAATACAATTTACATATATTTTACTTATATCACCCAAGAAAAACAGCAATTGAAGTTTAAACTTTTCCCGTAAGCGATGTTTCAGCCTTTTACTTTAATAAAAAAAACGAAACTTTGACGGAAATGAAAGTTTGTCATACAATCTGCCGCACTATTACTACTCGAATAACCGCTCGAAAGCCGCCATCCGTGGGGACTATTGGCGACTTCCAAATTTATCCGCACGACACGTAAAACCAGTCACGAAAAGTTTACTGATGGTATCTTCCCTGCTCTTATGGGAGTGAATAAATGCTCTTTTTGGAGAACCCTTGTAATTTCCTGAAGAAAAGCTGTATAAACAATGCTTTACCATTTTATATGCAATTTTTAAATTGTTTCATTTCTTTTTTTTTTCTTTTTTTCGTTTTTATACATTTATGACGTATATTTTATAATTTCCTTCTCCATAGTTAATTGTTTTAGGGAAATTAATTTAAGAAATTAGCCTTACTTTTTATTAATAAACATTTACTAAATTTCAGTGCATTATTCCAGATTTATAAAAAAAAAATTTGCTTATGTCGGAAAGTATCCAAAATTGAATTTGGGTTTTTCTTACAAAAAAAAATAAAATTACTTCCACACACGATATAATAGTAGAAAGATCAAAAGCATATGGTTTTAATTCAAATTTTTTGATCGCTATACTTAACTATTTTCATTTACTTACTTTTGAAAATTCAATTAATATCCATCATCATTAGTTAAATAAATTTCAAATTAAAATAATAAAAAATTCGTGCGATGGGCATGTTTCAGGTTTTGAGTGGCAACAGAAATGCTGAAAATTAAAATCAATTCTTTCTCATGCCGGGATTGGTGAATTAATGTCAAGTGGGAAAAGGGCACCAATAGGAGCAAAGGAAAAGCAAGAATGAAATGGAAAAACTTCACCCGATACAAGCAAATACTTGCTAAAAATTTAATCTTATCATAAACCCTATTTTTATATTCCCTAAAAAGTAATGTAAAAATGACCAAAATATTTGTTTAATTGAAATATTAGTATTTTATAAAATTAACATGCTACTTAAGTTTCCATGCCAAAATTCCAGTAACAGGTTCCTCGTGTAGCTCTGACGTTAATTCAAACTATCCTACACAAACTCAGGTTACAAATAACGCTACCACTTTCCTTCACATCTCTTAATGGTATCTCTCACCATCGTTGAGTGTCGCCAGCCATCACTTTGTGCAACAAAATGACATAAATCTGCCTAGGATCTCTTAACATGGCACGAGTGAATCCTGTATATACACCGATAAAGATTAGATATCGAATATCAGTGGAGTATGTTTTGGGCGGTAATTGGTTTATATTAAAATTTTTCCGTAATTGTGGTTATTTTTATTTTCTAAACAAGGGAAGTTCGGTTCACGGAAGTTCGTCAAATCCCATTTGAGGAAAATATCTTGAAGTTTTCTCACTATCGGCCAATTCCGTGCAAATTAACATCTTTGTATTGTAAATCAAGTCATAAGAAACTGATTATCACTACAACTTTTAAAATTAAATGAAAAATAGCGATATTACTCCGTGTGGAGGAAGTGCACGTTAAATATCCTTCAAAGTCCTAACGCTGCGTACAATGTCGCCCTTAACGGTTGCTTTGGGTGCCTAGCCTACTCGGGTGTCGGCTCTACACTTGACAGTGGTTCTAAAATAGGACTCCCGTCGACAATAGCCCTAGTGTAGAGCTCTAGTGCGACGATAATTCAAACTAAGCTTAGCTTCATGTATAGTTACTGCAACTAAATAATGTAACTTGTTCTATTTAATTTTTGTATTAGAAATATTTTTACATGGTGACTTACGCTACAAAATCTTCAGTTAGACTTGATCAATCTGCAATGAAAGTAACGTTTGCTAAAGGGTTTGCATAGGTTTTGTGTATATAAATTAACAAGTTAACGATTGTATAAATATTCTTTTACAATGTAGTATTCATTTTTATGTAATTTGCAGGTTTATGTGAACTTTAAAGTGACCAACAGTGAAAAATATTAGCGGTTTTTTGTGACCGATAGTGTAAATGGAAACTCTTGAAAAAATAAGCAAAATATATTGGACTTCCTTTGTTTCTATCGAAGATTCATAATTAATCTAAAGTGTAAACGGGGCTGAGCAGCCCAGTCGGTTAGGCATTCGCCTAGCATGAGGAAGGTCCCAGGTTCGGGTCAGGGCATTGCCAAAATAACTGCCGACCTATAAACGACCCGTGCAGCCAAAAAAAATGCAAGACTATTAATACACCGTGTGTATAAGTGCACGCTAAATAGGCTCCGGTTGTACGCAACTATACATTATTTGAAGATTACAGGGGTAAAAGCGCTTGATTTCATAGTATACTTTCCTCAATTGGCCTCTTTGGCGATGAAACCGAGAAATCGCCTAAACTGGTGTAAAGAAACCGGTTACTTGCTTTGTTTTTCTGTTAGCGGTAACCCTGATTCACGCCAGAGATCAGTGGACACGTGTCATACGTTTGAACAGTGAATGAAGAACCGAAAGAAAAACCGGTTTCCTGTCGCCAATGTTCGCAAAGCGGACACTATTACGGGAAGACTCCTAACAAATCAAGCGGTTCTTCCCTTATACTCTTCATTTATTAACGTTACTAGTTGATTGTTGGATGATGACATTTATTTCACTATGTCAAATTTTTAAGATTATCACAAAGATAACATCCTGTTATCACGAAACATCCAAAACAGTTTATCAAACTGTGACTTCGGCCATTATTCATCCTTCTCTTTCAATCTATGTCGTGCGTGTCACGTTATCTCTTTCCCGGCTACCATAAAAAAAAGTGGCTAAATATATCCGATCCCTGTAATCTACCTCCAACATCTATTAATATTGTCCATTGTACAAAACTGTTGGGTCAATACTGAACGGTCTTTAACCTCGAAATTGAGTGTGTAAAAGGCAACGGTGATTGCACTTAGACACTTAAAGGTACTTTTTTGTTGTTGTTGTTAAATCGATTTACAAAAAAAGCGTTTTTGTTAAAAAGTAATAATGGGAATGTTTCAGATGATGTAATGCTCTTGTTTTCATTTTTCTGTTTCCTGCAATTTCATTGGTTGTTTTGGTTCAACTCTTATTATTAAAAAATATTTTCGTTTTATACAAACTTTCTTTAACAAATGATTTGATCAACAACTGCTCAGCAATTACTTGGTATTTTAAACTTTTAATAAGTAAAATTTTCTTAGAAAACTCATTTTCGAATACTAAAACAAAATTAATTCCAGAAAAAATGAAAACAAGACCGCTTTACTGTTTCCATTCACGACGTGAAACATCCCTTTTGGGTCGTTGTAGATGTGACACAACCATTTTTAAGCGTTTAGGTCTTTAGCCTACTTTCCTTCTTTTTAATTTAAAAAATTAATGTAAAAGTTGGTATTGACGAGCTGAAGATGTTCGTATCCCTCTTCCAAAATCGGTTTTTTTTTTGTGTCGTGTCTATGAAGTTGCCGAAATGTGAATGTTAAGCTAAATGAAACTGTGTTTTGATATAACAGCGGGTTTTTTTTAATAATACCTTCATGAAAAATCTATTAATGATGGCAGAACTACAATGTCTTTCAAATTAGCACTCATTGAAGGGCATTTAAAATTTTGGTTTGGTGTAAGCTGCGTATCTGGGCAGTTGTCAGTTTCTATACACCTTCCTGTGGTCCAATCTGTGGTGATTGGTACTTAGTTTGGCAATGGTTTTTGTGGTGGATCTATCTGCATAAAATCGGTTCTACCCAAAGGATATTAAAATTTCTCTTTATTAGAAATTCATATATGACCCCAGAGAATGTACATATTCGGCGTCGACCCCTGTATCTACCCCCAATATTTATTAATATTATCCATTGTACAAAACTGCTGGGTCAATACTGAACGGTCTCGGTTACGAGGTCGGTAACCTCGAAATTGAGTGTGTAAAAGGCAACGGTGATTGCATTTTTCTTTTGTTGAACTTTTTTTTTTTTTGTAAATTGATATATCTTAAGTGATAATTTGATTGTTGTAGATGTGTCCCAACCGAATCTTTTCAGCGTTTAGGTCATTATCCTGCTTGCATTTTTTTAATTCCAAATAATAATAATAATAATAATAATAATGGAAAAGTTGGTATTGACAAGCTGATGATGTCCGTCCAAATCCCTCTTCTAAAATCTGTTCTATCCAACGGATCTAAAAATTCTTTATTAAAAAGGGGAGACATCAGAGACTTATCTTTTATACCTTTTGTCCGACTGACTCTCATTTATCAGCAACATCTATAAACAAACATGCATCTACCGTCTGTAGACAAATTAACCATCGAAATTTAAATTGTAGTCATTAAAATTGCTCTCGGTACGTCAATAGCATGAGAAACTTTATTTATACATAATATTTGAAGAGAAAGTTATTTTTGTCCTTTAATCAATTTGGAAACTTCATAAAATGCAGCACAATGTGATAATTTAAAATTTTCACTTTTTAATGTTGTGTTATATTACTTTCTTTTGTACGCCTCGTGTAAATACTTTGTGGAACACGAGGTGTTTTGAAATGAAAAAAGATTATTTGATTGTTCGCTATTTGTTAATTAAGAAAGCGACAAAACATATTTTTTTCTCGAGAGCTAGTGAGGTTTAATTTACATTTCTTCATTTGTTAATGCAATTTGGAAATATTTCTGTATATAAAAAAATTTATAAAATTATATTAAAATATTTCCAAATTGAAAAGTCTAAAATTTTTAATTTACCATCTCGCCAAACAGAGTATTCTAGCATTTTTTTTTTTGTTCCCAAGCATCTTCACCATCTTTTGACCTCCATATTCTGTGATCTTCTAAAAGCGTTCCATGTAGTTCTAAATTATGACGCACACGCCAACAGCCCTCATATAGTTCCAATTCAACAGCTCTAGTATACCTATTTGGCGTATTGGTTCAATTTATGGACAGTGTTTTCCTTCCAGTTTTTCTTAAAATGAAAATTTAAGAAAATTCGAGATGTGAAAGTATCTTAATATATTCTCGATTTGGCGACATCGTAAGGTAGGCGAATACCCAAAATTCCCCAAAATTCTAAAATTTTTACTTTAATCTTTTCCAAATTTGGCATAGAGATTTCAAATATAATGAATAATACTATTTAGGCATTTTTTTAAATTTAAATATAATTTATTTTAAACGGTGTTTTTCTTCTAAAAAAAGAGGTTTACGCTAACAAGTGTACCACGTTGAATTTTCATCCTATAAACATCAATTATGTGTTAAATTCTTCGTTTTGAACTGATGCATGCAATGACCCTTTAGAGTTACATACAAATAACAAGAAAAGAAGTTATTAAGAAAAATGCTATAAACTAACCACAAAAAAAATTTCCATTAACTTACACTTGGACATTTTTAAAAAAAAAAAACTTGTATATTTACACCAGATGTTAGAGGTTCATGCACAGATATATATTGAAATAACATCTGTAAAAAATTTCAGGTAAATTAATGTAAAACTTTTTATGCTAGAAGTGTTGGCATAAACCTATTTTTTTAGTTGAAAAACACCGTTGAAAATAAATCAATTATATTTAAATAAAAAAAATTGCATAAAAAGCATTGCTCATTATATTTGAAATCAATATGCCAAATTTGGTAAAGATTTAAGTACTAGTAAAAATTTTAGAATTTTGAGTATTCGCCTAAGTTAATTTACAACCCCACCAAGTAGCTTATTATGGAGCTCAACCACATATTTTGTCAGGCCACCAATATTCTGAGAAGCCCAAAAGACCCCCTAAAAGCGTTCCATTACCCCCAACCCTCCCTTCCCCCAGTGATGACATGAAGGCAGCAGGGCTTGAAATTCAATGAATGGGATCCACCGGAAAAGAACGGCAAAAACGGAAGATAGAGTACAATTTTTAAGTGAGGGGCTGTCAGGGTGCATGTGACCGAAAATAACTTGTTTCTCTTGGATATGGAGAAGTTTATAAACACTTCTTTTCGAGGGATTAAAAATTTATATTATATATTTTTCATTTTATTATTTGTTGGGTTTTTTTCTATGAATGTATTTGAAGTTATTTTGGCGAATGCTGAGTTTTTGTTGCAACAGTGCTGTGAATTGTGTTTACAGCATCAGCTGCAATCAAATACAGCAAAAAGTGCAGTGACTATATGCCAAATATGCTATAGTTACAGAATTTCTTACAGTGTCAAAAAACAACGTACTCATAACCGACCCAACTAGATCTTACTAAAGAGTTCTATAATAGGGTAGAGACAACTTACCAACAGCACCATGGACCAACACGGAGACAATATAAGGTGGCATGTGGGGTCCGATGGCCGAGGGGTTTGGATCGCAGGCCATAACACTAGCAGTCCGCGCGCTGTAATGGTGCGGGCTCGATTTCCGCCTTTGCCCTGGGTGTACTTCCTTTCCCAGTATTTATATTATAAATTAACTAGTATTTTTGTCGCTCTATTCTAGCTCCGTAGTGAGCCATGGCTGCCGATGGCAGCTCGGTACGAGTCGTTCCTCTACCCTACTATAGTACTATTTGTATCTTACTTCAATATAAAGACGAATGCGACAAAGCAAATATTTTCCCATCAGAAATTAATAACAGCAAATATCACGTACGGATCACAAAACACAATTTGGACCTACCTCACGCTCTGGGCTCGAACCCAGCTCCTTTGGGACGTACGAGTTTGTCGATATTGCGGGAGAGGTGATATAATTAGCGAAAAGCAATCAAGCTACTTCTTTTGTTTACTTTTGTCGAGGACCACAGGGAGATCTATTTTCTTTGAGTATATTTGGAGCGGTGTTCCATGTATGGGAAAACTGTCAAACTTGAGAGACGGGCCTCATTATATATGTAATTTTATACTTAATAAAAAGAACCAATGAAATTAGAAATGTTGAAATTTAAATCGAGGCCATTTTGGTCCTTAGAGATACTATACTCCTTGCCAACCCAAGTTGGGTAAATAGAAATATGCTATGGAGAAGATCCTTCCGCGCATGTAAAGAGTTCCATAAATTATTTGTGAATCCAACCAGAAAAAGTGGTTAAAACATTAATTTCGTTTAAGGTCTAACAGATTTGAATATAATTTGAGAAAATTTTGCAATTTTATCAAAACGAAATGTGTATTTTGGTTAAATTGTATTCAGATCATTTTGTATTTAAATATTACCTTACAAGAGTTTCCAACTAACGGACCAATCGCGCTCTTCAATCTGCCTTTTAACTCTTTGTTTTTACTCAAGTTAGGTTGGTACGGAGTGTAGCAGTTTTTTTTTTTAATTAACACTTAAAACGTGCTAACTTTGATAAAAATGTTGAGGGAGTTATTAGTATTAGGCATAGTGTAAGACATTATACTCCCTTGACTTGTAAGTTAAGAAAATTGTGAAGTTTTCTAACATTGAGACTTTAGCAGTGTGATTCATAATTTGTAATACCATAATATTGTGTGTCGTTAGACCTACTTCTTTAAATTGGGTTGGCAATAAACGCATGTTAGTAAATTTAAGTTCCCCAAAACTTTAATTTTTTCAAATCTTATAATTAATGCAAAGCTTGTCACAGGTATACACTCTTAAAACAAAGGAGTGGAATCCACTCTTGTAGAAGAAGTGCATTTTCGACACTGGAGAAGTGAAAATTAACTCAGACTAAGTTAAAATCGCTCGTTTGTTTTAAGAGTGTAGCAAATGTCTTAATCGTCAAGGTGATTATGCAGAGATATAAGCTGTATTGTACATTAGCTTTGGTAATAAAATCTTGACCCCCTCCTCTTTTGCAGTCCATCGGAGATAAGAAAAAAAACTCGTATTCCTACCAATTTCAAAAAACATATCCAACTTTTTCACAAGAATATTTCACCCTTCTACTTAATGTGGCAACCGAAAACAGCACAAGAAAACTTTTCCACAAAACTGCCGAAACACATTCCATCATCCACGCCTTTTATGATTCAATCCAAAAATTTCTACAAGTGCTCTTTGTTGACACTTCGTTCCCTTGGATGTTTTAAACACATTTCTCTAACCCAGAGCTCGTTTAAAACGTGGGGGATTCCTTGTCCACTTTGATTCTTTTGGAAATAATCGTAGTTATGGGGGAGTTTAACGCCAAGGATTTCAATATGTCGCCAAATAAATGTAGGTTTTTATCATAGTGTATTAGTGATTTTCTGGAAAAAATTCCCCAATTATTGAATCAATCACCTTAATACAGTATATTTGTTGCGACTGAAGCAATTAAGCGAATTATATTTATGTTTATTTTTTCTGTTTTCTACTTAACAGTATAAATGCAGCTTTAAATCTTGCACAAAAATGCACGGGAAATTTTAACATTTTTAAAAGTACAAAAGGTTTTTTTATATTAATTTTTTTAGAAAAAAATATTTCAATAAAGTTGGTGATATTCGTAGAAAAAATACGCCTGCATGTTAAATTTAATTTTTGATAACTAATCAAATAGACGTACATGATCTTTTACTCAAGAACTCATAAGGTTGTGTTGATAGGAGTAATTATAAAAATTTGATGACCACTTAGAGTTGACATTATAATAAACTTTGAATGGCTCATGCTGTGTCTCATACTATATTTTTTTATGAAAAACCATATTTTTAACACAACTAATGTTAAATGAATTCAACTTATACTTCAAATGTGTAAATAATACTCAAATTAAGTAATATTTACAGTGTAACGCAATGCGAACACACAGCACAGTTAGCAGTATAACTATAAAATTTTGTAAAATTCTGAGTTACAGTTAGCCAACACTCAGTTAACCATACAACTAATACTAAAATTAAATAAAATTCACAGAGTAACAATAAGTTAACACAGTAATAATTACAATTACGAACAACAATATTAAAATTAAGTTAAACTTAGAGTTACAGTAAGTCAATACTCAATTAACCATAAAACAAACACTAAAATTTAATTGAAAAAATCCACTGAGTAACAATAAATTATTTTTTATAACAACGTGTAAAAAAAAATGACACTTTACGTGCTTACGTGACAGACAGTGCCGAAAGTAGGCACAAGTGCGGTAAAGTAAATAAGAGTATTTGATTGGTAGAAAAACAAAATGTCATGAATATGTCCATGGAAACTAAATGATGTCACGAAACTCACTTATTTCTATTGGTTCATTACTTTTGCATTTTCTAATATCTCCATGGAAACTACAAGTGCAGCAAAAATTATCAAAGGAAATTAAATACGACAAAAGTAACACAAATTTCACGCTTTTGCACGTTATTATAAAAAATATTGTAAGCAAGCACGTGCCAAATAACACTTTATTAATCTCTTGGTCATTATTTCAGTCGACCTACGGTCTCTTAAAATAAAACCCACTAGCTAAAGAGTCATTTTCGGCACTAGTTGGTTGCTTAAATAACTATAAAATTAAGTCAACCTTACAGTTACAGTAAGTCAATACTCTGTTACCCATAAAACTAGCACTAAAATTTAATAAAAAAATCCAGAGAGTAACAAGTTAATTTAGTAAATGATACAGCCCCCTTAGCTTAAATTAAGTAAAATGTACAATATCACAAATCCGAAACTTGGCGAGAAAAACACCGATAACTGAGACGCTCTCAGATTTTTTTTCTCATGGACGAAAAAGAACATCGCTTCTTTTTCGAATGTTTAAATAACCGAGAGTGTTCCATTCTGTTCTCCCCCTCTAGTGTATTTGTTCCAGGGAGCAAATACTTTATGCATGCGATGTAAATTTCTGGCTTCTCCTAGGATTTTCCCAATTTTTTTCTCCCGTTTTTGTTTTTTAAGGGGTTATATTTTTCTGTTGTAGAAAGATTGAATGCCTTTAAACTTGTTCTATCCTTAAATCGTTTGAAGGGAGATTTGTGCTCTTTAGGGGAAAAAATATTTCTAAAACAAGCTGATATTGAATTAAAGTTTGGTTGAAAGAAAAACCTTTGCTTGTGTAATCCAAAAAGTTTATTTTAATCCTATGGTTTCGTTTTTCCTGGGGGTATTGTACTTTTCCGAGTTTCTTCAATTTCATTTATCAAAACTTGTCATTTTTTTTTCTTGGCAAATCGTTGGATTTGTAAAGCCATTATAAAACTTTTCAGTTTCCTTTCTCTTTAGGATTAGAAAGTTTTTCTTACTTCAACGTCTGTATTTTTGAAAAGTAAGAAAAATTATTTATTTAAATGAGGATTTGATATCAAGTTAATTAACAATTAATATGGCAACGTAAGTTTTTTTTGTCCATTTACTTAAATTAAAATTTTGTCCATTTACTCAAATTAAAATTTTGTCCATTGCCTCAATTCAATCTCAAATATTGCCTATACTATTCTAACTTAATTTTATAATGACTGTCAGTTTGGAGACCCTGAAGTGGCACCAAATTTCTCCTTTCGGAAATTTTTGTACTATTTTTTGATATTCTTTCTTCATGTTATCAATAGCCCTTCTACCCAATGAATGGCAGTTCTGCCTAATCTACAAAAATTGCTGTGGGTCTCATTTTAATTCCGACTGTATGTCGAACTTTTACAGTAATTCAATAGTACAAGATCATATCGCACCTTGCACATGACTTACACTCTTAAAACAAGCGAGCGATTTTAACTCGGTCTGAGTTAATTTTCACTCCTCCAGTGTCGAAAATGCACTTCTCCTACTGGAGTGGATTTCGCGCTTGTTTTAAGAGTGTATCTCATACACGTTAACTACACTCGGAGATAAGTCACTTTTTTGCGCACAGTTCGATATGATTAAATGCATCTGAATTGAATTAAAATGAGTGTAATGGTTTATGTCCGAAGTTAGATGGTAGTCGATAATAGCCGGATTTCGGAAATTCGCATGCATAAACTTCTTTGCATTTCGAGTCATAAAATGTGATTGTAGAACTTATTGGAGAGTCCAGTCGTAAAAATAACTTTCTTCAAAGTCAAACTAATGACTAATGTATAGGGATTGGTTCTTTCATTGGCGACTTTTTATATTCGTAAATTTGATTGAATGAAGTCCCCATTGAAAGAGCCGGGCCTTGTATCTTAGTTATTCGTTGAGTTTGGAAATTTTAATTTTTACATTATGATTGTTACTAGCCGATTAAATTAATTTAAAATTATTTAAATTATGCAATCATAAAAACGTTTTTAAATACATATGAATAAATTTTTAATTTTTATATGAAAAAAAATCATTATAGGCGAAATTATATTTTACAAAAACTGTAATGCATATTTCTTTTTCTAGGAACTGCCCTGCTGCAGTTAGTAGATGTACAAAAAGAAATCCAAGCTCAACAATTAAACATTGTAGGTTTGTGTAATTATTTACAATTTTAATTTTTTTTAATTAATTATGGTCTATCGTAAGAAAGGTTTGTTAACCTATTCACATCTTCACCTGTCAGGGATGAGTTTTTTCCGCTTTTTAATTTTTTAGGAAAAAAAGAAATCCGTTTTTTAGAAAAAGTTCAGCTTTTTCTAATTTTGCCGAAAAATTACGTTTTTCGCTTGTTCTAATCCCTCACACATGAAAAAAAACTTTCACTAATCAGGGGTCCATCCAGAGCTAGTTTGTGGCCGTATAGCGGCCCCTTCACAAAATTAGAGTGAAAAATGTGCCCCGTCACAAGTGTGTCAAAGCCTCTAAAATTGGCTAGATGGTCATCTTGATCACTTGAAATCCTAATTCGTTTATGTTATTAACAAATTTAAAAACTTAATCACTGTTAAAATCGGTTGTCAGTTTCCTGCGCCTGATGAAAGGATATTCGCTACAACTGCATTTTTTAAAAAAACGATTGTTTAATTTTTCGCACCCTAATTCGGTGAAACTAAACTTAAATTTCATTAAACAACAAGTTCAAATTTCAGATTCTAATTACGAAGATAAAAAAAATAATCAAAATAGGAAGATGAATTAAGATTAGAATAATACACTAAGATGTCTTCAAATCTCGGCCAGCCAGTGCAATCTCCCATTAGGAGTCCAATAATGCTTCCTGATTTACTTATTTTACAGCCTAGTAATTTTAACGAAATCTACCGATGACGTCACATTGCATCAGAATGATTGACAGTTCTCTGGCATTGCGTGATCGGAAGTTACTTGTGTAGCTCCAGTTCATGCCAAGTCTGGCAACCAGAATGTTTTTTGATCAAGTGCCCGATTTATGGTGTCCGTGAGTAGTGATCACAAGAGCAGCTTGAATATTAAAATACTTTTTATTTTCGTTTGAACCTTTGTTTTTCGAATTTTGTCTGTATTGGGGTTTCTGATTTTAGAAATTTTTTAGTTTTTTAAGTTAAGACATATAGGTCGCTAGAATTTTATGGGCTTAACATAAAAATAGTTTTTAGAGCTTGGTATTCAAATACCTACTAGATGCAGAAGGAATGAAAAATCTTAAGATGTTGTAAATAGAAACTTAATTAAATTATTGCAGAAATTTTGAGGTTGGTTGCCAAGTCTGCGATTTATCCCCTCCCCTTAGAAAAAAGTTTTCAATATTTGGTATTTTCCTAACTTTCACCCTTTTTTTTTTAAAAAAAAACTTGTCCAGTGTAGCTAATATTTCAGATTGCTTGAAGTTTTTTTAAATAGGGTGCTACGCGCTAATATGTTTTCAGTTTTGTATTGGCTGGATTTTTTTAAAGAAATTTAATAATTTTAATTAGCTTCAATTCCCAAGAGCAACTCTGATTTTGACATTTGATGCCATGAATACTTCGATCAGCATTTCTATTCATGCCTGAAGCTTAAAAAACATAAATATAAACATACATGCATAATGTAACAGCTTATTTCGCGAATTAAGTATACTGCTTAAAGTGTTTTTTACATGTACAATTACGCATTTTAGTTTCAGCTTTTTTTTATTTTGCCAAACTCATGCCTGACCTGTAAATACAAACTTATTTTCCAATAAACTACAAGCAGAGATAAGTACATATTAGCTTCACTGAATATGGGGAAAATGACTCATTAGCCCCAAATACTAAGTTTTTTATGTTCTTAAACAAATTACCTAAAATACAATTGCCTTAATTTTTGAATAGTGGGTTTTACTAATCTTAATTACAAATAAATTTCTAAACTCAATGTGTGTGTATTATTTCTCTATTAGTGTAATTATATTAGAATGTATGTCTTTAGTGAGTGTGAATGTGTGTTGGTGTTTGTATTCCTGTCATGTATTAAATGGATATTTTTCTGTATGACATTGTAAATAAATGAATTAGTGTTTCATGCCGAAGATAATTTTCAGGAGCATATTAAATGTATCACTTTTTTTTTTTTTTTTTTTTTTGAAAAATCAATTTAAGTAGTGATTGACAATGCCAATGACCAGATTAACCTTAGAAATAGAAAACCTTCCGGGGGTAAATATATTTCCCGGTTTGTATTTCTAAGGCTAGTAATTAAAATAATTATTATTTTTCAAATAAAGTTTAGCCCTTAAAATATGTACACTTTGCATTAAAATGTACTACCTTTTAATATTTATTGCTAGTACGTTACGTTCATAAATTGTGGTTAAAAAACGGATTTTTTTATTTCAAATTTACGACGTTTTTTTTTTATTTTTTTATTGATCTTATTTCAGTTAAAAGCATTTTACGTGGACCTCTTAGTGCCATTGGAAACCAATATTGACAAGGACACGAAAATTGTTGCTGTAAGTATCTCATATGAACTTTTGAACCAAAATTAAAATTATATTTTCAAAATGACTTAATTAACTTACTAAATTATTAAGCTCTTTAATTAAATTGCACCGTCCAAAGAAAGATTGTTTTAATTAGTTAATAAATGAAATAATAATTGTAAGAGTCTAAGTAGATTTCTGCAATTCAAAATTTTTTTATATAGATAAATTTGAGATTTAATGCACAATTGTGTTACTACTCGTTCTATTACAAAAATTAGTTTGAAGATGCATTTTTTTTTCACTTATAAATTCATAATAACGTTTAGAAGAACTGTAAGTAGGCTGTAAAATATGAATAGATTGATTTTTTATGTTCAATTAACTCAAACTAGTACTTTCGTTGAAAGTATTATGATTTATTTTAAGTATTGCGTTATCTAATTTACTTTTAACAATAAACTGTAAGCAACGATCACGTACTTTAAATAAAAATTCCATGCGTGCCGATAATACTTTCCTTTCGTTTGAAATAGAGCGCAGGTGCTTTTTGCGAAACGTCTAAATTTTGTAAGCTAGTTTTAAGCATACTAAAGAAGGGTATATCTTACAAGCACGTAAACTATCAATCAACATTTTATCATATACGAAATTGGTCCTTTCAGAAAGAG
This sequence comes from Hylyphantes graminicola, assembly GCA_023701765.1. Classification (NCBI taxonomy): domain Eukaryota; kingdom Metazoa; phylum Arthropoda; class Arachnida; order Araneae; family Linyphiidae; genus Hylyphantes; species Hylyphantes graminicola. The sequence continues at coordinate 19,940,041 of CM043117.1, forward strand.
CACCTGTAAAACAATGCAATCGTTAAATTCTTTTGAAATTCAAAGTTTGTAATCAAATAAAAAGTACTCTTCGAAACTTTGAAGAAACGTTATATAAACGATCTAATAATTTCGTTCTTATTTCTAAGCCTTCGTGATCTAGCAACAGCTATTTCTGATCCATGAGTCCATGAATACTGGCAAAGTCAATTACGAGAAGTCGAGAGAAACTGAGATCTTCTAACCCTAGCCATTGAAAAATTTAGAAAAGAATTCGAAATACTTCAATCATTAAAAAAAAACTGCAAAACTTAATGGTCATTTAAAAAGCATAAGAAGCTTTTTTTTTTAAATTCAAATCACCATTGCCATTCGAAACAATCACTCGATAAACTTTAATTCGTTTAAATAATAAATTTTTTAAAAATTATTTTTGAGACATCAATCGGTTTGAAATTATGTCAAATATATTTCACAAAGAGATTCTTTGTATGTTTTGTTTTTATTTAAAAGCAAGGAATATCACATATTTATTCTTTGAAACATAAATCAATTTTGTAAACGATAACAGATTCATTTATTTTATTTCGAAAATTTAATATGTAAATAGCCAAATTTAGCCCGTAAATGCTTTTAGATTGGGTTGGGTTTCAATTATCGTCGCACTAGAACTACACGAGGGCTATTGGCGACGGGCGTCGTATTTTAGAACCACAGTCAGGTGACGAGCCAACACCTGAATATAGGCACCCAACGCAACCGTTAAATGCTTTTAGAATTAGTACTGTGTTTGGCTCGTTTTCTTCCTGTTGAACACAAATGTTGCGTGAAAGCGGGTTAATTGACAGATGTTGTTACAAGCCTAGGGTAGACTAACCAGTGATTGAACGCTTAAACACAATTTGTTTTAAGAAAATTCATACATTTTAAGAAAATATAGCTAGTGGGTATATAACAATGTGAACACATCTGTCATTATATGTGAATTCAACAAAAAACGGTGACTTTGGGGGGTCCAAATAAAAAGTGGTACAAAAGCCAAGTGAATGAACAGTACTTTTACCAGTGAATGAACACAAAAATGTCCAGTCAATAAACATGTTGGATTTTAATTAATGACCAGGACAACCAATCAGATGTCAGATAGCTTCCTACTAGATGAGAGGAAGTCAGTGTTGCCAATCCATCCAGTGGAACGATTTTTAATCCTTACTTTTTAAATGTATTTAAGAACTGCTCATTCACTGGGGCCTGTTCATTCACTGGTCAGTCTACCCTACATGTTTCGTTTTTCCACCAGTGCGAGCAGAAGCGTTTCATGCAGCAGCACAAGTGTCTCCAGGAGTCTTATCTGAAGGCGGCGACCGTGGTCAAGAAGCAGCGTAAGAAGCAAAAGTCCAGGGGCGCGAACCTCGACAAGGAGATCAAGGTAAGCCTCTATTCAGCTCGTCTCAACTCTTTCGCTACTGCAGCTTTTTATTTTATCTAAGTATGCGTTAAGCAAATTGCTTTTTTATTGCTTATTTCAAGTATTAATATACAGGGTCTCCGTAAAAGATTGTCAGAGTTTCAAATTGTAATTGTATCAGCTTTAATTGTTCGACAGTTGTGGCTGAAGGTGACGAATAAAGAATAACTCCAACAGTTTCAGATAAGCGCAAGCGCTTGTAAAGTTACATCGTTTTCGCAGTTGCAGTGCTGTTGTTTCCATTACTCCGGACTTGCTGCAGTCAGTATGGGAAGAATTGCATTTTCGTTTGGATGTGAGGCGTCTCACTAAAGACGCACACATTGAACACTTATAAGAAAACCTCAGTTAGCTTTCCTTCAATTTCATGTATGATTAGTTATAGTTCATATAAAATAAACTCCTGTAATATACCATTGAAACTCGGGCATTATCTTACGGGCACCCTGTATTTTTAGAGTAAATATGGTTTTTATTTTCACTGTAGAAATAGGTCATCAAAAAAGTTATTTAAAAGTTGGATCAAAGCATTAAAAAATACTGTCGGAGGCGTTATTGAAATGGGTTCACAACTATTTTTCCAACTCGACTTTTTCTAGCATTTAAACTTTTTTTAAAAGCTGGTTTTGACAAACAAATAGATGTCACTTCAAAGGAAAATGAAAATATGAACTTGGAAAAACGGCCAAAATAAATCCGGGCTACGGAAATTTTGCTACTTTATTGCTCTCGAAAATCGCGGAATACACGGCAGAAGCGCAGCGACTATGTGAGACGTTAACAATGAACATATATCTTGAAATATATTCTGTCACCATTAAGATTTTGTCAGCTTTTCTACTATAACCAAAGTATTATTTATCTTATCCTTAGAAAAAAAATTTAGGAAAATTTATAAATGGAGTGGCTGAAAATTGCATCGGCATCAGGATATTTCATTCCACGTTCAGTAAATTTGATTTCACAAACTTTTGAAAATACCATTTGAAACTACCATTTCAAAACTACTAAATGACTTACTCATATTGTGAAACCTGCGACACATAATATTTCGTACGGGTTATAAAATACTTTCATTTTAGCATGAAATTTTACGTAGCTAATAATTAATATTTTACGTAGCGATACATAGATAATCAAGTACGAAAATCTATTCATGCATTTTACTTTTCTTTTTGTAAACCTTTTGAACATTTTTAGAATTTACAGCAGTTAGAGGAAGAAAAAATGAAGCTGGATTGTTTCTGCGAAACAAGTTTAAAACAGGTAAATATGTATCTTTTATGAATGCATGATTCTTTAACATTTAAAAACAGCATATTTCTCCCAATTTAATTATTACGGGACGGTTACGTCTCTTTTTTTTTCCGTTCAGTGTTAAGTGCTTTATTTTCTAAATTCTCATCATGTTTATAGGCTATCACGCAAGAAAGACGAAGATTTGGTTTCGTCTTGGAGAGGCAGTGTTCTCTCACTAAACATAACCTCGTTTATCATTCCCAGGTAGTACCACTTTTTATATTTTAAATATTTTTTAATAACAATACCAGCAATTTAAACGATTCTTTGAAAAACGCTGTTATAATTGAAACAAAATTTTAGAAAGTATAATTCTAAAACTGTTCTATGGTGAATTCGAAATGTAAACCTGTGTGTGAAGTTTTATGAACTTCTGTCGCATAGTTTATGAACCTATTTATTACGTAGAACAACTTCGCTATGTATATAGATAAACTATTAGCGACTAAACGTAATGAGGAAATGATAACAATAAATATTCAGTTGTGTCGAAAAATTAACTATCCTTAAAAACTTATAACCTTGTGATTATTTTACTTAAAATGGCATTTTTGTATATATGTGGTCTTCTCATTTATATAAAAGATTCTTGTATTGTTTTAATGTAGGGTCAAGCAATGTTGCAGCATCATTTGGAAGAGTGGGAAGACGTTGCCAAAAGTCGAGAATCTTTGCCTGAGCCTATCGACAAACTGTTTCCACCCACAAACAACTACAAGGTAAGCTGTAATTCTAAGGATTACATTTATTACAAAATATTTTTATATTCAATTGTACTTAACTTTTTAGAATCGCGTTTCTCAAACGATCGTTTAGTTGATTTTAAATGATTTGTATATAATGAAAATACATAGGAAATGTCTCAAAATTGTCCCAAAATTTATAACAAAAAATGTGAAAACTAGGTGCTACTAATGTCAAATAAAATGGATTCACAAGGCGCAAACATCTATCTCGAAAAATTGATAACATGTTATAAGGATATTAAAATACGTAAATATTCGGCAAATTTTTGCATTTTTTTTTTAAAGTTCAGTGCATTTAATTGCTTTGAGTTTAATTTTCTTATAGTATCTTGCAAAATTTTAAATTTTCTCTCCGGATTTATACCTTTACTGAAACATTTACTTTAAACTAATACCGTTACTTTACCAAACATGGTCTTGACAACGCAGTTATTGTATTACACGCTCACTTCACCAAGTCGCAAAAGTGTCTAAATTAGGAACATCCACTTATTCCTTAACTAAAACTTGCATAAAAATAATTTTATACATCTTAATATGTCGTTTCTCGCACAATTACTTGCTGACCTCTGACAAAAAATAATAATTCGTTAAGTTCTTGTTGAATACTACTGGCAATTGCGACTTACTCTTTTGGTCTTTTCTACGAATTTACAGGCTCCCTCCATCAAAAGCATACTAGTTATAATTCGCAATCTAATGATGTCTTCTAAAAGAATGCAATTTATAACAAATCATGGTAAATTTGTGGCAATGACCAACTGAATCGGTCATGCTTCGCCACTGTTTTTCCCCATCAGTAGTCTCTAATTAACTGGAGAGTTCTGAATGACCAAATCAACTTTTTTGTCATTTTTGAGTCAGCATCAGGGCTATTGCATGCACTAATTCTGTAGAATGTCAGGGTAATTATAAAAAAAGAAGTCCTTGTTCAGATTGTATCATCTTGGCAGCAGCAATTAAACAACTTTTAGGAGAAAATTTGGCTACTAAGTTTAAACTTCAAACCTCTGTAGCACAAAGCTTTTTATGGACGTGGTTCACTTGTATTTTGATCTGACGGTCCCTCAACTTTTCTCTATGTGCAGAGCTGCAACGAGTACGCCTGTGCCAACCTCCTTGAGACCCCCAACAACACCCTGCGCATGGGTTCTCCACGCAGCACGCTGCGCAAGACCCGCAGCATAGACACGAGCTGCGTGGACTTGCGGGGCGAAGCCACTGTCGACCACTTTCCGAGGCCGCTAGCGAGGGCCAAGTCGGACTTCAACATCGCATCGTCCAATGCCAGTCTTGTGTCCAACGACTACGGTGAGTGACAGGATTTATATATATTTGAAGAGTACAGGGGAAAAAGAATTTCATTGCCTCGGAATCTGTTTACATTAGGGTTCTTTGGCAACAATAGCGAGTCATCGCCTAAACTGGTGTAGGGAAACCGGTTTCTCACTTTTCTTTTTTTTTCTCGTATCAATTCTGATTCACGACAGAGACCAGTGGACACGAGTAGCACGTTTGTAGAAAATCCGTTTTCCTGTCTGAAATATCCGCCAAGCACAAAAAATACGGAAGATCTCTACGCAATTTATTTACTTTCACCCCTGCACTCTTCATTTAACAACTGCACAACTGATGATATTTCAACCTTTAGCGACGTTAAAAGACATGGTCGATGTGGCAACAGCTATTTAATTAGCTAAAATTAAAAATGTAATGCCAATTCAATGAGCCAATCCGAAGTAGAATTGTCCATCCCGGTTTTAAGGCCGGTGGACAAAATGTATGAAACCCAACCCTGGCCTTATTTCAAACGAATTATCACTATCCTGAACTTAAAGATTTATATCCTAAGTATTCACGTCACTTTTGGCCACCATCTCGTCTATCTTCTACCATCACGTGACATTGGGCTTATACTCTTCCAGGTGTGACCCTCCGCCCCAAGAGCTTCGTGGATGGCGACCCTTCGAAAGGCGCCCACTCGAGAGTCCGAGCTCTGTACTCGTACCTGTCCAGCGGAGAGCACCAGCTCAGCTTCCACGAGGGCGACGTCATCGTGCTCATAGGGGACAGGAATAAAGGGTGGCAGTATGGCGAAAACCAGAGGAACCACAGGTAAAGCATTTCATTGTACCATTAGGGTAATGCCATGTAACTGTTGTGCAAGTCACAATTAACCCTTTCAGTCCCAGTTATGTCAGCTGGCATCATCACTTTCAATATATTTTTTTCTAAATGTTTATGCCAAGTTATGACATCCAAACACACATTATTCGATTCTTCACACTATGTTCTATTAGACAATATTTTACATTAATCTCAATAGAAATCAGAACTACCATTTTTTTATTTAGAAAATAGCTAACAAGCGTTTCACCTGATTTTTGAAAAGTTCACTTCAGTTCCTCATATTTAAAACACAATTTTAACTATTTCGGTTAAAATAAATTTTTTTGATAATATGGTCAGATACCTTAAAATATATAACTCAAAGGGGTTTTAGGTAATATATATATTTTTTTATTTTGTTGTTTTCCGCAGTTAAAAAATGATGGCATTATTTCAAAAACCATATAAAAAATTTAAATGATTTTTTTTTCTTTTGGAAATCTTATATTTGGCCTAAAATAAGCTTATTTTGTGAATATCAGATGTTTCTGTAGTGTAGCAAATTTTTGGGACTGAAAGAGTTAAAGAGGATATTAAAAGCTTTTTAAATTTGAAAAATAAATCAAATTAAATAAAGCCCGTTAAATTATTTAGTTTTATTAAGTGTAGATCAGCTATTTAACTTTTTTTTATTTAAAGTTAAAAGTTGTAGTGGTAGTCACTTTTCACACATGTGGGACTTGCACTACAGAAAGGATAATTTTGCATAGAATTAACCCATAGCTGAAATACTCGTAGAAAACATACGTAATTTCTCTTTGTGCTAGATAGGTCATTATGATTTTACAATAAAAAATATCGGCTGTGTGCAAATGTTAACGATTTAATTTGTCTAGATAAGTGTAGGATTCATGTTATGCACAACTTTCGGCTTTCCTGAACAAATTTGAAAAGTTATGAATCCAAAAATGAACTAAGATATTTTAGGTAATATGAATTTGTGTTACCAAACAGCGATTTGCTTTTTAGGTCTAACAAATTAGTTTGGAAAAGTTGATTCTCCTACAAAGAAACTTTTTGAACTTGTGCAAAAATCGTTTATTAACTTAAAATGAGGGCTGTTTATGCTGTCCGTTAGATTTACATGGGAAGTGGTGGAAATAGGCACTAGCGGCATTTTCTACTTCTCTTGAACACTTTACCGACCGGTCGTCGATTAATCGACTTTTGATCTTTATTAAATTTGTTTTGATTAGGCCGTATTCAGTCTACATCTCGATCCACGACCAATCTGACCGATCTGCCTCAAGTTGTCCAGTACTGTGGATCGCTCTTAACCAGAAGCGTTCAGTGGATCGAGTCAAGACCGAGCCAGTTTAGTTTAGTTTCAAATTATCTTTGCTCTACAGCTACACGAGGGCCATTGGGAAACCGAGCGGTGAAAGAGCAAAATATATGAAGAGTACACAGGAAGAACCGCTTTATTTCGTAGAAGGGTTTTTCTTATTAGTCTCTTTGGGGATGATAGCGAGAAATAGCCTTAACTGGCGTAAAGAAACCGGTTACTCGCTTTGTTTATCTTTCGCGGCAACCCTGATTCACGCCAGAGATAAGTGGACACGACACACACGTTTGTACCACAAATGAAAAACCGAAAGAGAAACCAATGTCCACCAAGCAGACACAATTACGGAAAGACTCTAAAGAAATCAATCGGTTCTTCTAGTGTACTCTATATTTGAATCGCTACCGGTCTGTAAAGTGTTACGTTTTGTCAATTTTTTTTCAGGCGGGGATGGTTTCCTATTGCCTACACAGCTGTTTTAGATGACGGACCCAATGTCCATCCCATGGACGCAAGGTAAGTTCACACCACTACCTCTTTCATATTAACAGAGAAAATAAATTTCTTCATTGTTAGGTAATACTAGACAGAACGTAGGGAATTTAGTTTTTACCTAGTCAATAGTATCTTACCTTTGTTTCTGCTTCGCATACTTTTGGAGGTTACTGCTTACCTATATTCGTACTTATCTGCTACCTTTGTTGGGTTTTGGTTCTTTGGTTTAGGCTCTAGACGCTGCGATTCCTTTTTTAACAGGGTTTCCCAATAATGACTGATGTTCCTCTTACTAATGATTTTTCTTAGTGTTACTCTTCTATAACCACAATCGTTTCGTAGTTATTTTGCTGCCATGTTTAAGTGCACGTTCATGCTAAATATTTCAAAAAAAATATCAAGGACAGTGAAGGCGAAACTGTCACTGGCTCTGCGCTTACTATACTCGCAAAAGCTGTACTCAAGTAAAAGATCTAAAGTATATGTAGTTTGACTCATTCCACTTGTGCGAAAATGGTACACTGCTGCATCTCCTGGCAACCTTCTGAAAGTTAAATGCGATCCTGTCTCCTAGACTGCACTTCCTAGACTTAAAAAAATAATTTCTTAAGTGTTTTTCCTTTGAACGTAGCAGAAAAGTCTACCCCACTTGCAAAGAATGCTGTGACCACTCAGGCCAGAGTTCTCTCAGTTGCGTCGGACTTTCCCAAAATCTGTTTTGGTTAATTGATTTTCTGGTGGTCAAAAACCGGCTAGAGTTGATCTGGCTTGTGTCAGATCTTTAAAAAAAAGATAAACATCAACAACATTTCAAAATTGTGGCTCTAAGCTGCAGCCTACTGAAACCATTTAGAAATACTGCCATGATTCCCCGTGCGTTAGCTTGCTCAGCTTTCAAAGGCATTGACTTGCTGCCATGCATCAACGAAATAAATCCATCCTTGTTTTGTAGAAATCTTTGAGGTTAATTAATATTGGCACTCAAATATTGCATAGTCCTGCAAAGTAATATGTTGCAAGTCTCTGAAATGACAAACCGTGAAATGTTGTAGTAGCAATTACTACTTAAGTTATAAATAAATCACATTAGACTCGTTTCTGCACTGTTATTTTTTTATCCATTTTATTTACAAATGCCATATACATGTCTTAAAAATGGATAAAAAGTGTTTGTCATGAAGTTACCCTTAAAGTTTCATAACCTTAATATTGCTAAACTACTAAATTTCTTTATTTTTGATTACATTATGCTATTTTCAAACTATATAAATTCATATTTCCTTTTTAAAATCCTAAGTTGATATTCATTATTTTTGTCTTTTAATAAAGACTTTTTCAAAAGTTATAAATTGATATTTCATTAACATGAGGGTTCTATTTGAAAGATTCGTTATGTGCACTTGAATTATTTAACAAATTTTTTATCACGTTTCTCACCAATTTCTTTTTTAATCAATTCCGATTCCCCAAGAGCCACGCTCAAGTTCCGTGGGTTTCCAACTAAGTTGTCGGATATTCTTCGGTTAACCACATTCAAAGTTACGTGCCTAAGTTCAATTTCTTTTCAGAAAATGAAAATAGACAACCAAAATGGCATCGGTTGCGATGGGTTGAGGAGCCATACAACCGAGGTGCTGTCCTTGCCTTAGCGTTTTATAACAGGATCGTGCAGGGGAGGGGAGGGGGGGATAGCGCTTTGTATATGGAACTGGTGCACGTTTAATCTATCGAAGTCCAAACTCCTGACGGAGCACACGGTATTTTTATAAGGTTGTGTTAGGTGCCACCTCAAGTGTCAACCTTACTATACTAGTTCTAAATTATAAAGATCGTCGCCAATAAACTTCGTGTATGTGTATAATAGCAAGTTTTTTCAATTAAACCAAATAGTTGGGTTCAATTCGTTACTTGACTCACTCTCAGTTACTTGACGTTACTCTCTCAGACATAACCATTTAAGACTCCTTCAAATGGCACTGATTTAAGGTTATAAGTTTAAATGTTAAGAGTTTTATAGAAACAGTTGTCTTAAACTGCATCAATGACAGCAACTCCTTAAGAAATACGTCATTTTTTATACAAATAAACGAATGATGCAAGTCACTCGTCGGCATCAATATTCCTGAAGAGCTTGAACATTCTCTTTTATACCCGCACAATTGTATAACTCAGATCGTAAAGCGTTACATGAACAACCTTCAAACCCAATCCAAAAGACACTTTTAAACTTAATTTACTTGGGAAACCCTAACCATATCACTCATCCTCACCTATGCTTTTTTTCCTTTTTCTCCCCTTCGCTTCCCTTCCACAGCGACGACCTAAAGCGACGCAGCGTGGATCTGTCCAGCAGCACTTATTCCACCTTCTATGGAGGCGTGAGTCGCAGCCGCACCACGCCCAACATGCAGCCCTACGTCAGCGAGTTCGATCCCGCCTCCGTGTTTAGCCTGCCGCCTCCACCCCCAAGCGCGCATAGGCCTCTGTCCACCTTCATGGATGGCAAGCATTTGGACTCGCTACAGGTAAAGTCTTGGTTTTGTTGGATGCCTGCAGATTTGAGCATCAAATTCCTACCAGTATTCTGTTTAACAATAAATTAGTAAAAAAGCGGGGAAAGTATTGAGGATCTCACTGGATTACGAAGCTACGGTTTCAGTCAATTGTGTTTCTGATGACTGACTGGTTGGTATTGTGAATCAATCAGTCGTCGCTTCTGGAAAGTTCTTATTCCACCTTCTATGGAGGCGTGAGTCGCAGCCGCACCACACCTAACATGCAGCCCTACGTCAGCGAGTTCGATCCTGCCTCCGTGTTTAGCCTGCCGCCTCCGCCCCCAAGTGCGCATAGGCCTCTGTCCACCTTCATGGATGGCAAGCATTTGGACTCGCTACAGGTAAAGCCTTGGTTTTGTTTGATGCCTGCAGCAGAGAGACAGCCTGCAGATGGAGCATCAAATTCCCTCCAGTAATCTGTTTAACAATAAATAAATTAAAAAAAAGCGTTAAAAACTTATCCAGTGAGGATCTCAATGGGTTGCCAGGAAGCTACGGTTTCAGTCAATGGTCTTTCTGATGACTGATTGGTTGGTATTGTCAATCACCGAATCAGTCGTCGGGTAGTAAAATCACTTATTACACTTTCTGTGGAGGCGTGAGTAGCAGCCGCACCACGCCTAACATGCAGCTCTACGTCAGCGAGTTTGATCCCGCCTGCGTGTTTAGCCTGCTGCCTCCACTTCCAAGTGCGCATAGGCCTCTGTCTACCTTCATGGATGGCAAGCATTTGGACTCGCTACAGGTAAAGTCTTGGTTTTGTTGGACGCCAGCAGATGGCGCAGTAAGCTTCCACCAGCAATCTTATTGGACGGTAACTAAACCCTACCCAAACCATACCTATAAGAGGCAATAGAATATTAGAATCGATTGCAATAAACTTGCAACTTTAACCAAGACTAATAATTGACAAGACTGATGATAAAATAATAGGTATATAATAACACATACTTACTTCAGATAAATAGCACTTTCATGTTCCAAGACTTTTAGAAGGGTAGAAATATACTGATTCGGCCATTAACTTAAGCTGGAAGAAAACGTATTTAAAGTTCAAAAGTACAACTCCTTTTTCCATATTGGTTTGATAGTGGTCTTAGTCAAACATCGCAACCTGTCGTTATGTATCGGCCAGGGTTGGCAGGTTAGGTGTTAGCCTCATTTCTTGATATAGATGTTCAAATTTACGAGTCTCAGCACGCTCTAGTGCTACCTAATCCAACCAAACCTTGTCTTATTTATTGTCCAAGAGCCCAGGGCCCCCAGACCTAAGTTATTTTCTCACATATGAAATTTATCGGATTTTGTTTGGTTTTTATGTACTTTTACTGGTATGCATACCCTCTAAAGTGGACCAATTGCCAATTTACATGTACCGGGGGCAAAGGGTAGTTAAATTATAAGTTGACTTATCTCATTTTCTCAGGGCTGATTTACGTATGTTTTAGAAAACTTCATTAAAAGTTAATAATCAATACTGTCAAACACTTTCATCTGGCCGAAACTTTTGCCAGACGCTTTAAACGTCCCTGTTTGTTAAGACATTGTCCCAGACATATATTATGGTGCGATATGGCGCTGCTTATTTTCTAAATTTAATTAAATCGAAATGATGAGTGGATCTTGCTCTATTATTATCTTTATAGACTTAAAATTAATCTCCTTAATTTCTTTTCAGCGCCTGCGGTCTAACCCCAAGTTTCTTCACCCTTCCCCGAGCCTACCCGTGTGCCCCGCCCCCTCCCCCACCACCCCCACTGTGACTGGCGGGGGTCTCTTTCCCCCCCGGCGCCTGCCCCCCATGTCGACATCCCTGCACTCCAGCAACGACAGCGGATTCGGGAACGAGGCGCCAGCGCAAGTGGTGCCACCACTGCTGTCACCAAGGGACAGTTTTGCGGCCAGCATGCGGATTTATGAGGAAGATGGCAAACCCAAGTGAGTGGTTCAACCCCTTGAGTCAATACCACCTAGACAAGAAGGTGAATAGAACCACCTAGACAGGAAGAACTAGGCAACACAACGTCACACTAGTAGACCAATTTCGATTTGTTGACCAATAACGTCGTATCTTAAGATGACGTCGCATCTTGATTCATGTTATCTTAAAAATTTATTCAAATACAAGATCTAGTCACGAATGATCATTGGTTAAAAACACAGAATCGGTCCACTAATATGACGTCAAGCATTTAGTTCGCCGGCCTTCTAATCTAAGGCCTAATCTAATGCTTGAGTCCACTGTAACCGACCGCGTGGACAGCTTTGGTACAGTTAAGATGTAATGGCCGCTGCATTGGAGACTTTTGGCGAGGTTGAAAATTTAACGTTAGGTTGCTATATCGATTAAGTTGTATGAAATTTTTGTAGTGGAATATCTGCCTCAATTGAACACTTTCGTTTTCACTTAGGAACGTAACGCCAAATCGAGACCGGACACTGTATTATAGCTGTTCGCCCACTGTTTTTACGACTAATGATTGCTTACTTTGCAGATGTTTTCATCAATCTATCAGTCTTTGAAGAATAAACTTCCGTAACTTGTCCGAAACTTACGAGAATATTTAGCCGTATTGAGATTTAGTAATGCAATCCGTCGAATAGACGTTGTGAATAAGCCTTTACTGTTAGTTAAAAGTTTTAATTGGTAATAGTTTTTATTTACTCGGGCCAGCTTTTGTTTTAAAAATGTCTCAATAGATGGCAGCACTATAGAATTGTTCTGTTCCACTGTTGATGAACGTTTACCATTGCCTTACTATTACATATCAATATTATTACTTTATGTTTTTTTTTTTTGGTTGGCTGCTCTAGTTTTAATACGATGCAAAGTGAGAAAAGAAGAGGATCTAAAATTTTTTTACACGCACGTATAAATCGCATTACCCACTCTTAAAGAGATTTCTTTTATGAAACTTCTCATTTTTACTCTATACAAATCAGTAATTTAATTCCAAATATAGTTTTTTAAGAAATTGTTGTCGTAAAAATTAGTTCAATATCCAAATTAATACAAATTACATTTTTCCTTCAATACAAAAGATTCACACAAAATTTTGTTACTTTTCGTTGCACACAGTAAGTGCAAAATAACTAGCCGGTGTTGGACCATGCAGTTTCTCCCCAGTATTTTAACTTATGATATATCGTCACTTAAGTTCATATGCTATCTAATTGTTGTGAAAGGATTATATTTACTGCACTCACGGTAAACCCTTGGGCCCAAAGTTAGATAGCACATGTAGAAACTTAAGTGAGGATATGTGACTTAACCTAGCCTGCTTTACTTCTATTAGTCAAAACTTTGCTTTTACTTCCAGGGAGAATATATTTTCTTCCGTGAAGCTACGAAAAGTAACTACTGACGATCGTTCTGCTCCTATAATCAGCTAACCAAGGACTCTTCAGAAAACTCTCTTCACCTAAAAAATAAACATGGTTTCTCTTCATATGATTGGAATCAAAAACTCTTCATGGTTGCATTTAATAACATTTGCATTTTGAATAACATTGAGAATTGTACAGTGGATTTCTTAATCTTAGAATTTAATGTAAGCATTTATAAAGAAACCATTTTAAGTCTTATGAAAATGAAGCTGTCTTTGCAACTGAATTATTAATTTATTGGTTATCATAAAATGTGGAATATTTGTTATGATGTACCTATGAAAATAATCAAACATTTGAAATTGATAAATATTTATGTGATTTTATATTATGTATATCATAAAAACTATCAGTATTCATCATTTATATGAGAGTGTATATAGTTAATATATCCGTTTAGAACGGAACGTTATGTAAAATATATTAATTTGATTGTGTTTTACAATTGCCCTGTGTTTGTACATGTACTCTAAATTTTTGTGAAAATAAAAGGCAAGAAGTATTAGTTGAGTTTTAAAGAATAATTTTTTCTTTTGCTTTTATTTGTATAAATTTCTGAAAATTGATCAATGGTGGTTATTATATTTCCCATTTTTTTCTCCCAAATCGATTTAAACAAAATTGCTACACAGTAATAGATAAGTTCCGAGTCTGATTTTAAAAAAATTTTGAAAACAAAAAAAATCCTGAGGTATTTCTTATTTATTAGCAAACCATTATTTATAACGTCTCATATTTCATAATTAAAAATAGCTCTCGTGCCTAACATGAGCCCAAGAATTGATAGCCCTCGTGTAGCTCTAGTGCGACAATTTTTTTAACAAACTTGAACTAGCTTTGTGGCGCCATCTATAGATTATATTTAAAGACAAAAACTGACCCCACTTTAATTTGGGGGTGGGTGCGTATTTGGTTTACTGGCTTAAGGTTTCTCCACACAAAAATACGTATATTAGGTTAAATCAAGTATGTTTTAAAATCATTTTTCATTTTACGAATAAAAAAGGGTTAGAAAATTTGTATCGTACTAGAGTTACATAAGGTATATTGACGACGGACGTTGTAATTTAGATCCCCTATCAAGTGACAAGCCGAAACCTATTAAATAAAGATCCACCTTTGATGAAAAACCATCAAACCTAACTGGCTTAGGTTGCGATACAAGGTTAGGCTTGAAATTCTCACACTAGAGCTACCTATTAATTGTCGACGGTCATCGTGATTTAGAACCACAGTCAAGTGAAAAGCTGACGCCTGGAGTTAAATAGAACATTCCGTTAAATTGAATCTTTGAAATAAAATAAAAAAGAAACCATTTAAACAGCTGATTATTACTTGAATTTGCCTAAAATTAGGATTTTAGATCGTTGTGATTGATCTATAAAATGCTACTTGAGTTGAATAGGGTACTTGACTGTATCGCTAAAATACCTTCCAATATTATTTAAGGTATAGTTGAACGTAAAAAATAACAAATATATACATAATTTTTGCGAAATAAATCTTTAAATCATTAAAAAAATCGTTTTAAAAAGGAAATTTTTTTTCGCGTGATCACAAACACGTCGGTTTGACTGACGTCAATATGAACTATAAACAAACCGGCGTGATGTTTTAACAAGCTGTTACCGTTCGTTATGAAGTACCGAATCCTGCTACTTATTACCTTAAAAATTCAAAATTTTAAAAACGCTATAAAATTCACCGATAAAGTCGTCGTAATTTAATAAGAATTTCATATACATAAAAATCAAAAAAAAATGTAGCTCATTTGGCTCTTTTTAGCTAATTTGGCGGGGAAAAGATATAGCTACCAACACACCCATTCAGCTCTCTTGCGATGAACTTCGCACAACCAGCTAATAAAAAAAAATTTGCTCATTTGGTACGTTTTTTGTAATAACTTGGCGAGTTTGAGGAGGTATTTGGCGAAAAAAGAAAGACGCAAAAACCCTAATATGCAGCTCCAGTGCGATGGCCCTCAAAAGCCAACATAATTCAGCATTATCTTAAAAATGCACTCAAAAAATCATAATTCATATTAAATAAACACAATAAATCCTAGAAAGGGGGGGGGGGAGACTGGTTGGATTACGTCACTTAAAGCGTATCAATTATTTTTGAAATTATAAATTTAGCAACAGAACAAAATAAAAAATTTCAATGTTAATTATTTTCGTTAAAAGTTTTAATTTTTTCTGCTGAATGACATCACAAAAGGGGGTAAATGATCGGATTTGAGCGAAAGTGGTGTATTTTTCCCTTAAAAACGTTCGAAAACGATAGAAGGAATGATCTGATTCGAAAATGTGTTAGCCTATGTTTGTTCCGGAGATGAGATTGATTTTTGTGCCAAATTTCGTGACGATCTGTTGCGTGTTTCTTATGATTTCGCGTCCTATACAACAAACAGAAGTCGCCTTTATGTATGTAGAATTGAAAAAAAAGAAAACATATGGGTTTAATATTTTTGCCATAAGAACATTTTAAGCCAATAAAAAATTTAGTCAAGTACCCTATTAACATCTAACTAGCACCAAAAATGATCGTGAATAGGAAGGTGGCTAACGTTAAACCTGTTAGTGACATATCTTTTATTTCTTCATAGTATTTCCAAACAAAAACAATGTAAATAAAATAATCAAGATGAAAATTTAATAGTCAATCACTGAAATAAATCTGATCAGGCTTAAAAAAAAGTATAGACTTGAGCAAAGATTTTTTTTTTATTTATTTCCAAAACATAACAAAATGCAATAAAGATTCTATCGTTCAGTTGTTGCACTGGACCATCATGGCTCTGAGTGGTGATGATCGCCTCCTTCTCATGTGTGGTGAGTCCGTGGGTTCTGGAGTTCGGGGGATCTTGGGGCGCGAACTGAAAGCCACAGTGTACTCATTGGTACTGTAAAACACAAACAAAAAGGAAATAGATTTTTGCATGGATATCATAGTTGGAGTATTTGATTGGCAGATCACGTGACCTCCAATGCTAACGACGAAACATGCATCGAGGCCAGAATTGGAGGGCCATGGGGACAGTGTTACCACCACATTAAGGGAAAAAATACTGCGAAAAAATACCATTTAGTTCCAAAGTTACAAAAAATATTATAAAAATACTAGAAAAGCGTTCAAGTTTTTTTTTAAAGTTACTAAAAATATTCCAAAATGCAGCTAGTATTTTAATAGTACTTTTTTTTTGAAATTATAGAATTAAATAATTTTTTTCGTAGCACTTTTCTCCTTAAAATGGTGGCAACACTGGCCTCATGGCCCTCAAAGTCGACACCATGCGCGTCCCGTCGTTTGCATTGGAGGTCATGTGATCTGCCAATCTAATACTTTAACTATCTATAGATTTATGAGAAATGGATAGTCCATTAGATCTTATACATTACTTTTCGAATCCCCAATACCTATCTGACCCTTTTCCCTTATCTGACACCAACCCGAACCTTATTTGATGCATATAGAGGCCCAGTGGCTTAGTGGTAGTGCTTTGCATTGCCCTGCCCCAGGTCCGGGGATAGAATCCCATAGTGGACAAGGTTAACCCATCCTTTCATCACTTAAATGGATTGATAAAATGAGGGCCAAGAATGTTGGGAACTAAACACTGCAGGGGGATGTGCATGAGATTGACTCTACCTAGCCAGGCCAAGCACCCTTCAACCCCAGACGTAAGCTGAAACAGGCACAGCAGGCCCTGGCACACAAAAGGGCTGCTTCGCCAAAGAGTTTGGTTTTAGTGTTTATCTGACACATATTGCTTTACTATTCATGCATTGTTTCACCATGTATTTTTTAATGATACATGGTGAAATATTATTTATTCACAACAAAATAAAAGAAAAATTAAAACATCATATGTTAATTAAATTCATAAAAATGCATACCATAGCTTATCGAGAGATACCAACAAAATCTAAACAAGTGGGTTTGTAACAGAATCTGTCACTTAGACCGCTTCCACGCAACAGTTAGTTTCAACAGGCAAAAAACTAGGGGTTGGTAACACCACAAGATTTCAATTATCACTAAATAAATCTATACATTTAAAGGTAGTTGAAAGGCCCTCATCAGTCAATTTTGAAAATTTCAACTTGTTGTTAAGTGAGGGAATTAGTTAAAACAAGAAGTTCCAAATGAACTAAAATAGCCTACTTTAATGCAAAATAAAATAGGGTGGACTAACCAGTGAATGAACGCTTAAGGGGGAATAGTACTGAGAATCGACCTCTCAAGCGAAGGCTTCTCTCTGTGTTAATCCTATGGGAAAAAAATAAAAACTTTGCCACATTTCTCCGGCTGTATTGAATATTTCTTCAAACGGTTTTTTTTATATGATACATGCAGATGATTTGCAGGTCTCTATCTTTTCATTTTTTTGAAATTGGTTAAAATAATTTTTTGATTATTAATAAACATTTTTACAATATGAACAAGGTCGAAATTTGAAAAATTGAGAAGATAGAGACGTAGAACTTTAAATTTCCTTCGCAATGAAAAAAAAAAGTGTGAAATTATTTGCATTTTTCGGGTCGAAAAGTGGCAAAGAAATTATGAAATTCCCTTATCCAGGAAGTGGCGCCCCCTAGGAGTAGAACATTAGCTCCTCCCCCTGGTAACATAAGCTCCTCCCCTTGCATTTAAATGAGCTAAAACTCCGATAAGATAAGGTACGTGTAGTTCAATTTTAAGAGTCAGCGAGTTTTAACTTCTTGTCTGTAAGCTGAAGTTTCAATTGAGTGTGCCTGTGTGTTTTTGGAGGCTGATTTCGAAAATGCAAAGAGATTTTTTACTATCGCTTCCAGTTTAAAAGTTATTAAAAAAAATTAAGCAGCATAGATTCATTCTATTAGATTCGAAATCTTAATTAGTAAAATGTTCATTTTAAATTGTTTCCATGTCTATGATTTATTTAAAAGATCTTGATAAATGTTTTGGGAACGTGGATCTTACAAAAAGCATTACAAAGTGTGATCAATTGCACAAATTTTGGACTAATTTTTGTTGAAATATTAATTCAAGTTTAAATCCTAAAAAACAATATTTCTTGAAGTTTTTGTTTTAATTTTGAATTTCTTTCAAAAAGGTTTTTTACGACATTTTTAACTCTGTTTGGGCATTAGGCAGTAGTATTGGCTTGTTTTATATTAGGGATTTTTTTTTTTCAGTTTTTCATTTTCCGCTATTTCAATAGATGTTTCGGTTTCACTCTCAAAGCGAAGTATTTTCATCTGTTGTGTTCTAATTTAGTTTAGTAAAGTTATTTTAAATTATCTTCGCACTAGAGCTACACGAGGGCTATTGGCGACGGGCGTCGTAGCCCCGGTCAAGTGACGAGTCGACATCAGAGTATGCACCCAACGCAACCGTTCAAGGAGACATCATACGCAGTGTTGGTACTTTGTGGAATATTTAGCGTGCGTTCACGTCTCTGGTCTGGTTTGGTCGGTGGTTGTTCTGGACATGCCCGAACCGAACCTGGGACCTTTCACATGCAAGGCAAACGCCGTAAACGACTGTGCTCCCCAGCCGAGTGCATCTTTGATTAAATACAGGGTGGTTATAAAATAACGCTCGCTATTCGGAGTGGTCTGTAGCTGGAATGAATAATCACAATGCATCAAAAATTAACACACTTACTAATCAAGAAGGGGGGAAAAGAACTGACTCATAAAAAAGATTGAATCCTAAAAAATAATCATAAAAAATAAGCATAAAAAACAAACTCGTCTCTTGACCAGGGTTCCAAATTACGAAGCGTCATCAATTATGGCCATTTGCGGCCAACACAGCTAATTACTATTCGTAATTTAGAATCATGGTCAAGAGACGAGTTTTTTTCCAAGAAGAATGGAATCATATAAAAGAAACTCGTCTCTTGTCCAAGGTTCTAAATTACGAGGCATAGCCAATTATGGCAAATTACGGCCAACACATCCAATTACTCCTCGTAATTAAAATCCTGGTCAAGTGAAGAGTTTTTTTTTATGGTTCCATTCTTTCCCTCCTTGATAAGTAAGTGCCTTCATAGGAGTCTTAAAAAGTACCCACTAGTGATTGTTTTGGCCGTTAGTCATCCTATAGAATCGGACCTTTTTGATTTGATTTGAATTATCGTCGCACTAGAGCTACACGAGGGCTATTGGCGACGGGCGTCGTGTTTTAGAACCACTGTCAAGTGACGAGCCAACACCTGAATAGGCACCCAACGCAACCGTTAAGGGCGACATCGTACGCAGCGTTAGGACTTTGAAGGATATTTAACGTGCACTCCCTTACACGGGGTATTATTCGTCGGACATTTTTGGCTGCACGGGCCGTTTATAGGTCGGCAGCTATTTTGGCGATGCCCGGCCCCGAACCTGGGACCTTCCGCATGCTAAGCGAGTGCTTAACCGACTGGGCTCCCCAGCCCCTACCGGACCTTTTTGACATTGTGAACAATTAACATTCTGAGTTAATTGCATGACACAAAATTTGCATAAGGGGCCATCTTCATATTAAAAATGTTACTAACTTTAAAATGTCCAATAGCAACACCCCTTTTTGAATCCATATTTCAAATCTCTGACCTATGTTCACACGAAATGCCAAATTTTGTTAGTTTTTAAGCATTATTAGAGGAGTTATAGACGTGCAAAGTTTAGGTCCCATAATGTTAAATGAGTTGCACATAAACTATCCCGATCTATAAATATTTAAGATAATGAAACGAATTTTTTACTGAAAAGAAATTATAATAACCCAAACAAAATGCATTCAATATTGGGGTATTTAAAACAATTTTTATATTTTTAAATAATTATTATATTAATTTTTTTAAAAAATATGAATATAAACCCCTTAATATTTTTAAAGAAATAAATTTAAGCCAAGAAGTTTAAGCGAAATCCTAATTTTTAAAAAATTTTATTCATAATTTTTTGAGTAAATCACAAAATACTTTTTAATTGCCCTTTAGGGGACTGTGTATAAGATTACGTGTGTAATTGATAAATAAAGACGGCTTTGCATGCATGCTTGCTTGTCATTTTAGAGATGGTCCCCAAAAAGTCCACAAGGGATTCGATTGAATAACTCGTCAAATATCCATCCAAATGTAACGAAAACTTAGATTTAAGGGTTTTCAAGAGTGCTTAACATTTCTAAGTTATTAAAATTGGGTGTTGCTATTGGAAATTTCAAAGATCGTAATATTTTTTATA
This sequence comes from Hylyphantes graminicola, assembly GCA_023701765.1. Taxonomy (NCBI): domain Eukaryota; kingdom Metazoa; phylum Arthropoda; class Arachnida; order Araneae; family Linyphiidae; genus Hylyphantes; species Hylyphantes graminicola. Next base: position 19,960,641 of record CM043117.1, read on the forward strand.
TGAAGACGGCCCCTTATGCAAATTTTGTATCGTGCAATTAACTCAGAATGTTAATTGTACACAATCTCAAAAAGGTCCGATTCTATAGGGTGACTAACGGATGAAATAACCTCGAGTGGGTACTTTTTTATTTCAACAGCTGTACCTCCCTCGTGAAATAAATTCCACTAGTTTTAAAAAGCATTACTTTTCGCACTAGTTGCATAAATATCTATTTTAAGGCTCATTATATATGAATGAAGAAAGATGCATAAAAAATATTAAATTTGCATAAAAAATATGCACAGTTTCATTTTTAATTTTAAAGCAACAATTTTACTTATTTATTTTTCGAAATGTAAACTTGTAGTTGCAAAAAGTTATTTATTTAAAAAAATCCATCATTATTCTTCAAACTTCAAAAAAATTAGCAAACGATAAAGATTAATTATCAAATCTGAAAAATAAGATTAAAGATAAGTATTAATTTTAGCTAATAAAAGCTTGAATTCGAACTAGCTAATGGCCCTGTTTGGCGAATTTATTTCTGAGGCGTTGTTAGCGTGTTTCCTGTTAAGCACAAAATGTTGTGTGGAAGCAGTGTAAGTGACAGATTCTGTAACAAACCAACTTGTTTTTTTTTAAAAAAAAACCATGAATGCATTGAAGTATCTTTCAATTCCAAACACCACAATACAATTTCAATTGACAAAGCTCCTCAATTCAGAGAGCTCCTTCAATTCAGAGTGAATTTGTGCTATTTTAGTTCGGATCCGGCCCGTGCAGCTAAAAAATATCCTACGAATAATACTTTGTGTAAGAGAGTGCACGTTAAATATCCTTTAAAGTACCAATGCTGCGTACGATGTTGCCTTTAAGGGGGGATCATAGTTAGCAAAAACCAAAAAATCGAATTTTTGAAACCAGTATTTTCTGATAGATGGAAGCCAAATCTATCGAATAAGACCAATTTTGCATCGATCGGCTAATTATTTCTTATAAAAAATTAAAATTATAAAAATAAACAAATGTGCCACGCCTCCTTTGAATTACTAATTGTATGCTTGTATCATTTATGTATTACATTATAAAACATGATTTTTTTGTGTTGATATTTGAAAACTATTCACTGGCTCAATGTAACAAAAAATTCCTGACGATTTACATGAAATTCGGTTAACAAGAAATGTTTCGGTGGTCATTTCGAGTTCGTGTTAACGGGATCGACTGTATTTGTTTTTCGCGTTTTTCTCAAAACTATAATTTTCAACACTTAGGTACACTTTTCTCCAAATCTATTGAATATTTTTTAATATTTTTTTTTGTGTGTTATAAAACCATTTTAGATCTATTTAAGTCACCTAATTTAGTCTTACAAATTAAAAAAATTATTTTATTATTTTACACTTTTCTTCGTTGAAAATCAGAATTTTTATGAATTCAGAATATAATGTTTTTAAAATAGAATATAAAAATTATTTTAGGCCATAAAAATAGGTGACTTAATTAGATCTAAAATGGTTTTATAACACACAAAAGAAATTATTAAGAAATACTCAATAGATTTGGAGAAAAGTGTACCGAAAAAATACTTGTATTTTTGAAAATTCGTAATTGTATGTTTCAAAATATGTCTTTTTTCAAAAATAATAATTTTTAAAAACAAGATTCTTAGGTGTAAATATAATAATAAAAGTACAATTTATAATTTGGTACAATTTTTTTTATTGTACCATAATTTTTAAATGATTTAGAGCCTTTCGAAATCAATACTAAGAATTGGTCATTTTTGCTGTCGCTAACTATGATCCCCCCTTAACGGTTGTGTGTTGGGTGCCTACTCATGCACGTTAAATATCCCCTAAAGTCCTTACGCTGCGTAGGATGTTGCCCTTACCGGTTGCGTTGGGTGCCTACTTAGATGTCGACTAGTCAATTGACTGTGGTTCTAAAATATGATGCCCGTCGCTCGTGTAGCTCTGGTGCGAAGATTATTAAAACCTAACCTAACCTCCAATGAATCAAAAAATCAATCGAATATATACCGTCTAGAGACGGTTTGTGATCGTTAAATCCATTGTGGTTCAATGGCAGATAGTCTTATACAATATCCCTTTTCTTACTGAAGCGCCCCAAAGCGCCCGAACAACTATGGATTCGATAATGTTTTTCCTATCAAATATTACGAGGAAGCAAAAATTTTTCGTAGCGAAAGGAATATCGCAAATCGGTTCCCAGTCAGATAAAAGCATCTTTTTAACGGCACTTCAAAATTACGAGGCACGTTGACAAAAATCCCTTAAGGGGTCATAGGAGTCTTTAAAATGTGCAAAGAAGGTACTACAAAACATAGTTTGATCTTTCATGTAATTTTTTAACTACTCAATATAAAAGTATAATTTTTTTATATGTAATTCTACAAGATTTATTTATTATAAAACAAGTTCCAAAATGTATGAAACTATAGCCAAAACTAAAATAAATGATATTAAACATGAAGCTATTTGAACACATTGTGATTAGGCTTGCGCGGCAAATTGTGAGGTCAAAATTGAAAAAATGACCAAGAAAATGACTTTATATTGAACAAATATGTACAAACAAAGACTTATACCTAAATTCTCAGCTCAATTTTAATTAGAAATTATTTTAAGAACTTTTTTCAAAAAATATTAATAAAATTTTAAAATTTTGATTTTAATTTTTTTTACAAATAATTTCTAATTAAAATTGAGCTGAGAATTTAGGTATAAGTCTTTGTTTGTACATATTTGTTCAATATAAAGTCATTTTCTTGGTCATTTTTTTAAATTTTGACCTCACAATTTGCCGCGCAAGCCTAATCCCAATGTGTTCAAATCGCTTCATGTTTAATATCATTTATTTTAGTTTTGGCTAAAGTTTCATAAATTTTAAAACTTGTTTTATAATAAATAAATCCTGTAGAATTACATATAAAAAAATTATACTTGTATATTGAGTAGTTAAAAAATTACATGAAAGATCAAACTATGCTTTGTAGTTCCTTCTTTGCACATTTTTAAGACTCCTTAGACCCCTTAAGGTTGCTTATAGCTCAAGTGTAGATTTAGAGCGACGTAATTCAATTAACCTGCAAACTAAGTGTGTCATCCCGTTTTCTCGGAGGGAAGATGGTTGGTTGGTACATGTATTTCCGGCTTGTGTGCTTGATGAGAGATCCGCTTATAAACCTTCGTCAAGTAAGACAGACATAGACAGAATTTGTACTGATACAGAGAGAGAAATTACACCCAGGGCGAAGGCGGGGATTTCTCATTGGGTGTGTAAGATTGGTTGACGAGGGAGGGGCTTAGAAAAAATAGTTTCCAAGTGACCAATCGGCTACTTATAGAAGGGCTGAAATCAGAGATAATCAAGATAAATACGTCAATCAATTAATTGAGCATTGTGATTTGCTGGTCTCCGAGTTCTCTGACCCTCCCTCTTTAACAGTTCCAATATCTTCACCAGATGTCGCCTTCGGCCAAGTTGAGTTGCCTTAATCGGTACTATCCCGCCTTAAGCACAATTTGTTTTAAGAAAATTCATAAATTTAAAGAAAATATAGCTTGTGAGTTAAAACAATGTGAACACATCTGTCATTATATGTAAATTTTACAAAAAAATGGTGGTGACTTTATATCGCATTGCTTTGGGTCTTTTGGGGGTCCAACTAAAAAGTAGTACAAAAGCCAAGTGAATGAACAGTACTTTTACCAGTGAATGAACACAAAAATGTCCACTCAATAAACATGTTGGATTTTAATTAATGACCAGGACAACCAATCAGATGTCAGATAGCTTCCTACTAGATGAGAAGAAGTCAGTGCTGCCAATCCCTCCAGTGGAATGATTTTTAATCCTTACTTTTTAAATGTATTTACCAACTGTTCATCCACTGGGGCCTGTCTTTCACTGGTCAGTCTACCCTATATTAGAAATTTCAAAAACTTTAAAACCTGATCTGTTTTACTCCACTTACTTAAATCCCTTGATAGTAACCGATTCTGGAACTGCTGCAGCCTCTACAAGTGGGGTCTGTGGACTGCCCACAATCTTGCGTACCAACTGGGTGGCCTCCATATCCAACTCTGGAACACAAGAAACTTAGGTTACTTTTGAATTATCGTTGCACTAGAGCAACACAAGGGCTATTGGCTACGGGAGTCGTACTTTTAGAACCACAGTCAGGTGACGAGCCAACACCTGAATTGGCACCCAACGCAACCGTTAAGGGCGACATCGTACGCAGCGTTAGGACTTTGAAGGATATTTTACGTGCACTCCCTTACACAGGGTATTATTCGTCGGACATTTTTGGCTGCATGGGCCGTTTATAGGTTTGCAGCTATTTTGACGATGCCCGGACTCAAACCTGGGACCTTTCGCATGCTAGGCAAGTGCCTAACTGACTGGGCTCCCCAGCCCTTCTGAAGCACACAAAGGAGGCTTAGTTGAAGAGGGACTGTCAGTCCCATAGAGCTAATGCATTAGTTTTGAAATCACAACTTTTGCAAAAGAATTGCTTTGCCATGTTATACTCTTTTTTTACCAGGTATGGGAATCATCATAACATGAATTTAAAGCATAATTTCAAAGGAAATAACATCCGGTTATTTAATTATTTAATGTTACAGTGTATTAAAATAGTGTCACCATGTGCTGTATATTTTTGGCATTTTAAAACTTCAAAAATGTATAATTAAATAACTAAATAATTTTCTTTTCAAATTTGTTTCATTTCGATGTTCTGTTGATTCCCATATCTGGGGAAAAATGGCTAACATGGCAAAGCAATACTTTTGTGGAAGTTGTGATTCCAAAACAAATATAATGTAACTAAAAGATATGTGTTTATATATGTGTTTTTATTTCAAGGAAAATAATATAATTTGGGAGCATGAAATTAATACCATGTAAGATGCATGTGTTACTATACTAGAATATCATGACATACTTGGTGTGACAGGTAGTTCAGAATGAAGAGAAGAGGAGCTTAGTTTCGCTGAGGGATTATCACTGGTAGTATCAGCACTATGCACTTCCTCGATGGACCCTCTGTAGAAAAACAACAATGCATCAAAAAACATTTCACTTTGTAAAAAGTTTAATGTAGGAAACAACATTAGACTAAGTAAAACACTACTGTAGAAAAAACAAACTTAGACTGTGTAAAAACTTTTTTCATATAAACAATTTTAAACAATTTATAAACTTTAGACTGTATCAATAACGTCTGTAGTAAAAATAACTATGTAAGAAATGACTGTAGAGAAACATAACAGACTATGTAAAAAAAAGAAATTAAAAAAAAATTACTAAAATTAGACTCTAACTATTAAATACTAAAATATATTTGAATTCAGTTACAAATTTAATTTAAATAGTTTTTATTGGTATATTACTAACATTCTTTAAAGTAATTAAAAAGTTAAGTTTCTACAGCAATGAAATGCTTTGCTAAGAAACAACTTAGAGAATACATTTTTTTTAAAAGGATCAAAAGGCTAATCGTCTTATATTACAATTTTTATTTTGAGGAGCATCTTATCAACAAGCAACGAAGTTAGAACCTTGTAAAATCAATACAGTATACCTTTTTGGGAAATGAATTCTAATATAAGTGTCACAGCTAATGTTAAAAAACTATTAATATTTAATCAAAAGTTTTTATGTCAATAAGTTTCGCATTTTTTTTATTGAGGATGATGCCAATGCAAGAATGCTCATCTATACAATCGGCTAGTTTCCATGGGACTGCTCCAGGGAATCACGTAGCTCTATCACTAAGCAACAATCTCTACCAAAGCCACGAACGCAAGCTGAAGCAGTCCCGGCACAAAACAAGCACACGACCACACTTACTTTCAGCGTTTCTGATTGGCTGAAGCCGCATAAGTCACATGGCTTTCAAGCCTCCGACAATTACAATTTTATATTATATAGAGAAATAAAATGTGATTATTTAGATACCAATAATGTAAATGATAAAACAAATATGCAATTTTTTCTTTGGTTACACACATCTAACCTACACCCTAAAGTGGAAAAAAGAAAAGATAATTAGAGAGAAATGTGGCACTAAATAATTACAGCTAACTTACAGAGCAGTTCCTTCAGAAACTCCTTTGGAATGACTGAGAAATAGGTTTGATTGAGCCTGTAATATCAAACAGAAGATTGTTATATGAAAAGTTTAAGGATTTTGTTGAAAAATACTCTTACAAATAAGAAAAATTTAATAGTCAAGCATTTCTACCTTTCTCATAGAAAACTAAGAAAATATGTTGGATGATCAATACGGATTAGATTGATGCTAATCTATAGGAAAACATTTGAACTATCCAAACTTAATCTAATAAGCAATAAATTAGTATTTGTTACAATGGTGCACTTTGACACTTTGGAAAAAGAATTAAATGTCTGAAAGTTCCTTACATTTTACGTCAAATTGATATTGTTTTTTAAATTAATTTTTTTTATCAAGGCTAAATTTTTTTAATGCAGGCTTAACTAAACTTGGAATATGCCTTCTAGAAGGAAAGAGCATAGGCTTTATAGCCCGTTACACCATTCGCCAGAAGTGACACAGACACACAGAGAGGATGACACAAACACATGGACAAATAACAACATTTATTGACAAACATAAACATCCATGTCTTACCGGGATTCAAACCCAGAAGCTCCAAAGGCTAGCTCCCTAACCGTTGTGCTGCCGGGTCGGTCGGTTAATGCAGGCTCAATCTCACTGAATTAGTTTGACCAGGAGTATTATCTCACCAAAGAAATTGCCAAATTTGCATTGTAAACCAGGGGAGACAGCATTTCTGCTATAAAACATTCTCACACTTACTTGTCCAGTTTGTTGATTTTCATAATATGCTTCCAGTAAGCGTTCTCCGTTTAGCTCGGTTGACTCTGATGACACTTTATCGTCAGCATCAATCTCGGGTTCTAAGCTATCGTTTTCCTGCAATTAAGGAATTGATGAGAAATAACATTGTGAAAAAAAATATCCTCTAGTTAGTTTTAGAAGTTAAGAACAGTTGATAAATGGTTTCATATAACAAACAAGAAGGTAATTATTGGACACACAATCTAACAGGTTTTCAACCAATTACAAAAATTAGAGATTGTTACAATTTACAAAACAACCCTACTAAGGGAATGAAACTAAAACTAGTTTTTGTAATCCAGATATATTATCCTAACTTTTCTGAAAACAACCTTTACTTTAATTATAAAAAAAGGCTTCGGTATTCAATGAAAAATATGTTTTTGGAAATGCATTGATGAGGAAAACATAACTCTCAAACAATTTGACATTAAGTTTTAAAAATAAAACGATGTAAATAAAATAATATTTAGGAACATGATATCTGATATTACATATAAGTATTTTCATTGGTTGGAACGCAATCAAAAGACAGATTATAGGCCACCAAAACAAGTACATTTTATAATTAATTTCCTCATTAAAAAGTGGTAATCTAATGTATACTGTTGCCATATGGCAACAAGTAACATAATCACTTTATTCTATAAAAGAAGAGCTCCCTCTCAACAAATCTGCATTTTTTTCATCTATTACATTCCATTTTGAAATTTCAGTTACCAATAACCCTCATAGATGACAGTAGTAACAGTGCATTCAAAATTAAAGAGTTAAAGTTATTGTGATATTACGTCTTTGGCAGAATACAAAGTATAATAATAGTGCTAAATACAAAAAATTGTTTTGAAAAAATAATTATGGTTCAAGAGGGTTATTTCAAAATATATTTAGTAGTTTTCTATTCATTCTTATCAAAATTGGAATTTTGTAGTTGGTTTTTGCCATATGGCAAAAAATTAAAATTATTTAAATTCCAATGCAGATTTTTTTTTTGCAGTATTTTTCCCATAATGTATGAGTATTAAAGATAAAAAATATATTTTTTGGGATGAAAAAAACCATGCATTACAGGATTAAACCGTTGTAAATACTTCAAATGATATTAGGCATTTTTTTAACCTTATTAAGTTTTAAAATAATGCAAGAATAATCTATTTACTTGGTCTTCATCCTCTTCATCAGAACTCCCATCCTCAATCTGCACATCTGAAAACAGTTTTAAGTTTGCTTGAATTTAGTTATAAACAACAACCATACACAATCCCATTTTTATTATTAAATTTTATGAATTTTTGTGATTTGTTTAAATTTTATGAATTCAATAGAATTTTAGTATCGAACTTAACTAACTGAAAATAAAACAACTGATAGACTCTACCTGTAACAAATAGTTCCAAAATTGTTTCCAGCTGCTTTTTGGGTTCGCCCTCAGTCTTAGACATAACCTTCTTTAGGGCACTAGGCAGAGACTGAAAAAAATAGTTGAAAGAAGTTTTACTTCAACATGCTTTAAAGTACGGTAAAAAAAAAATATTCTTAGCTATACGGTCAATCTGGTTACCTTGCAAAAGGATTTAATAACTGCAACGGATTAAATAAAATTGTTTTCTTTTAACTAAATTAATGTCTTTAAATACAGAAACAAATGCTGATCTTGCTTACAAGAGGAACATTATATGATGGTTGATTAATTACTGATGCATGATAATTATGAATCACATTAAAATATCAGATGCAATTTTTATCAATAGAAGACACTGTGGATATTTTTTAATAAAAACCTACAAATAAAAATACGGTAACTAATGTATGAAGAGTACACGGGAAGAACCACTTGATTTTTTAGGAGTCTTACCTTATGTGTCTGCTTGTCGGACATTGGCGACAGGAAACCGGTTTTTCCTTTGGCTCTTCATTTGCGGTACAAACATGTTACTTGTGTCTACTTATCTCTGGCGTGAATCAGGGTTGCCGCGAAAGATAAACAAAGCGAGTAACCTGTTTATTTACACCAGTTTAGGCAACTTTTCGCTATCATCCCCAAAGAGGCAAAGAGGCTATACTACAAGGAAGAAAGCCTTCTACGAAATCAAGTGGTTCTTCCCGTGTACTCTTCATATTTTACAAAATTATGTAGGTAATATTTACCTGATCTTTGGCATATTCTCTTACACTGGGTATTGAAAGAATCCTGTAGAGTATTCCATTAACATATGGAGAAATCTGAAAAATACATTTAAAGTTTAAATTCATTTAACAAAGAACACAAACAGATTTTTAAAAAATCTTTTGAAAACAGTGTTTGTATTACTCAGAAAACTAGAAAATACAGAAATAAATATGCTCAGTTCTTTTTACCACACATTAATAACACTAAGAAATATTGAATATATTTTACATGTGTTTGATGCAAGTGAAAAACCCTTCATAATTAAGAGATTCATATGGTATTCTATTATCTCTATGTACAGATCTCTATATAAACTTCTTTCTAAATAATGTATGAGCAAAAAAATTAAAATTATTTAGCAGTTAACATGATTAATAAGTATCATTTAATAGGAGTAATAAGTTATCGTTTTAAAATACTTTCACTTTTTTTCTTTTTTTAAAGAAAAAACAGTTTGCCATTGGAGTTAATTGTTAACATACAAGATCCTTAACTTAAACTAATCTGGTATCTATACCTTTGAATCTTGAAGTTGCAAAAGCTTTCCGAGACCAGATATCAGTTCCACTTTTAAAGGTTCACACCTCTTTTTACCTGAATGCCAATCAAAAGAAAAATACAAGAATTGTTTAGTTGAACAGGGTAGTTTCAAGACTCAAATTCTTCGAAGTCTAACTAAGATATAGCACCGGTGTGTTAACAGAATCCCCACTCTTATTTCAAAATAAAAATCAAGGAGTTTTTAAGGACTTTTCAAGGACTCCCCAAAAAAATTTCAAGAATCCTTAATCATAATGGGTCGATTACTATACCTATTAAATCGACCAAACATTAAAATAGCATTCGAAGTACAGCCGACGCCAGTGTTATGGCCAACCATATCAGAGGAAAACACCGAAGTATTTGGCAACAATATAAGTGTTTAAGCAACATTTTCTACCAAATGTCGAACTGCTTTATGTGCGTCATTTAGAGCCAACTTTAGCAATGTTTTAAGAAAAGACTTCTCGAAAATGTGAAGGTCGCAAACTAAGAAAATCAATGATTTTTCAAAAACAATTGTTTGTAAAAATCAAGGAGTACTAAAGAGTACTTTTTTATCAAAAATCAAAACCAAGGACTTTTCAACGATTTTTGGTAAAAATCAAGGGGTATTAAAGGGTCCTTGAAATTGAAAATAAAAATCAAGGACTTCTTAAGGATTTTCAAGGACTCCTGGGAACCCTGGTTAATTTGTGACTTTTAATAAAGTTTGGTTTAATTTGAATTATCGTCGCACAGAGCTACACGAGGGCTATTGGCGACGGGCTTGTTAGTTCTTTTATTAAAGGTAAATAAAATCCGACAAAGTCACTAATTAATTGAATGGACAGGACTCAATATCTTAGTTATTCTTTAGAGAATATGAGTTTTGGAACTCCACCCTTCAATCAAATTTATACTTTAACTTAGAACCTAAAGAGTTATACCATTCGATTATAATATGTAAGTTCACATTTGAAAAACAAAAAATAATGATAATAAATAAGAACACAAACTTTATACAATTTCTTGTAAAGAAGAATAACTATAACAAAGAATAATTTATTGTTTGTTCTTAATTAGCTACATAAGATAACACATAATTCTTTTTTAGTTTTTATAACATGCATGTAAAATACTTCAACAGGGAAACTTAGATAAAATTTAGTTTTCTTTATTTAGCTACTAAACATCGGTAAAAGATAAATTGGTTGTCTGAAGTTAACGATAGCTGAGGAAGGAATGCCCACAAAAATGGCGAGGAATGTACAGCGCTCTCTGACTGACCAATTAGAAGATAAGATTTTGTTAGAAGAAAGGTAGAGTAATAAACCATTAGTGCAGCAATCTTCAAAGCATAATTCCCAGGTACCTATTATACTTTTTTAAAAAAATTATATACAAAAAAAATCTAAAAATTAAGAGTCACACCTATTTCTGACTTTGAGGTTACCAACAGAAATCGAAGCATGCATAATGAAAGGGAAAGAAAACCTAACACACCTTTTAGAAAATACTTTTCCGCAATCTCTGAGATTCTAAGGAATTACAAAAGGCTATACGAACTCTGCATACCACTTACCAGCAGGACATAGACTGAGGTTGAATAGCAAAGCCACCGAGGAATGGAGTCCATAATCAGACATCTTTGAGGTCTTAAGTGGGGCCAGCCACTCCACTATGCCGCTTTCAACAAGAAGGGCCTGGGACGAACGTCTAGAAACAAGGGATCAACTTTAGGCCAAAATTAAGCATAGTTTAGTTTGAATTATTGTCACACTAGAGCTACACGAGGGCTATTGGTGATGGGCTTCGTATTTTAGAACCACATTCAAATGACGAGCCGACGCTTGAGTAGGCACCCAACGCAACAGTTAAGGGTGACATTGTAAGAAGGGTTAGGACTTTGAAGGATATTTAACATGCACTACCTCTACATGGGGTATTATTCGTAGGATATTTTTTGCTGCACGGGCCATTTATAGGTCGGCATTAATTTTGGCGATATCCGGACCCGAACCTGGGACCTTTTGCATGCAAGGCATATGCCTAACGGACAGGGCTCCTCGACTCCCAAAAATAATCATAAAATAGAATTTAACAAAATATAAATTCATGAAAAGCATGTAACAAACTTTTTTAATAAAAGGCTTGACTGTACAGTTTGGCACCACTGTGACCGAGAGAGATGTTACAGGGTGATTACAAAATCCTAGGAAAAAAGTTCCCTGATATTTCTATTATTTCCTTGATACTGTCACAAAAAATTCCCTGATTTTACAATTACCTAGAAAACATGCAATAAACACAATTCAATGCAGTACAGAAAATTTAACCGAGACATCGAGGGAATTTAGACTTTCCGGATTATGGGTTAACCTACCTAACTTTTCTACATTTCCGAAAATCTTAGTTTAGATAAATCATGTGATCAAAGAATCGTGCTATAACATGATTGGTGAGAGATTGATCCTACCTCGAAGATTGGTCCTTCATGCTAATTGGATCAACCAGAATTTTTTTTAATCACATGTCCGTTGGAAGTGATCCCAGAAACTAAACCTGTCATTTGAGTAAACAAAAACTAAAATATTTCTATGATATTTTGCAAAACTTGAAAAATTCGATGAGAATTACTTTGATATTTTCAGAATTAACAAGTTCCCTGAGAATTCCCTGATTTCCAGGTTCTGTTACCACCCTGGATGAATATCAGCATCTCATTGAAAATGTTCATGGTTCTAAAACCAGATATACTATAAACATATATTCCTGCTGATAAAAAAATACAGTGTCCCAGAGTACACTGAGACAGACATACAGCAACCCTTTGTCATATCCTGCTTCCCTAGAGCCAAGCAAAGAACCACAATATAACAGGCGATGTGATAAATGTTATACTTTTGATGTATTTATGCTCTCAACAAATTTTTTTAAACTAAAGCACAATACATGCCTGTTGTTAAATGCCCTCAAAGTTCTATATGTGATAGCTCAGGTGTTGGCTTCGTCACTTGTTGTAGGTTCGAAATTACTAGGCTGTAATTAAGACTGTAATTGACAGATTAATTTAAGGCTGTAATTTGAATAGAATTAAGCTTGGAGGCAAGAAATAAACAACCAAAAGTGTTCAAGCCAAACTTTAGAATGGATACTATTAGAAAAGAAATTTTTATTCTAATTCAAGTCATTAAACTCTAAAAACAAGAGATCTCACCTAATGCTTAGCTTTTTAAGAGTGCCAAGTATCATGTCCAGAACAATGGGTTCTTTTCGTTTGTCACTCAGAAGAAATTCCACCAGTATTTTTAACAATTTGGGATTGGATGTTAGGTACTGACGACCTAAAGAGACAGATTTTGTTTAATCGGTAAATTTTGAAGACATATTTTTACATAAAATGGATCGAAATACTTTGCATTATTAATAAAAGAATAAAAAAGAAAGTGTTATTTAAACCTTTTAGCTAAATGACAAATTGGCATCATCATTTTAGAATTTATTTTTGGATCATCTATAGACATTTATGATATTGCTACTTAAGTTCCCACTATCTCGCTTTGCACAACAATGAGATAGCACAGGTGGGAACTCAAGTGACAATATCAAAAAGCACATCATTCGATTCTTCAAACTTTCTGTTAGAAAATATTTGTTATTAACAAATAGATGTCAGCAATATTATTTTTTTTTAATTATGATCAGAAACATGAAGGTACCAAATGGCATCCCTGGGACTGAAAGGTTTATTTATAAGAATTTAAATTTTGAAAATGTTGATGATTAAGCTAAAATTATTCAGTTGGGTAAAAAATAAAAAAACAAATATGAATAGAAACCAGTACCTAAAACAAATGAGGAAAAGGCATTTAGGAATCGAGTGAAACTTTCAAGCAGAAGGGAATTTTCGGAGTGTATAAACTGTTGAATTACCACCTGCACAGATAAGATAACACAGTTAATATATAAGTTAGTTACAAAGTTACTAGTACAGTTAATTAATATATAGCTAAAGCTAAGTTATAGAAAATCACAATGTTAACACAGTTTCATTTAACACAGAAAGAGCCTAATTAGTCTAAGAGCCTGCCAAAGGTGATGTATTTTGAAACATGAATAACAATAAACTATATGAAACAATTTCATCTAAATATCAATACAGTTTGATACAATATTAAAAATATATGTGCATAAAACTGTATAAATACTGTTAGTTTTTTAAGGTTTTTAGAGATAGACTAGCCAGCAAAAATTTAAACCTTAGGAGATATTTTCTCCCTCAGAAATCAGAAGTTTTTAAAAAAATCGGAATTTTTCCACATTTTTTTTTCTTATAATAATTTTTTGAACTCAATACAACTTGTTTTTGAACATAAAAAAATTAAACTTATATTGTCATGGCTCGGGTCCAGGTATCGTGTCCTGGATGGGATGTTTTGAATCATCTTTCATCCCTTAAGTGGGACAATAAAATGGGAACCAAGCATGTTTGGGAACTAGACAATAGGAGTTCCACATGAGGTTGACCACCTAACCGGGACATACGCTTAACACCCAAGAGCTGGTCACGTACGTTGAAATGGGTACAGCAGGGTTTGGCTCACTACTGGGACAAGGAGTTTAGTTATTTAATTTTTGAACTAACAGAATACAGCTAATTTACTCAAACTAAAATACTTTCTCCAGTTAGTTTGAAGCATTCCAAAATATCTCATGTTTGCCTTCAACACTGTTAAAGATTAAGAAGCATTAATAGGTTTTAGTCATAATATTCAATGATGCACAGATTATTCTAACTCAAAAAATTTAATCGTTTAAAAGTGTTTGCCAATTTTTTAACTATATTGCTAATTTTTAAACTTATAGTTATGCGGATATCAAATTTGTGAAAATTGCAACAGGTGAAAATACTAATATTTTTATTTTCACAAAAATTATTGTTAGCCCAATTAAGTTTGAATACAGTATTCTATGGCCATTTTACCAAAAGCAAATCAAATTTTATGCGTTGTAAATGTTACAGTTAAATTGATAATTGTGGTTGTTTGGCATTATTAATAATAACCTATTGTTAGCATTAACTGTAACACAAACATTAATTAATATAGTATTTTGGTAAATCGGCTAAATGGTGATTTTATATGCCACAAATTTACAGGTTATTTGTGAGTTTTGCATTACCAAATCATTTGTGGTTGACTGGCAATCAAGCAAATCTCCATTCACAAATTCCAAAATGGCAGCTTCTCTTTTGTGCCAGTTTCCAGCTTTGGTAAGTCTCTGAAATAGAGAAAAAGTATCATTAAATATTAGTATCGTTAAAAATTAGCATTAAATATTTTAGTATCAATAAAAAGTAGCACTAAATATTTTAGTATGGTTAAAGAGTAGCATTAAATATTTTTCTACTTGGATAGTAGTCAAAAGTAGTTTCACAATACAATTTAACTTTGCCATTGAACACAGTTAAATTAAGTATTTTGGCTAAACAGTTAGCCATAACCAGCATATATACGCAGCATCAGCTCCTCTCCTACTCTCAAAACAAATCTCAAGTCGCCACGTTTCGGATACTTTTGACCATAACTGACTCTCCTACACTAACCTTCATGAACAAGACAGTAAAAAGCCTTTCTTTTTGTAAGTCTAAGTTTTTGAAAGTGCTCTTAAAAATTCTCAGTAATAATTGAATCACTATATGTTAAAAAAGGTCAAGTCCACCTGAGAATTATTTTCAACATATTAGGTAACGTAGAAGCAGGTACAAAACTCTTTCTGAGTACTTGGCACTATTTATATTTAGATATACAAGTGCAACAATGATTTTGATTTTTCTAATCAATTTGAATTTTATTTCTTCTGAATTCTTTCTACCTAATTATTAATGCTAGACAGAAGAATATTTACAGTAAAACAAGGTAACGTTATCATAATTATGATCATGGCTTCTAATAATGTATAATTACATTTTAATACATTAAGTAATTTTTTTTAGAAAACTTGTATTTTTTAACTTTTGAACTTAACTACTTTTAAACTCTTAACTACTTTTAAAAAAATTCTTTGCACAACTTGGAGAACTTTTATTTTTTCATGACGAAAATTTTAACCTTTTTTAAAAGTATTCAAACTAAATGTATATTAGGACGCCTAACAATTTTTCTATACTATTAGACGTTTATTGTTAAATATCGCAATTGGAACTGTACCCATCGAAGAGCTTGAAGTAAAAGTGCCTTTTTCCTTTCATCGGAATTTCTTAAATCTTGCTTTAGTTTCTTCAAATCCAGTTTTTCTGATGCCTGCATTGATTTTCTGAAATTATATTTAACAGTGAGAACTTAGATTCTTCCTCTATTTAAATAAGTTTAAAATGCCTTTTGTATCAATACTAATATAAAACTACACAGCTACTGAATGAAGGATCATGCCTATTGATAAAATAGTAGAGTAATTATACTATGTTCAAGTAAAACTAATCAGAATCCTTAAGAATTGCCAGAAACACATGCTTACATATTGTGCTTCTAAAATGAAACACTGGTGCAAAGATGCAAATGTACAAAGATACAAATAGAACTTTGGAAAAGTGCCGCTCTGAAATTCCTACATATTTTTATTGTTTAACATTTAATTAAAAAGCTTGTACATTTTTATTGCTTAAATTAACAACATAAAGGAATGTATTGAATTTTTTTAGACTGAAGTTCAGTATCTGAACTTTGTGTCGTGAATACATGAACATACGCTGTCAAATGTTGCTTAGCACTGAGGAATCCAGGGGACTCGCTTCTCAATCTGTCCAAATCAGGTAGGTGGGTGGTACAGGCAGAGAGTACACAATCCATATCCACCTATGTAGATCAAACGTTAAATCATCACTCTGCGACATTTTTAATGGGCATGATTCAATACTTAGTGGCAACAGAAATGGGGAGAGAAAACAAATTCTTCCTTGATTTGGTGAATCCATAGAGATCAAAGTTAAAGTATTAGAGTTGCAGATCATGTGAACTCCAATGCAGTACTCCTCCAGCAAGGCTCCTTGCCAGCACATTAAAGAAAAGAATACTATGAAAAAATACCATTTAGTTCTAAAATTATAAAAAAAAATACTAGAAAAGCATTTCAAGTTGTTTTTTTAAGTCACTAAAAATATTCCAAAATGCAGTTTTATGGTATTTTTTGTAATTTTAGAATTAAGTTTTATTTTTCCGTAGCACTTTTCTCCTCTAAAGCGTTGGCAACACTGGCCCCATAACCTTCCAATTTTGCTCTCCATGAGCGTCCCGTCGTTAGCATTGGAGGTCATGTGATCTGCCACTCTAATACTTTAACTATGATCTCTATGCGTGAATTTATCTAACATGGGTACAGAGCACTAAACCAAAAGAAAAGATAATGTATTTTCGTTCTCTATTTCAGATTCTACTCAAGATGTAAATCATGCCCAATGTTCAAATTTGTTGCAAGTGTAACCTCAAAACACTGTATTTTGCAAATTTTAAGTCAAAAGACACAATTATTTTGACCAACATCACAAATTTACACAAAAAAAACAGATTATTTGAACTTATATTTAATTGAAATTTTTACTATTTATTGACTATTTTTAGTTCAAAGGTTTTTGTACTTAATTTGAATAAAACTTCTCCTTTAATATCTGAAAACTGTTGCACATTTAAAGACAACAAAATTACCGTTTTTCTCTGTACATACATAAAATCTATTTATAGAGACTGGTTAAATTAAGATTTTAGCATGCAACAGTTATTACAGTCATCCAATGAAATAAAAAAAACAATAACTATATTCTTTTCACAATAAAAATAAACACATTTTTTACCAGATTCCCTTTTACAGCATTTTCAAGAGCAGTTACTAGCAATGATGCTACAGCCATAAGTTGTCTACATTCTTCCTGCAAACATAAGTTAATTTTAATATTATAATTTTTCAATTTTTATACACCTTTTCAAAAATAACAGTTCCCTCTCGAAACTTTCAACAAAATTTAAAGCATTTCAGATAAGTTTTAGAAACACAAAAATCTTTTTTAGAAGTATGCACTAGAAAAATTAAAATATACCAGGTACACATCACTGCAGGATGTACAAAATGAAAGTACGTCCTGATTCATATCTAGCTTTGAAACAAAACAAAAAGTTGTACTTTTAATTTTTGAGCCATATAGTAAAAAATTATATCTTTTTGATCATTCAACAAATATTTTAGGGCCACTATGCTCTTTTTTAAATTTATGTGTGGGCATTTTAGGGTTTTATAAGATGCATGAAAACTGTGAATAATAGTTCTGTTAACAAACCTGCAATTTTTCACACTTTTTAGCATGAAGAACTGATCGCTTTTCAGACTCTTCTATATGTCTTTCAAGGTATTGAAGTTCTTTACGAGCATCTGTTTAAAAAACGAAACCTGTTAACTTTTGGTTTTATTTATTGGAAATTAAGTTATTGTTAAGGGATTATTATTAATGCATCTATGAAATAACCTTATTAACAAACTGTAAAATACTTTTTTTAGAGAGATTTAACTCTCTTTTAAATACTTCACAGTACAGACACAATCTCGATGTAAATATTTTATAATATTTATTAGATACCATAATAGCATAGGTTATACAATCAGTAAAAAACACTATTTAAAAATCCATACCTTGAAGATCTAGATCCCTGTTATGCTATTAATTAAAGTTAAGAAATATATAAATACAAAGGTCAATCCTATGAAGTACAATACAGTTAAAATTACACAAGCTTGTTAATTAGTTTTAAAAGTTTCCCCCAAATTTAAACTTGACTCATTAATTCTACTTATGATAATTAAAATGAATTCTTTGAATTAGCTAAATAATGGTATACATTTTTTATTTGAAATAAGTTTATTTTGTATTAAAAATGCTACCATAAGTATTTTACTTCTTAATCTCAACTATAAATAATATAAGTTGTAATAGAAATGAAAATATTAGTAAACAAGGAGGTGAATAAAAGGAAATATATTATATTTTGCTAGATCTAAAGTTATATTATTAAAATCAAATATTATTTGGGGTAAAAAGGTTTTGAAATGATGATTTTTGAGTAACAAGTTGAGAGTTATATACCAAAAAATGGTAAAATTAACAACAAATAAGTACAAATCTATGTTTGGTAAGGTTAAATAATTTAACTGAAGTTAGTTTTTACTTAAAAGTATTTTCTATATTTCTAGGAGAGCTAAGACAAACAGGCATAGCTCCATTAAAATACTATAGTCAAACAGCATTTCCTCAAGATTCAAATACACATATAATGTGTAAATAACATTTTCCAAATAAATTGATTTTTTACACTATGCAATTATATGTTAATTTTTTTAAACTGGTTTGTATTACTTAATGTAAAGGTCATATTGTATCAAACACGTTTTTTTTAATTAAAAATAAATTGGTAGCAGATACAGTAAGCACTGCAAATTACAAAAATGCATTTTAAGATACCTGCATACTACCTTCTTTGGCACTAACATTTCATTTAGGCAATTTATAGGTATCAAAGGATACATAAAGTTCAATGAGTCTAGGTTCTTGAGCTGTGTCGTCTTTTGATTTAAGGCCTTCAAACAGAAAAACATCTAACTTTTTCCTCAGATTAGGCACCCAGGATTCCTATTTTTTTTTTTTTAAAAGCATATTTTTATAGTAGGTGATAATAATAATAATGATAATTATAGGTAAAAAAGAAAGCTTATACTCTTGAGATATAAAGACACAAGTCTGTTGCATAACATTTTTTCAATTTACTTTTAAAATGTGTAATGTAATGCATTTGATACTTTGATTTGGTCATTGTTTCTATAAAAGGAGACAAAGAAGGTTCTGGTATCAAAACAGAGTCGACCTATAATTCCTCATTAGTGACATAGGGCATGGCACTATCTAAGGGTACACATCTGACAGCCTTCATGCAGCCAAAGTTTGGAGACTCAAGGCAGGCAACAAAATCTTGAGCCTCAATTCACATCAAACGTTCCTCCTGTAACTCCCTGAAAAGGGAGCCAATACTGTATTGTATAATACTAGCCATTTAGTCCAGTCAAAATAGACATTTCAATTAACAAAAATTCGCACCAAGCTAAATTTTGGTACATATCTTTAGTACACTATTATAAGTAAAATATCAAAAGTCCCCATCGATCCCATGTCTGCGTTTTCCGCCATCTTGAAAAAACGTTCGAAATTTCGCCCATTTTCCAGTTTTTGGCCTATAACTTTTTTCCTAAGCATTTTTGAATATAACTTTTTGACACAAAGTTGTAGAAAACAAAATTTTCTTCAAAAAAGGTATGCAAAGTTTTTATGTGCGACAATTAGTTAAGGAGCTACGAAGCAGCAAAAAGGGTGTACAATCGAGTGTTTCGAAAAAATATTACGTCCTAACGACTTTCTATCACCGTAACTCACATAAGACTTCATTTTATCAATAAACAATGATTTTACAAGTCGTAGAGAATTTAATTTTCTACAAAATACACTTATCAAAAATAAGTTTCTTATATATTCCAAGAAGAAAGGTTAAATTTACAGAAACCCAAAAAAGGTTCTATTTTCACCCGACGATACACTGTTTCATTTTTTTTTAAGGTAGCTCTTTCCCATTGTATTTTTTACTATTTTTGTGAAAGTAAAACTTGTAGAAAATAATTTTTTCTATAAAATGGTTCTATTTTGTGTTCCATGCGATAAAATGTAACGGAGCTACGGTGTTCGAAAAATGGCGTAAAATCTTGAATTTCGCCAAAAGAGTTTTTTACCACTTCAAATCCCGATAATTAAAACAAAAAACTTCATTTTAGTGGAAAATAATTATTGTGGAACTTGAAGACATCATCATTTATTATATTGGTACGGTCTTAAAAGTTATTTTAGATTCAATACCAAAGAATTTTGGTATTTTTTTTTTTTTTCGAAAAACATGAGTAGAAGCCGTTAAATGTTTTGCCAAAGACACAGAGAAAAGAAGGGAAATAATTTTAGCCCCAAAGATCTTACGATATCGATGCTTTTTATAAAAAATATATATTTTAGATATCGTTGCATAGTTGTTATTGATTATGATGAATAAAAACAAAATGGTGTTTAGTCGAAACTAAGACGTTTTCTGAAATTTACACTGATTATCGGAAGCACATTCTCAAGCATTATGGCTTTACGATAATTGTTGCATTTGATGGCTAATAGCTCAAAAAAAGTCCTCACCTATCCCATGTCAGCTAAAAAATTTATTCTAGGTCAAAGTTCACAAATACAGTCTAACCTCGGTAACTCGACTTCCTATAAGTCGAATAATTCATTAAGGTGGCCAATCACCTTTGACAGCAAGTTTCTGAATATTCTATTCCAACCATATCGTTGGGCGATATTATTATTAGTTATGAATATAAAAATAGTTTTGAGAAAGTAAATCCTAAAAAAACAATTTCTTTTTTGTATTTGTGGAATATTATAGTAAAATATGCTTCAAAAATCACGCTTTCGCAAAACATGATATCTTTACAAGTTTTTTTCATCGTTTAAATTTAAATATGCTAAACAAACATTAATATAGGCCATGAACTAAAAGCATTAAGATATCAGCGCCCAAATTTTTAATAGGCAAAAGTTTGAAGCATTACATCGAAAACACATAGAAACATGAGAGTAACAAGCATATAAATAGTTTTAAAATATCCAATTCTTAATAATTTTGCACGATATTCTAGTTCAAAACCTTCTTCATACTGTTACAAAACTACTGTAAAAATTTGGATGCAATTGATAATAAAGAACTTCATTTTTTATGTTTTGCGTAATGCGTAATGCGTTTTGAAGAAAAAAATGCAAAAAAAGCTTTTAAGTGCTATAACTTCGGCTCTATTAAAAACTAGAAACTAAAATGAAACAGATTTAGAAAGCTAAATGTTTATTTTATATTAAAAAGCAAAAAAAACAAATGTTTGATATTTAGTCGATTTTGGCTGAAAAAAGGTCATCGGATACCTCAACTCGAACTTTTAGTCGAGTCTCAAATCATTTCTATACTTTTCTTTAAAAAACTGTCTCGATAGCTCGAAGTGAACATCAACCGGTCGAAGAGGAACCATTCAACAGCCAAAATGACTTACAAAGCAGGAATATATCAACTGAAACATCTGCAATCAACTATACCCAGAAGACTGGGGTTGGAAATTAGTAAATGATATTTTGGAGCCAATTCAAACTTTACTCCCACCTGCTCCAGAAAAACTGCTTTATATACTATATTTTGTAATTGCAAAAAGGATTGTAGTGCATACTGTGGCTGTAAAAAAGTCGGATTATATTGTTCTTTAGTATGTACCAATTGACATGGCCAATCTTGTTAAAATGTTGATTCAAATGCAACATAAGAGGATTCTTATATAGGATATAACCGATGAATCTTTACGTGAACTATTCCTAGATCTTCAGCAAGAGGAAGAAGATGAAGAAGAGAGCGAATTAGACATTGTTGAGGAAGGATTTGAAGATTATCTCTCAGATTAAAATTTTCCCGAAATTAAAAAAATATATTTTTTTAGTTTATTCATGACTAATTGTACCATTTTTATTGAATAATTATCTAAAAAAACTAATAGAAAATACTATTGAATGCACGAACTCCATTTGATATGACTGTTTATTTTTTGAAACCTCGTAATACTCATGAATAATCAAAAGTATAATCATCGAAGAATTTATCTGGCTATCCAAAATGGCAAAATCATATCTTTTTATTACATGTGTGTATGTGCAATAACTGGCTGCGATACTACGTCGGCATTCAGCAATGTTCAGAAAGGGCAAAACATCAGTATTTAAATTGGTTGAAAAACGTAATGAATGTAACGTAATGCAGTGTACAATAGAAAATTAATTATTCTTTATTATACACTTTACCACATTTTTTTTTCATAGTTCAATTAGTAGATGCTCCTTAAACTAAAAGTATTTTTTATTCAAACTATTTGTTGAAATAAAATTGAAAGCTTTTATCAAAATCACGTGTATTTTTCATTTGAATAAATAAACATCTTCGGTTTTTTTTTAAAAAATATATACCAAAATTCTTTGGTATTGAATCTAAAATAACTTTTAAGACCGTTCCAATATAATAAATGGTGACGTCTTCAAGTTCCACAATAATTACGTTCCTCTAAAATGAAGCTTTTTGTTTTAATTATTGGGATTTGAAGTGGTAAAAAACTCTTTTGGCGAAATTCAAGATTTTACGCCATTTTTCGAACACCGTAGCTCCGTTAGATTTTATCGTATGGAACACAAAATAGAACCATTTTATAGAAAAAATTATTTTCTACAAGTTTTGGATTCACAAAAATAGTAAAAAATACAATGGGAAAGAGCTACCTTAAAAAAAATGAAACATTGTATCGTCGGGTGAAAATAGAACCTTTTTTGGGTTTCTGTAAATTTAACCTTTCTTCTTGGAATATATAAGAAACTTATTTTTGATAAGTGTATTTTGTAGGAAATTAAATTCTCTACGACTTGTAAAGTCATTGTTTATTGATAAAATGAAGTCTTATGTGAGTTACGGCGATAGAAAGTCGTTAGAACGTAATATTTTTTCGAAACACTCAATTGTACACCCTTTTTGCTGCTTCGTAGCTCCTTAACTAATTGTTGCACATAAAAACTTTGCATACCTATTTTGAAGAAAATTTTGTTTTCTACAACTTTGTGTCAAAAAGTTATATTCAAAAATGCTTACGAAAAAAGTTATAGGCCAAAAACTGGAAAATGGGCGAAATTTCGAACGTTTTTTCAAGACGGCGGAAAACGCAGACATGGGATCGATGGGGACTTTTGATATTTTACTTATAATAGTGTACTAAAGATATGTACCAAAATTTAGCTGGGTGCGAATTTTTGCAAACCTACCCCTATTTTTTTGTCTATTTTGACCGGACTAATTGTGAAAGAGTAATTATTTTGTTGCTGTCTGTTCAGTATTGGCCTTGCATGCAAGAGGTACCAGGATCAAAACCGGGTCAACCCGTGCATCTTCATTGGAGACATCGGACATGGTACCACCTAAGGGTGCACATTTGACAATCAAAGCAAAGTCTTGAGACTCAAAGCCTGCATCAAAGTCCTGAGACTCACCCCAGGCAGCATCATATCAAACGTTCCTCCTGCAACTCCCTGGAATTGGAGCCAATACTGTACTGTACAATACCAGTACTTGTGACCGAGTAATCCCTTTGTAGCAGACAGTTTAGTATTGCGCTGGAATGCAATTGGTTCCAAATCCTCCTGCGACTCCCTGGAATGGGAACCAATACTGTACTGTACAATACCAGCCCTTGCGACTGAGTAGTAGTAGACCCTTAGTATTGCGCTAGAATAGAATTGAAGAGTACAGGGGAAGAACTGCTTGATTTATTAGGAGTCTTCCGGTAATTGTGTCTGCTTGGTGGACATTGGTGACAGGAAACCGGTTTTTCTTTTGGCTCTTCATTCGCGGTACAAACCTGTGACTCGTGACCACTGATCTCTGGCATGAATCAGGGTTGCCGCAAAAGAAAAATTAAGCGAGTAACCGGTTTCTTTTCACCAGTTTAGTCGATTTCTCGCTATCATCGCCAAAGAGGCCAGCCTATTGAGAAAAGCCTTCTACGAAATCAAGCAGTTTTTCCCCTGTACTCTTCAATTGGTTCCAGATCGAAACCAGATCAACCCAAAGGTAACAGATCAACCTGTACCTTCGTCACATGTCTTACCTGAAACAACTGAGCGAAAGTAGGGTGCGTGGATGGACGAGGAACGTATGGCAGCGCATAGTAGGGCAACAATTCGCTGCAATCACTCAAAGCAGACCCTCTGCTTTCCAGGTAATAGTGGAAGTGCAGCATAGCTTCTTCAACCTCTTCTTTGCACTAAAGAAGAAAAACAACTCATCACATTTTGATTGGGTTGGGGTAACAAAGCATTTTTCAAGAGCTGATTGATTTTCGGTTTAAAAAAATCTGCAATTGAATTTTAAATTAAAATAAAGGCTGTTTAAAAACATTTCATTACTTAAGTTCCCACATGTGCTATCTCATTGCTGTGTAAGGATCAGATTTACTGTACAGTAATACTTGGCGCGACGTTTTCGGATTTGGTGATAAATAATTTTTTGCGGCGACTGCCTGACTTCGACTGATGATTCAAATTCTTCGACTTTGCAATGATGACGTTTAACGGCAACCCTATCTGACCGTTATTTGCCCGTTTCGGTCTCTTTGATTTTGGTTGGGTTTTCGGCCGACTTTTGGCGCGCTAAGGGTTATCGTACAGTAAACGTCTACCGTTGTGCAAAGTGAGATAGTGCATGTGGGAATTTTAGATTGTTGAAATACTTTTTTCATAGCCATTTTTAAACTCCAACATACCGGTTCCCCCTTTCCCTAATTCCCTCTGTTTTGCAAAGTCCCGATTTAATCTTATGCCTCATGGAATCATTATGTCTAAAGGCTAAGGCTATTTTCAGCTTGAACAGTGGACATTTTAATCGGTAAATTAAAAAGCTTGCTTTAGAAGAACTATGTAGATTTCAAGTAAGAATTAAAAAAAGATTTGATATAAATAAAAATGCAAACAATAATACTTCAATCACATCATACTTATAAATTATTTTAGCAAAATTTATTGTTATACTGTTTTATCTAAATTTTAAAAAAAAAAACATTCCACCGTTTTTTATTTTTAACATAAAGATATTTCAAAATTATTGTTCAGAGGTCAGTTACAAGATAAAAGTAAAAAATAAGTTAGGTTAGGTTTGGACTATGATATAAAATTAAATGATGCAATAGTTCAGAGTACCTTTCTTCGTTATCGATCTTACACTCAAACAAATGATGTGGGTGAAGTTACCAATAAATAAAAAAAATTGCAAGTTCCTATTAGCCTACTATTTTTTTAGACAAGGGATTGGTCATAATAAAC
Organism: Hylyphantes graminicola; assembly: GCA_023701765.1. Lineage (NCBI taxonomy): Eukaryota > Metazoa > Arthropoda > Arachnida > Araneae > Linyphiidae > Hylyphantes > Hylyphantes graminicola. Next base: position 19,986,243 of record CM043117.1, read on the forward strand.
TAATCCACTACGTCGTTCGTGTAAAGAACGGTAAACCGTGCCAGAGGACTTGTTAAAAGAGGCGTTGAATATCCTTCTGAATAAAGTGGAAACTACCCTAAAATGGGTACACAAAATAGGTTTTGCTCATACCGGGAACGTTGGGTGCAAATTCTGTAGTCAGTTGAATTTAATTGTTGCTAAGTAGTGATCCAGTAACTTATTTAATTATTTAACCGTGTTATACTTCAGAAATGATGGGGTTTAACTTCTCCGCAGTTATCCGCAAAATAATTTCTAACAAAAACAATAAAAAAACAACATAAAAAATAAAAACGGACAAACCGCCAGTTTCTGTTCTTAGCTTACTAAAGGGTTTCTAGTTGCATGACTATGTACTACTGAGGTCATATCTGGTCAGTTGTCGGCAACTTTAGATAATCTTAAAATCAATTTTCACAAAGTCGTAATGGGGGACCTAAACCCTTTACCTTCGTTATTTACTAGTTTTTTGATTAAAGGAAATTAGGAAATGGAATTGGTATATATTTAATTTGGTTCTGACAGAATAAATTATAATTATGAAAGTAATATTATAACAATAAAAAATAAATTAGTAGTTTAAAAACTAAAATTCTCTAACTTTTTATGTGTGTGAGAATAGGCTTCTCTAATATTTAAAGGAAAAATTTGAGTAAAGGCTTTTTCGGAATTTCAAAAAAGAACAAACCTATACACAAACTTTCATTTTAAAAAAGCACAGTACGCTTAAAAAACACAACTCTCTTCAACGACGCTATTTAATATCAGATTTTAAAGCCGAATTGAATCATACACTAATCGAATTACGTATTCGTAAGATTTTATATACAAAAACAAAACCCTTAACCTAGTTTAAACTCATTAAAGAAATTCTTTCATGGAAAGTCAGATAGATCTTAATGGAAAAAAAAAAAACTTGTGCTTTTTCTCTAAAGTTTAGACGAAGACTCCTATGGGTGAAGATTGATTCCCTTATACGTTCTTTTTTCGACTTTGTTATTTCTATAAACTTATCTTTCCGGAATATTAAAACTCAGTAATATCCCACTATTAAATTAAAATCATGCTGTTTTGATTATTAGTATTTAAAACGTTTTTGTAATTTTTAATAATTGTTTTATGGTGTCTGTTTGTGCTTAAGAATACAAATACAAAAAATTGCTCGACCAACAACACGCCAGAGGCCCAGCAATTGGTTGGTCAAAAATTTATCTTCCACAGTTTCCAGTAACTATTCGGCGATTGTTCTTAAAATCTTCATCTATCTTCGAAATCACATCATATTCTGGTAAGCATTCACTCATTTGATGATCTATTGGTAAAAAATTATTCCTTACCTCCTTTCTAAGCATGATCTAGTCATTTCTGCCATGTCCCTGGTCCGGATATATAAGGTAAAACATTCAAGCCCTCCCACAGTTCTTGAATTGGTTCCAGGACTAAACTAATCTGCACAGTTTGACCCTGAAGTGCAACATTTTTATTACATATAAAACCATAGATACAGTTAAGCCTTATGTGTCAAGTTAAAACCAAAAATTTGAAACTATTTTTTTTTCTTAGTTTCTTTTTCGAAGCTTTACCTTGAATCGAATCATTTATAAAAAAAAATATTGAAAAGGCACAATATGGACTTGATAAAACTTTAAAAAATGCTTAAATTTTCCCTTCTCGCTTCTTTATTAAGTTTCTCGTTTTAAAAGGCATTTAAGTTTAAAAATTTTATTACGAAACAGTAAAGACAAATTAAACATAAAGAGAATTTTTTTTAATGCATCCCTCATTCGCCGAAAAAACTGTAACCCTAACAAATGTTAGAAGAACAGGCTTAAGCTCCTGCCTTAAAAATTAAATACATATTTGTAATATAATTTGAATTTCAAGACTTATAGAAAAAATAGTTTATGGTAAAAGAAATATTATAGTTATAAGATAAAATATAAAGATTTTAAATCTCGAAAATAATTATTTTAAAGTATTCGTCAAGTTTTTTTTATTTTTAATTATACCTAATTTTCAGTAAAATGTGAAATGTGCACGTCCACGACCCTATGAAGGATACAGACGTTATACCAACGTTACGTACAACCATAGTTTTGAGCAACCATGTGCCTACTTTAAACAAACATTAAATCTTACAAAATTTATGAATTATCCTTACAAAAATTTTAAAGTAATGAAACAAGTCATTTTTAAACTCCTGCAATTTTAATAATTATAATTAAAAAAAAATTAAAGACGTAGAAGGCAAATTTTCGGTTAAAATTTTTATTTGCAGTGAAAACAAGATTAGACTTCAATTTGAATTGCGTATCCCTCAGAGTGACCTGGACGTACTGCATTTTGCACTACAGCCTAGTTTGTTATTCAACTATTTAGCTATGAACAATTTGAAAGAAAATAGTTCTCCGTATTATTTTTTCATAGATGCTCCACTTGCTTCTAGGAAAACCAATTAGGGAATGGGGGAAGAAAGTCTTTTTCGAAAACTCGCATAGTAAATAGACAAGTATACGAGTATTAATTATGGAACCCGTAGTATCGAACAGTGTCGGGATTGTTATATAAGCAAGCACAGGGAAGGGAATCTGCAATGAGAAGTTCATTTTTAACTTTTATTTTTCTTCTGGAAATTGGAGGGACACTTCGATTTTCCTAAACCTTCGAGATAGCGGGCGAGCAAAAAAAAAATGGCGCACAGTATATAAATACAGGCACAATGCGGGGAGGGGAAATGTTTTCTTTTACTTGTTCGTGATCGCAACAATAAACTTTTCGAGAGCGAAGTTTGTCTGTGGCCAAACTGGAGAAAGGTTTTGAGGACAATAATAAAGTATAAATGTTAAGCGAGAACCATGCTGTGTTTTTTTTTATCGGAAAAACTACCTTCATCGAAAATCGAATATTTTTCCGAAAAGGAAAGTAAAAGATAATATGTAAATGTAATGGATAAAAAAAAATCAATAAAACGCTCAAGCATGAAATAATGCAAATTGTGCGCGAATTTATTGAGTTTTTTTTTCCTGAGGAGTAGGTGGCAAGGGAATCAAATGATAAAATATCCGAAGTTGGAAATATTTTAGTATATTTAACAAATATGGCCGTTTCTTTTTTTCCCGCCAAATCCAATTTGAATATTGCACAGTTTGCGAAATATTTGGGGCCTTTCATAATATTTATTTTTCTTATCAATTATTTAACAAGGAAAGAATTACAGGATATCTGTAATATTATTATTTTTAAAAAAACAAAATTGAGGTTGTTTTAGGATAAGTACGAAATATGTTGTTATAACAATGTAAAGATTAATGGTTCTATATTTTGTTAGAGTTATATTTTTACTTCTTGAGAATATGCATTTTACTTATTAATATTTTAACATAATATGGTTTTTGCTCAAATAAAGATATAGGTATTTAAAAAAAGTGTGTTATTAGCAATGCAAATTTTTATTATCTTATTTTTGCATTTATATTGGCAATTCAATTTTCTGGCATTAATCTGAGATATATAAATCAAAAAAAATATATGAGTGAAGTTTATTTATAATAATATAAAATTTCAAATTAATTATCTATATATTCATAACTTTTTGAAAATCAAAAAAAAAAAATATTTATGTTTAAATAATGCTAGTGATAAAAACATTTAGGAGACTATAATGGTTTGAATTTTTCCTTATTATCAGTATGTAAATGCAAAATCTGTCTATGTTTAATAATATAAATGAACGGAGGAAAACTATTTACCACTGCTCAAAACAATTAGGGGGCACTTTGCGTAAGTTTTGTTAACCCTTTCAGTTTCGCACTTTGTTTTTCATTTAAAAAATCTAAAATTTGATTTAATAGTTTTTCCTAATGCATATAGAATGAAATATTAATGTTTTTAATTAAAATTTAGTGGGGAAAATTGGAACAAAAATTATAGAATTAAATTATAACAATATATTTTTTTTTTTTTCAAATTTTTTTTTAGCAAAAAAGAGGGCAAACAATTTTTAAACATCTGAGAATGCCAAAAGTGTAAGAATTTTAAGGTCATATGTATTTCATAATATTTGTGTGTTTACCATGTTTTCATATTTTCATGTGATTAAAAAAAACATTATTTACATCCTCAAGGACTTGATTCTTTCCATCTAACTATAAATCCTAGTGCAAGTTCAACTTGAGAGAAAAAAATCGCAAAGCTCATGATTCCAAATGGAAACCTTTGGGGTGAAAGAGTTTAAACCATGCGCTTCCCCTTATGTTGTGGCACTGTATTACGGGATATAATTAAAAAAAAGTATGTGTGCTTTAGGGTAGGGTGGGTCCATACTTATTTCGGCTGTGTTGCTTGATCAGTACCCGCATATATGCCTTCGTCAATTAAGACAGACACATAAGAGTTTTAATGGTCAATGAGAAAGGAAAGTACACCCTGGGCGAAGGCGGGGAATCGAACCCCACAACCATTAGTGCTAGCAGACTGGTGACTGCGTTAACTAACCACTCGGCCATCCGGGTCCGTGTGCATTATAATACGAACCTTTTCAAAACCTTACGTTAAATTAAATTTTAAAATGGGCAACTGCCCATAAAAATTAAGTAAATAAATTGTAAACTGTAAATACATTAATCTCTTCGACTCTTTATTTCCTCTATTAGAAAGGAAGTGTAACATTTCGTCACCTCCATAAAAAACTATAAATCACCTTTACTCCGCCAAACGATCTAGAAGCAATCAGTCTCCTTAACACCTCTCCGAACTAAACTAACTCAATGTCTATTCCAACTAACAATAGAGAAATAGTGAGCACTTGTTGGTTAACAATGACAAAACTTTTTAATGAAGTTTTAAAAAATTCATAGAAAAAAGGCTTTTCTTGGTGTGTTTTAAGGTCAGGTCTAGTATCATGTAATTTCCAAAAAATCCATTTGTTAGAATGTATTTCCGTTAATTAAGTTTTCAACTTTAAATTAAGTTTTCTTACATGTGTTTTTTTTCAGGTTTAGGTATCTTTACTTGAATCTTTTTTTCATGTAATAAACCTAATATTTCACAATTAATGTTTCAGGATGTTTTGCGTACTGAAATGAGCATTTCTCAAGAGGTTAATAAGAAAAAAAAAGTATGGCATGATTGTGATGTAAAAATGATTTTTTTATAATTGCGTGAAAAAAGCCGACTTTTAACATTATAATTACAATTTCAGACGCGTGCACAAGCTAGGGATTTTTGAAACAGTGAAAAAAGTACTTTTTTTCCACCAAAAAAGCAGTGAAAAAAAAGACTTTGTCGCACATCTTTTTATAAGATGCCTTACATTTCAGTAAAATTTCGATTGATAATTACTCATAAAATCCAAAGATTTATCGATCTGCTGTATTTAAAAATATTATGCGCTTGTGTAATATTTTTGAATCAAGAATTTTTTTTTCTCGCGATGGTATATTTCTTAGTCACGCCTTCGAACTGCGTGTTCATTGGGTGCTTTCTTTGACCAAAATGTTGAAACACGCTTATTATTTTTTTTTATAGCGTCACACGCGCTCCGAAACTGCGAGTTCATTGGGTTGTTTTCCTTGACAATCTCTTAGTCTACTTTAGTCTAATTGCACGTGTGAATTATTGTTAGAACCAATGAGATTTGAATTTTTTTCACGAATTATAAAATATAGTGTATGAAACACGTGCGACAAGTTAAAACTTTTTAAAACACGTGTCTTTATTTCATCGCTCGTACCTCGCACGTGAATGAAATAAAATCACTTGTTTTAAAATAGTGATACTTTTCAACTTGTTGCATAAATAACTATTTAATAAACAATACTTAAACAATTTTTAAAAAAAACATTTTTTTTTTTTCTATTAATAAAGTCTCATTTTAGGGGATTGTTCAAAAGAATTAAAGCACATAATTTTTTTGTTGTTGTTTTGTGTATGTTAGTTTTATAGAAAGGAACCTGAAAAAGGATAATTTAGAATTTTTGCCGATTGTACAAAGTACCAACCTGTCTTAGTAGAAGCATAACTTTATATACATTTAAAAAAAGTCGTGGCGTTTTGAATCCAAACTAGAAGTTTCCGGGTTGAATCCCGGTTGCCCCTCCCCTGGTGGTAACGGTGGTTGTTTGTCTTATCAATAAAATGTTATTAATCTATGTGTTGCTCGTCGTTTAGTCGTTTTCATTTTGTGTAGAAAGAAGTCCAAACCTCTTGCTGAGAGATTCTGGCAACCATCTTTCCATGGGGTTGGGGTAGATACGTATATATTTCAGAATGTGTGCTTGGTCCAAAGGACCCGCTTTATAACTTGTTCGTTAAGTAAGACAGGCACAGAAAGAATTGTTTACTGTCACAGGGAAAGAAAAATACACCTGGGCTGGGCCTAAAGGTGTATCGAACCCGGCACCCGTTACAGCTGCAGGAGTGCTGGCCGTAACTGTCAAAAACACTCGACCATCAGAACCCTTCTTCATGGGATATCCAGCTGTTCGACAGCAATTGACAACTTGCGTGCATAGAAATTATATTTCTGAAACAATTAGAAATACACAGATACATTATGTTTCTGAACTAATCCATATCTAAACTTAAAACAAACTATTCTATTAGTTTTCTGGTTAAGATAATGAACAATA
>CM043117.1:19993392-20199967 GCA_023701765.1 Hylyphantes graminicola
AATTTTAAAAAATGTTTATTCATAATTTGCTGATTGTTAAATCACAAAATACTTTTTAACTTACCCCTTTAGGGGACTGTGAATAAGATTGCGTGTGTAATTGATAAATAAAGACGGCTTTGACTTGATTGCTTGCTTGTCCATTTTAGTGTTGGTCACCAAAAGGGTTCCACAAGTGATTCGATTGAATAACTCTTCAAATATTTCATCCAAATGTAAACAAAACTTAGATTTAAGGTTCGTCAAGAGTGCTTAACATTTTCTAAGTTATTAAAATTGGTGTGTTGCTATTGGAAATTTCAAAGACTCGTAATATTTTCTTTAATTTGAAGACGGCACCTATGCAAATTTTGTATCGTGCAATTAATCAGGAATGTTAATTGTACACAATCTCCCCAAAGGTCGATTCTTAGGGTGAATAACGGAAGAACTAACTCAAAGTGGGGTACTTTTTTATTTTCCACAGCCTGTGACTTCAATTACACTGTGTGCTGTTCAGGATAACGGACAATGGAGCTTAGCAGGTGAGCCATGCTCTAAAATCGCTTAACAAACACATAAACAAACACTATAAGTTAGTTTTCAGTTTTTACACATTGAAAACATTATGTTGTTGCTAGTTTCGATAGAAATAAGAATGGTTTTCAACTTTCAAGTAAGGAATGACTTTGATTTGCGGTTTGTTTACGTTACCCACGACCAATATTGTTCCGCCAACGCATGCCAAAGACATGCCAACATACCGTCTGTTTGCTTCACATTAAAAATGGCATTTGTTGGTAGTATAATGATAAAAAAATACTATTTTTAGAAATGTTAATATCCACATGTGTTTAATTTTAACATATACAAAGATTAAAAATAAGCTTTTTACCTTTTTTTCCTTGTTTTTTAACAGCTTTTTTATTCCATTGCAATGACACTCTGCGGGTATTAATACATGGATTAAGCCTTTTACCGTTTAGAATTTTAATCCAAAAAAGAATAAATATTGAGAATAATAGATGATTAAATCAACAAATTCTATAAGAAATAGGGGTTTACGTTCCTTTGATTTTATCGTTTAGATGCTCATTTATTAGACGCTTCGCTGTTGCACCGTGTTAATGTTACGGGGGAAAAAATAACAGCGCCGTATCTCTGGAGCACGGCTATGCTCAGCCAATCAGGTGACGTGCTTCACTGTTTCGCAACCTCATACGCAGATATTCCAGTAAACCTACTCTGTGACTTGTTTGGTTGGTATTGTCAATCAACTAATCAGTCGTCGCGTCTGGTAAAGACTTATTACACATTCTGTAGAGGGTGTGTGCAGCCGCAAGTACGACCTAACATGCAGCCCTACGTCAGCTGTGAGTTTAATCCCACCTGCGTGGTTTTTTGCCTGCCGCCTCCAAACCAGAGACATAACATAGAGTGGACTGCGCATTAATAGTATAAGCAGCTTAGGGATGGCAAAACCAAAAACCGGCTTTTTTCAAAAAACCGGGTCGAGGTCCCGGTTTTGACCTCGAAAACCGGTTTTTTTTGTATGAGGCCCTTCTTTGGAACCGGAAAACCGGTTTTTTAGGGGGAAAAATCGATGGAGGGGGATAAATGGAAAACCGCCATCCTTGCAGATTAGCAAAATTATGCTCCTAAAACATCATAAATCGCCAAGAGGGGGATAATGAAGGTTTGCTAATATGGCAACTTAACGCTTCCGTTTCGTTACGAATCTATTCCAAACTTGTTCGCCAGACCTGAATATCAGGCTAAGCAAACCGAAAGTGGAGACTACCATCAATACCCTAGTCACGTGCGGCTTCTACAATCACGGCAGCTTGGAATTTTTTTTAATGTTTGGCGGAAGATTTTTGAGCATTTGTTGGAATGTTTTTCTCTTTTACTGGCTTAAATAATATATATTTATTTACATTCTTTTAATATTTCTGAGCATGTTAACTATCGTGGAAGGTTGTTTCTCTTAATTCATAAGTTTTGTGCCAAGTTGCCAAATGCTTGTGAATTCCATTATTGTAAGAGGGGTTATAAAAAAGGAGTATTAGTCACACTTTCACGGCGTTAAAATTTATTTTGTTCTGCATACTTTTTCTTAATTGTTGTGTTCGTCATAAAAACTATTATTTCTATCGAGGGGAATTTATTCTAAAAAGCTCTTTTATAATGAGAAATCATATTCATGATTAATTCAAGTTGTTGAACTCTAATTATTAATAAAAATAATTTGGGCCAATATGTAGAATATTTTTTTACAATTTGGTCCAAACGAACAAACCTGGTTTTTTTGCAAGTCCGGGTTTTGAGTTATTTATATTTAAAAAGTTGAACATTTGCTGTAATTTGACGAATAGATTGATGTGTTTTAGATAAAGTTTGATTATTCCAGGTGAAATAAAGGAAGAAGCTATTTTTCCAAAAAAAAAGTGATTTTTTTTTAAATCGGACCGTAGAACGAAAGTCTATAGAGACGGCCAGAAATTGTTCACCTGTCAATTTACCTAATTATATTACAGCAACACTCTCATAAACCTACTAATGTTCTTTTAAATTAATTTTTTATAAAGAGTCCAATTCAATTGTTTCAAGTAGTTATCATAATTATACTCACAAAATCAAAGTAATAATATGATATCTATCAGAGGATCTTTTAAAATCCCCCAAAAACACTTTCGTTAAAGTAAACAAACGCCAATCTCAAAAAAACAAACCTATTGAATTTATTTTATAAAAAAAAAAGTCATGAAAGTTTGTCGATAAAAAAGACGTGATATAAAAAATGAATGCCAATCTCTTATTTAAGACTTTTCGTCGCTAATAATAGAATAATTATGTTTCGCTAGTCCAAAAAAAATTGCACTGTTTGAGGTTGGTTGTTTGTGCCCCCAACACCCCTCCCCCCCCCCCCTCATCTTAAACCACCCTCTTATATTTTAATAAATGATATTGTGGATCAGCGTTATTGTTAAGGGTTTTTTTAAAAGTATCCTTCGTTATTTTGATTTAGTAAATTCAAGTTCTATTGCGTGATTCGGATTTTAATTTTGTTAGGGGGATTAAGATGGGCACCAAACCTCAAACAGTGCAATTTTTTTTATGACAGCGAAACTTAAATTATTCTATTTATTGCGACCGAAAAAGTCTTACATTAGCGTGTTTGGCATTCATTTATATCCCGGCTTTTTAGCGACAACTTTCATGACATTTTTTTTGTTATAAAATAAACGAATAGGTTGTTTGTTTTTTGTGATTGCGTTTGTTTACTTTAACGAAGTGTTTTTGGGGGATATCAGTCGTTTTTTTTTTAATTTATTTTTAGGATTATGCTTTTCATGGTAGGGTTTATTAACAACGTGTTTTATGAACAAGTTCAATGGATGTGTATAAGGGCATGTATGGTATAAAATTATAAATAAATAATTTCCTTGGTTAATCAACAATGCCGAATTGAAGTTAAAAATGGTTAAGCATTCAATTTGAAATAAAGCAATTGGTGAAGTGAACTGCAATCGTTGGAATTTCACTTGCCGCTGGCATCTTTAATGAAATGATAATAATTAAATGTTTTCTTTAATCCCGGTCCCCTTTTCCTCTTTAATCCTTTCCTAGTCCGCGCAAAGCGGAAATTATCTTCTTCATTTAGGCTTTTCTGATTTTCCAAAGCTCGTATTTTTAGAAACTAATTTACTTACTTCTAGACATCAATGTCATCTTCGCTATAAGGCTCAACGACAGTTTCGGGGTCATTTCAAGCATTTTTCTGTTTGATCTGTTCCTGTTTGCGCCTTTTGATAGCCAACTTGTCAATTGGGCAGTTGCAGTAGCCAAATTGTCTTCTTTGGTAGCTGCTGCATGTATGGCACAAAACTCTTACAATTTATCGCTCCTCGTTCGCCTTTTGAACTTTATTTTCTTTTTTTTTTTATTTTCGATTCTTTAAACGCTATTTGAATATTGGTTGGTATGAACTCTTCCCTGTGTTCATCTTATTAACTGAACATTGGAACAGTTTTAATAACCGAATCTTCATTAACGTAACGTTTCTGTTTGTTATTTTCAGGGAACGTTTCTTACATGAAGTTTTCTTTGCCGAACAATTGTTTTCGACACATTTCGAGTACTACATCGAGCTTTTTATTTTCGTGTGTACCACATCCTTCTATTATGCCTAGTTTTGTTTTCACTTTTGTAGGCATATTTAAACTTCTATTTTCCTGTATAAAACTATAAAAGTATCTTAAATATTCAAGAAAAATACAATAACCGAATACAATTATTGGTTACGGTTACTGTGTTATATTACAGACATTTAGTATACAGCTCATGTCTAAAAAAAAATGTAACTTTAATATAATATATTTACTTTGGCATAATAAATTTTCCTCAATAACATTTTTAGGAAAAAATAAAAAATCATTTCTTTTCATAAAAAAAAAAGCAAAGATTACTTTTGACTTAATTAAAGATTCCTCTATAATTTTTAGGCTTAAACATATATTTTTACTTTTTATGAAAAAAAAACAACAAAATCTATTTTTTGTATGGTATTGGTTAAAGGAATATGGCAACCAAATAGACTAATATGACTGTTTACTTTTCTAGTCAATCGATCTTTCCATTAACTCGAGCTTATTCATAAGTTTTCTAAATAAAAACGCCAAAAAAAGTTTAAAGGAAGGCATTCCGTTTATTTTATTAGAATTTTTTTTTTATCTGTCTTTCAGATATTAGATTAATTCATATATTCTTAGAAGCTGTTTAATAACTTAATAGTTAACAACGAGTTATGCCGCTCAACGATGAAAAAATACAGTAAACCTTGGACTCGTTTTGGGAGGATACTTGGACGCTAGGAAGGCTTGTTTATCGCGCATTCATTTCAGCCAAAACTGGTTAATATCGATTTTTATTACTTTAAAAATTTAGAAAAAGTTATTTTTGAAACTTCAAACCTATGAAGGGGCTGAATTGCGGGCATTCTCAAATCGTTTAGTTTAAATACCGCTGCCAGATTCTGTGGTCTTGTATAGGCTGTAGGTCTCTTCAAAATTAGGTCAAAATTTGACTTAAAACTTGCTCGAAAGATTTCATTTTCGAAATTTCATAATTTTTTTCTCCGCTGGTTTTTGACTCTAGAATAAACAATTTTTTTTTATTTAAAGTAATCCACAAAATCCTTCTACTGATATTTTTTTATTGTTCATACGAAGGTTTGTTTGCCTTGGTAGAAAATAAATCAATTTCGCTGTTAACATAGCGAAATGGTTTTGTATATATACATAACTGCGTTTAGCCCTTGGCGTCTATTAGTGATTTGGCGGGCGGAACGAACCGTTTGCCGTTGATTATAGCGGTTCATCCTTGCTCCTTTCCAGCTTCTTTTCATTAACATTAGATTGTTCGGCATCGGTGGTTCAGGTTCGTTGTGGAAGGAAAAAAACTCGCCAAATGGTTAAACTCGCCATAGTTTGCGAGCCAAACGCGACGTCATGTGACTGTTGTAAGTTAGGTTGTTTTGGACACTTTAGTTTGCCTTATTGCGCTGTCCACTCTATGTTTGTCTCTGCATTCCAAACCCAAGCGCGCATAAGTAGGCCTCTGTCCACCTTCATTTATGGCAAGCATTTGAACTCTCTACAGGTTAATGTTTTGGTTTGTTGGATGCGTGTAGATGGCGCAGCAAGCTCCCACCAGCAATCGTGTTGGTGTAATCAATTCCCTACCAAACCTAAACCTGTAGGAAGATAATTGAATATTAGAATCTTGATAGATGTTCATAATTACGTGTTCTCAACACCCATAGCTCTAGTGCTAACTAATCCATAACAAACCATTTTATTATTTGTTAGTCCAGGGTTCCCAGAACCTAAGTTATTTTCCACGTTATAATATTATCGGATTTGGTTTGTTTTATGTACTTGTACTGTAATTTGCATACCCTTTGAGTGGACCAACGGCCAATATTCAGGTACCGGCTGCATAACAGATGGTTAAATTAAAATTTAGTTCTCATTTTCTCGAGGGCTAGTTTGTTCGTATGTTTTAGTGAAAACATTGTTAAAAAGTTTTAATAGTCAATGCTTACAGACACTTTCTGCCACAGGACCGAAACATTTTCCAGGACTCTTTTAAACGTCTCTGTAAAGTTCAGACTTAATCACACGCATCTGATGGTGCTATACTTATTTTCTATCTAAACAAAAAAATTTATTTTTTAAATCGAAAATGAATGACGCGGGGATCTTCCTCTATTATTATCTATTGATAAATACACTTTTCTTTTACAGCGCCTGCGGTCTAACCCCAAGTTTCTTCACCCTTCCCCGTGCCTTCAACGTGTGCCCCGCCCCCTCCCCCACAACCCCTATGTGAATGGCGGGGGCCTCTTTCCCCCGGCCCTGCCCCCATGTCGACTCCCTGCACTCCAGCAACGACAGACCAGCGGATTCGGGAACGAGGCGCCAGCGCTAAGTGGTGCCACCCAAGGCTGTCCGCCAATGGACAGTTTTGCCAGCCAGCCACGCGGAGTATGAGGAAGATGGCAACCCAAGTTAGTGGTTCAACCCCTGGACTCAATTCCACCTGACAGAAGGCCGAAAGAACATGGCATCACAAAATTCTCACTAGTAGACCAATTTTGTTTATTGGCCAATAACGTCGTATCTAAAGTTGAAACGTCGCATCTTGTTTCCTGTTATCGTAAAAATTATTCTAATTAAGATCTAGTCACGAATATCATTGGTTTAACACCAGAATCGGGTCCCCTAATATACGTCAAGAATTTAGTTCGCCGGCACTTCTAATCTAGTGGTATTGCTTGAGTCCATTGTCCCGAGCTGCGGACAGCTTTTGGTTTAGTTTGATTAATAGCAAAGCTGCATGGTTACTTTGGCGAGCTTTGGGATTTTAAAACGGCAGGCTGCTAAATCTAGCATGTTGTATGACATTTTTGTAGTGGTATGTCTGCCTCATTTGAGCACTTTCGTTTTCACTTAGCTACCGTAAACCCCAAAATCGGGACCGGACATTGTATTATAGCTGTTTGACCACTGTTTTTACGACGAATGATTGGTTACTTTGCAGATGGTTTCGTCAAATCAACCACTCTTTGTACAAGATACTTCCGTAACTTGTCCGTAACTTCGACGGATGATATAGCAGTTATTTAAGATTAAGAAATGCAATTCCGTTAGAATAGACGTTGTAGATAAATCTCAGTTAGTTAAAAGTTTTAATTGGCAATAGGTTTTTATTTACTGAGGCTAGCTTTTGTTTTACATTGTCTCAATAGATGGCAGCACCCTAAATTGTACTGTTCCATTGTTAATGGAAGTATACAATTGCCTTTCCTATTGCATAGTAATATTATTGCAAATTATTTTTATGTTGGTTTGCTCTAGTTTATAATAAGATGCAAGTGTGAAAAAGAAGACTGATCTAAAAAATTTTGACATGCCGTATAATATCGCATTACCACTATTAGAGATTTCTTTTATGAAACCTCTTCCTTTTTATTCTTTACTAACCAGTAAATTTAATTCCTAAATAGTTTTTTAAAAAATTGTGGCCGTTAAAAAGTAGTACAATATCCAAATTAATGCAAGTTACTGTTTCCTTCATACAAAAAAGATTCACCAGGTTTTGTTACGTTTAATACTGGAATGCACGTAGCGCAAATAACCTAGCCAGGCTTTAGCTTGAACTATCGTCACGACTTAACTTGACATACCGGTGTGGCTTTGGGGTGGAGCCCAGTCGGTTAGGCACTCGCCTAGCATGTGAAAGGGTCCCATGTTGGGACAGCGGCATCGCCAATTATCTGCCGATCTATAACGGCCCATGAAGCCAAATAAGATCCGGACGGATATTAAATACCGTGTAAGGGAGTTGCTATAGGCTATCGTGCGTACGATTGTTCGCCCTCCTTTTACGGTTGCGTTTGGGTGCATATTCAGATGTTGGCTGTCACCTGACTGTGGTTCTAAAATAGGACGCCACCCGTCGCAAATAGCCCTCGTGTAGCTTAGTGCGACAGATAATTCAACCTATCCTAACCTCCTCCAGTATTATAACTTATGGCTATATGTAACTTAACCAAGTTTACTTTACTAATAAATATTAGTCTCAAAACCTGTGCTTTTATTTTCAGGGGAGATATATCTTTCTACCGTGAATAACTACGAAAAGTAAACTACTGACGATGTTCGGCTCCTTTGATCAGCTAGCTAACCAAGAATCTTCAGAAATTTCTCTTAACCAAAAAATAACATGGTTTGCTCTTCCATATATTGGCCTCAAAAACTCTTCATGGTTGCATTTAATAACATTGCATATTGAATAACTTTGAAAAATTTGCTACAGTGGATTTCTTACTCTTTGAATGAATGTAAAAATTTATAAAGAAACCATTTTCAGGTAACCATTTTAAGAAACCATAACCAGTCTTATGCAAATGAACTTGTCATTGCAATCTCGGATTTAATTATTTTTGGGTGGTATCATAAAATTTTGAAATATTTTGTATAAGATGTACTATGAAATAATCATACTATTTGAAATTGATAAATATTTGTGGATTTTATATTATGTTTATACATTAAAAAAACTTAATCAGTATTCATCATTTATATGAGAGTGTATATAGTTTAATACATACCGGTTTAGGAACGGAACATTATGTAAAATATATTATTTTAATTGTGTTTTTACAAATTGCCACCTGGTGTTTTGTACATCGTGTACTCTAAATTTTTGTGTGAAAATAAAAGGCAAGAAGTATTAGTTGTTTTTTTAAAGAATTTTTTTTTCTTTCAAAAACCATTTGTACAAAATAAAAGGCAAAACTCTGAGCAAACATAATAACCACCATTGATCAAATTTTTTTTTTCCCAAATCGATTTAAGCAAAATTGCTACCTACAGTAATAGATAAGTTCTAAAGCCGACGCTCCGCATTTATTTCTTAATAATGAAAAATAGTCCCTCGTGCCAAACAAGGGTCCTCACGGAATTGATTAGCCCTCGTGTAGCTCATAGTATATTTCCGAAACTAACCTGAACCAGTTTTTGTGGCGCTATCTGTAGATTATATTTAAATCACAAAAAAAACCTGACCCCCACTTTAATTTGGTGGGGGAAATGTATTTGGTTTTTTACTGGCTTAGCGAGTTTTCCTCCATGCAAAAGTAATATTTTCAAAATCATTTTTGATTTACTTATAATAAAAAGGGTTGCATTAAAAATTTCCGACGTACTAGACGTTACATATGTCTATTGGCGACCACGCCGACGTCATAATTTTAGGAGCCACCTATCAAGTGCTCGCAATCCGAAACCTTTAAATAAAATAAAGATCCAACTTTTGATTGCAAAAACCATCAAACCTCTATCTGTAGGGTTCGTATACAAGGGGGTGTAGGTTTCAATTATCGTTGTACTAGTGTTGTTATACGAATGCTTTGGTGGCGGTTAATCGTAATTTATAACCACACAGTCTAGTGAGAGAGCTTGACACCTGTGTAAATTGCGCGTTTACATGAGCCATCAAAATCCATTGAATGGCCAAAACCCCTCCATTAGGTGACAAAGTTTACTCGAGCAGGATTTAATAACGCCAATGAAAACCGGTCTTTGGGCCGAATCCATGTAATTAAATTTCAAATCCCATTCCACACTTTATTGGAGGGTTTTCGAAAATCATCTCTCAATGAACCCTGCAATTCCAGTTCTGCCAGACTAGAAAATCCCCAAAAGGGGAAAATTCTGAGTTTGCTCTTTCATTCCATGGGTTATAGGTTCGATTTTTTGAAAATCGTCCGCCTCTAGAGCTACACGACTTCCATTCCATGGATTCGGTTGGCTCATGTAAACGCGCCTTATAAGAGAAACACTAGATGTTTGGCAACCCGACGTTTGCATGGGTAGAGGTGAGGAGGTAAATAATTTAATAATCAATTTAACTATTTTTTCTTTCATTTGAGTTACATTAGATTCTATGTAAAGATTACTCAGTAATTTACAATTTAATTACATAAACTTGGATAAGTATTGGGTTTATGGTATATGGTATGATACATATATATTCCAGCTTGTGTTGCTTGTTCCAGAGAACCGCTTATAAGCTTTCGTCAAGTGGGACAGACACAGAAAGAAATTTTTACAGTCACAAAGAAATGAATAACACATAGACAAATTAACAACATTTATTAAAACATGTCACAAACATCCAATGCCTGACCGGATTCGAACCCGACCCTCAGCAGCTCCAAAAGGCTAGTACCATTCAGCCACCGAGAGCTGCCATAAACGTGGATAAAGTAATTGATTTGATATTAATCTTCAAAAATACCCTTTGATAAGAAGCTCAAAATTTAAAAAAAGAATACATATTTAATCAAAAAAGTTAGTCAGTTAAGAATTAAAAAATAAACTACTCCAGCAAACCGATTTGCATTTTTTATATAGGTCAGTTCAATTCATCTATCATTTAATCCGCGTTAAAGAATAATAAGATTTTTGTTGCTGTTGACCGTTCGTTTTACAAAGTACATAGGAATCCCGCTTACTTATATTATCTTTTAATAAAAATTCATAAATTTTAAAACGCTATAAAATTCACCGATTTAAAGTCATGCGTAATTTCTCGAATGAAAACATTTAGGCGCATTTGGCGTGTTTTTGGTGACATTTGGCGAGGAAAAGATTATAGCTACCAACACACAACAATTCACGCATCTCGTGCGATGACCTAACGACACATATCAACAAACCAGCTAATAAAAAAAACATTCTTCATCTTGGTACTCGTTTTTTGTCATAACCTTGGCGACGTTTGGGGCGAAAAAAAGGAAGCCATAAAACACTAATATGGCAGCTACTAGTGCCCGATGGCCTTTCAAAAACCCAACATAGTGTCAGTATTAGCTTAAACTATGGCATTTATAAATTCAAATTACAATAAACATAATAAAATCATAGACAAGTAGACAGGTTGGATTAACGTCACTTACAAAACGTATCAATTATTTTGGAAATTATGAATTTAGGCAACAGAACAAGATATAACATTTTCAATTATTTTTGTTTTAATTTTTAAAGTTTTGTTTTCTGCTTGAATGGCATCACGAAAGGGAATAAAAATGATTCGGATTTGAGAGAATAATGAGCAGAAACATTCTTAGCCCTATGTTTGTTCCGGAAATTGAGATGAATTTTTGTGGAACAAATTTTGTAATCACTATTTGATTGCGTGGTTCTTTTGATCTCGTTGTCTTTATACAAACAAACACATAGACAAACGGAAGTTTGCTTTTTAGTGTATATAGATTAAATTGGTATCTTTGAAATAAAAAAAAAACCTATTTAATGGCTGATTATTGCTTGAACTGGTCTAAAAAGTTAGGGTTTTAGATGTGTGCTTGCGATTGATCTAATTAAAATGCTTACCTGAGCTGATGTTGACATTAAAAATTTTCGCACTAGAACTAAAAATGATCATGAATAGGAAGTTGACGCACGTTAATACCTGCTCTAGTTGACTTACTTAATTGCTTTCATTTCAAGCGGGTCGCTGACCAAAGCATACAAGGCCTGAAAATAGAATGTTATACCATAGCTTTCATTTCTTCATAGTATTTTTTCCAACAACAAAACAAAAATGTAAATAAAAATATGATTGGATGAAAATTTAATAGTCACTGAAATAATCTGATAGGGCTACTATAAAAACGTATAATAAAACTTGAAGCAATAATTTTTTTTTATTTATTTCCAAAACATACTCATTAATGCAATAAAGATTCTAATGTTCAGTTGTATTGCACTGGGACCATCATGGCTCTGAGGTGGTGATGATCTCCTCCTTCTCATGTGTGGTGAGTCCGTTGGGTTCTGGGAGTTCGGGGGATCTTGGGGCGAGAACTGAAAGCGCACAGTGTACTCATTTGTACTGTAAAAACACAAACAAAAAAGAAATAGATTTTTGCATAGATATACATAGTTGGAGTATTTGATTGGGCAGAATCACGGTGACCTCCTTATGCTAACGACGATTAAAACATGCATCGAGGCGGCCAGAATTGGAGAGACCCATGGGGACAGATGCTTTACCACCTACATTAAGGGAAAAAATACATTTCAGTTCCAAAGTTACAAAAAATATTATAAAAAATACTAAAAAGAGTTCAAGGTTTTTTTTTTAAAGTTACTTAAAAATATATCCAAAATGCAGCTAGTAATTTTTAATAGAGTACTTTTTTTTTGAAATTATAGAATTAAATATTTTTTTTGTCGAGCATTCTTTTCTCCTTAAAATGGTGGCAACACTGGCCTCATGGCCCTCAAAAGTCCGACACCAGAAAGGCGTGTCCCGGGTCAAGTTTGCATTGGAGGTCATGTGATCTGCCAATCTAATACTTTAACTATCTATAAGATTTATGAGAAATGGATGAGTCCATTAGGATGTATTTATACATTACTTTTAAATCCCCTAATACCTATCTGAACCCTTTTCCCTTATCTGACACTGAGTGCAATCCCGAACCTTATTTGATGCATATAAGAGGGCCTACCCAGTTGGCTTAGTGGTAGTTGCTTTTGCATTGGCCCTGCCCCAGGTCCTGGGGATAGAATCCCATAGTGGACTCGGTTTAACCACATCCTTTCATTCACTTAAATGGATTGATAAAAATGAGGGTCCCAAGAAATGTTGGAACTAAAACACTGCAGGGGGATGTGCATTAGATTGACTCTAATAGCCTAGCCAGGCCAAGCAACCCTTCAACCCCAGACGTAAGCTGAAACAGGCACAGGCAGGCCCTTGGCCACACAAAAGGGCTTGCTTTCCGCCAAAGGAGTTTGGTTTTAGTGTTTTATTCTGACACATATTGCTTTACTATTCATGCATTGTTTCACCATGTATTTTTTAATGATACATGGTGGAAATATTATTTATTCACAACAAAATAAAAGAAAAATTAAAAACATCATATGTTTAATATAAATTCATAAAAATGCAGTATCCATCAAGCTTATCGAGATAAGATACAAAACTACAAATCTAAACAAGTGGGTTTGTAACAGAATCTGTTCTCACTTAGAACCGCTTCCACGCAACAGTTAGTTTCAACAGGAAAAAAATAGGGGTTGGTATACACCACAAGATTTCAATCATCACTAAATAAATTCTTTACATTTAAAGGTAGTTTGGAAAGCGCCCCTCATCAGTCAATTATTGAAAATTTTCCCCACTTGTTGTTAAGTGAGGGAATTAGTTTTTAATAAAACAAGAAGTTTCCCGCAAATGAACTAAAATAGCCTACTTTAATGCAAGAATAAAATAGGGTGGACTAACACAGATGAAGTTAAACGCTTATTAGCACATGTGTTTTAAGAAAATTCATAAATTTAAAAGAAAATATAGCTTGTGTGTTTTATAACAATGTGCATATCACATCTCGTCATTATATGTAAATTTTTTTAACAAAAAAAGGGCGTGGTGACTTTAATATCGCTTTCGCCTTTGGGTCTTTTGGGGGTCCAACTAAAAAAGTGGACCAACTAAGCCATGTGAAATGAACAGTACTTTTTACCAGTGAATGATACACAAAATGTCCAACTCATATAAACATGTTGGGATATTTAATTAATGACCAGGACAACCAATCAGATTTGTCAGATAGCTTCCTACTAGATGAGGGGCAAAAGAAGTCAGTGCGTTGCCAATCCCCCATCCAGATGGAATGGATTTTTAATCCTTACTTTTTAAAATGTATTTACCAACTGTTCATTCACTGGGGCACTGTCTTTCACTGGTCCTGTATACCCTATATTAGAAATTTCAATAAACTTTAAATACCTGGTCGGTGTTTACTCCACTTACTTAAAATCCCATTGATAGTAACTGATTACTGGAAACCGCTGCAGCCTCCTCAAGGGGTGTCCTGTGGACTGCCCACAATCTTCGCGTACCAACTGGGTGGCCTCCATATCTAAACTTCTGGGAAACCACATAAAGGAATATTTTAAAGCTTGATTGAAGAGGGACTGTCAATCCCATAGAGCTAATGCAATCAGGTTTTGAAATCACAACTTAGTGTCTCGCAATCTGCTGTATTATTTTTTGGTATCTTTAAAAACTCCCAAAAATGCATAATTAAATAACTAGAATTTGTTTTCATTTCGATTGTTTTCTGTTGATTCCCATAATCTGGGGGAAAAGGCCTAAAGCAATTACTTTTGTGGAAGTTTTAGTTGATGATTCCAAAACTAATATAATGTAAATAAAAGATGCTGTGCTTATATATTTGTTGTTATTTCAAAGGAAATAAGTATAAATAAAACATAATTTTGGGAAAATTTAAATTATTACCATCATAAGGTGCTATTATAATTAAAAAGAGAATAGAATATTATTATGAATACTTGGTGTGGACAGGTTAGTTCAGGAATGAAGTGAAGAGTGACTTAGTTTCGATGAGGGATTATCACTGGTTAGTATCAGGCTATGGACTTCCTCGATGGACCCTCTGTAGAGAAAAAACAAATTAGCCTATACCATAAAACAGTTTTTTTGTTCTCTAATGGGACTGCAATATTGGCGGCCAAGCCTTTGCATGTTCGACATATTTCTCAGAAATGATAAGCATTTTTTTTTTGGCACCAAACTAGGCAACTCTCCTACCATTTTTATGCACAGATTACAATGAATTTGAACTCTCTGTGGTGTTAAAGTATGCCGAGATTTAATTTTGCCTACGAGAACCCAAGCCATATGGGCCCACCACTAACTTAAAAATTTTTAGTTGTAATTATAACGACTGTAGCAAAAAATTCCACTATACAAGCAATGAATGTAGAGAACAACCGGCTATGTAAAAATGCGAATGTAGAAAATGTATTACATATTAGAATTAACTAACTATTAAATATTGAATTTTATTTTATTTAGTTAAAATTAAATTTAAATACA
The DNA here is from genome assembly GCA_023701765.1 of Hylyphantes graminicola. Lineage (NCBI taxonomy): Eukaryota > Metazoa > Arthropoda > Arachnida > Araneae > Linyphiidae > Hylyphantes > Hylyphantes graminicola. Next base: position 20,008,360 of record CM043117.1, read on the forward strand.
TTTTTATTGGTATTTTAGTGGCTAAAATGTCTTTTAAAAATAATTAGTACAGTTAAGTTTCAATTGAATAATGCAATTTTTTTGCCAAAGAAACAGCTTAGAGAATATTTATTTTTTTTTTGAATCAATAGGCTAACTCGCTTCTATTACATTCTTTTTTTTGAGATGCACCTTATTCAAAACGCAACCAAGGTTAGAACCTTGCTAAAACCATGCGTATACTTTTTTTGGAGAAGTGTTCTACATTCATTTTAATGTCACAGCTAATGTTAAAAAAACAGTTAGCATTTATTATTTAATCAAAAGTTTTTTATAAGTCAACCAAATTTTAGCATTGAATTCTTTTTAAAGAATTAGTAATTATAAAAAACTAAAAAAAAAATGACTGAAAGTTTAAAGATTTAAATTAGAATTTAATTTCTGATTACTCATAACCAATAATGTAAATTAATTAAAGCAAAAATGCAATTTTTTCTTTGGTTTACACACATCTAACCTAAAACTTAAAGTGGAATAAAGAAGAGATTATTAAGACATAAAATGTGCCACTAAATAAGTACAGCTAAACTTACAGAGAAGTTCCCTCTGAAAAATCCTTTGGATGACTGGGGAAATAGATTTGATTGAGCCTTTGTAATATCAAACCTGAAGATTTTTGTATTTGAAAAGTTTAACCTCTTGCTACTGGCGTCCTTCATTTGGAGGACATTTTTTATAACCTCCCCACAACAATTAACAAGATAATAGTTCGAAATTAAACCTGGTCTGACAGAAAAGAAGATCCTTTTTCCTTCAGTTTTAGCTTTTGCTTTACAGGGTATCAGTCATTTATTTTATGGAAAAATGATGTTTGAATGAGGGGTCAATAGGATATTTAGAGTTCTTAAAAAAAATATTTAAAATCAAAATTTCATACTTTTAAAAAGTTCTTTTTATAGTTGATTTCAAAGGCATTTGCCATTCATAAACAATGTTAAATATCTGTTAACTACAAATAAGTGATACGCCTATTTTGTTGCATTCATAGCACAAAAAAATGTGTATTTTTGAGTTTTAAGGGGTGTCCCTAAATTACTATTTTACGCATAATTTTTTTTATATTTCTTGAAAAACATCATCTTTTTAGATATAATTTACTTGAAATGTTTGTTTATTTTAAGAACTAGGCAACTTTATCCCGTACTTCGCAAGGATTTAAAATAAATATCAATATTCGATCCAAGTATGTGTATCATATAACCGAAATAAAATCATAAACTTAAGTTATTCTCTTCCACTCGTTATCAGTATAAAATCTCAATTCATTGCCCTATTATTCTAAAATCAAAACTACGCTGTAATATGCACTCTTTAAATGTCATCACAATTCCTCATAAATTACATAAAACCATTTAACTTCTTTTGGGAAATAATTTGGCGGAGGAAAGAGAAATTGCTGCAAACACATCCATTATACAGCTCTTACACACCGACGTCATCACAACCAACCAGGTTATAAATTATTTTTAAAAGCATTTTGCCCCATTTTGGCGGAGTTTTAATAAATAATTTGGCGAGTATTTGGCAAACCATATTTGGTGAAACAATAAAGACCATAATATCGTTATTGCTGCAGCTCTAGGTGCGACTGGCGTGCCTTTATTTTAACCATCATAGGTTCAGTAATAGCTTATCAAACATTTATGCTCATTTGGCGAGTTTTACATTAATGCATTGGCGAGATTGGCAACGTATTTGGCGAAAAAATGAAAGGGACTTTTAAAAACCCTAATATTGCAGCTCGTACGGATGGCATTTATTAACCATCATTTGCTCAGTAATAGACCTTCTTAACAAAACCATTTGCCCATTTTTGGCGAGTTTTAATTATAATTTGACTGGGGATTGGCAACGGAATTTGGCGAGAAAATAAAAAAAAAAGAACCTAATGTGCAAGCTCTAGAAACTTATAGGTTAACTACACATTTATTGCCTGAATAATGCATATTTGTAATCCAACAGCAACCATTCATTGAAGAAAATCAATCAACCTCTAAACCATAATAAATCCCTTTATATGAATGACTGGTAAGAACTACGTCACTTGAAATCATAGTCAATTATTTTCAAATGATGAAATTCAGTTTTTGAAAAGTAATTGGCACAACACAAAAATAAACATATTTCAATTTTATATTTTCGTTGAATAAGTTTTATTTAATTGTTCCTGCCAGATGGCATCGGGTAAGTAAGAAAAAATGATCGGATTTGGAGCCAAAGTGGTGTAGTTTTTTCCAGAAAAATTTCGAATTTTCTCTAAAAATAGGAACATTTTGAGCTCTGACAAGTTCTGTCTTTTGTAACTCAAGTATGAACTGCCGCATTTGTGCTACAAGTTAACGACGGGGTCAAACAATCTGTCTAGTTTGTGAGTTTCCGTGTTGAGACATACACACACAACCCACACACATACATAACTTCATTTTTATTATTATAGATATACATGTAGGATTTTTTGCTATGGTCTTAAGAGAGTTAGTTATGAAAAATACTTTTACATAAGAAAAAATGTAACAGTCAAGCATTTTTAAAACCATTTCTCATAGAAAACTAAGAGAATATGTTGGATGATTTCAATACAGATTATAATGATGCTAATCTATTGGCAAAACATTTGAAAATATCTAAACTTAATCTAAAAAGCAATACAACTAGTATATTTAGTTACAATGGTGAACTTTGGACGCACTATTTGGAAAAATGAGTTAAGTGTGTGAAAGTTAATTACATTTTGCAATCAAAAAACTAATATTTTAAAATACTTTTTTTTTTAGTTTATTTATCAAGGCTAATTTTTATAATGCAGGATTAACTTAACATTGGAATGTGCCTTCTAGAAGGAAGGATGCATAGGGCTTTATAGCCCCGTTACACCACATCACCAGAAGTGACCACAGACACAAGAGACCACACAGAGATGACGGACACAAACACATAGACAAATAACATAAACATTATATTGACGAACACAAACATCCCATGCCTTACCAGGATTTGAAACCCAAACCCAGAAGCTCCAAAGGCTAGCTCCCTAACCGTTTGGTGCTGCCAAGGTCGGTCGGCTAATGCTAGGCCTCAAATCTCATTCGAAAAATTTGTTTAACCATGGAGTATTAGCACAACAAAAAGTCAAGCCAGATTAGCGTTCAATAAAACAAGAGTAGAACAGCATATTCTGCTATAAAATTTTTCCACTTAATTCGTCCTGGTTCTGTTGATTTTCATAAATATGCTTCTAGTAAACGTTCTACCCATTTAAGTTCAGTTGACTTATGATGACACGTTATCGGTCAGCAATTCAACTCTCGGGTTTCTAAGCTATCGTTTTTTTCCTACAATAAGGAATTGATTGAGAAATAACAGTTGTGGACACAGAATATCCCGCATAGTTAGTTTTAGAAAGTTAAGAACAGTCGATTAAATAGTTTCATATAAACATATAAGAAGGTTATTGACTAGACAACACAATTCTAACAGGTTAACAACACAATTACAAAAAAATTAAGAGAGATCTAAAACAAATTAATCAAAACAATACTGTTTGAGAGGAATTGAACATACCTCAGAACCTAAGTTATTTTAATCCAGGTGCATTACCATTACTTTTTTTAAAACACAACCTTTACTTTAATTATGAAAAAAAAAGTTTTTTGGTATTTCAATGCAAAACCTATGATTTTTGGAAAATGCATTTGAAGAGGAAAACATAACTCTCAAAACAGTTTGACATTAAGTTTTGAAAATTAAAACGACTGTACAATAAAATATAATATTTAGGTTACATTGGTATCTGATAATTAAATATAAGTATTTCTCATTGGATTACCAACTTCAAAAGACAGGATATCAGGCAACCAAAACGAGCAAATTTTTTAATTAATTTCCTCATTAAACAACATCAGCAGGATCTGCTTTCACTCTGAAAAGCAGTTTAAGTTGCTGAACTGTCTACGACAGTTTTTAATTTTCTTTTGCCCAATCTAACCCTTTCATACTCCATTATGCACATTTCATGGACACGGACAACAACAACATTAACAACATGTTAAGTACTTTGAATTTTAAATAAGGAGGGGGTTTTTTTTTATCTTATTAAGTTTTAAAGTAATTGCAAGAATAATCTTTTTACTTGGTCTTCATCCTCTTCATCAGAACTCCCATCCTCAATCTGCACATCTGCAAAACAGTTTCAAGTTTGCAAAACTATTGTTACAAACAACAACTATAACACAAATTCCATTTTCATTATTTAATGTTTGTAATTTTTTTTAAATTTTATGAATTCAATAAATTTTTAGTATCAAACTAAATTAACTGAAAATAAAACAAACCGATAAACTCTACCTGTAACAAAGAGTTCCAAAATTGTTTCCAGCTGCTTTTTTGGTTCGCCCTCAGTCTTGGAACATAACCTTCTTTAGGGCATAGGCAAAGACTGAAAAGAATAGTTGAAGAAAGTTGTACTACAACAAGGTTAAAATGCATTATAAAAATAAACTATTGTTAGTTATACAGTCAATAAGGTGTTACTGGACGGAAAAGATTTTGATGTTACTACTTCCAAAATAAAATTTTTTTTAAATTATAACTTAATTAATGTCTTCAAATACAGGTACAAATACTGAACTTGCTTGAAAATTATATGATGTTCTTGATTAATTACTGATTCATGTTAATTTATGAATCACAAAAAATGTGTAATTTTATCAATAGAAGGGTAGCTTGATACTATTTTTTATTTTTTAACTACAAATAGGAATAGTTTACATCTATATCCTTATAAAATCATGGTGAGTGGTATTCACTGATCTTTAGCATATTCTCTTACACTCGGTATTGAAAGAATCCTGTAGAGTATTCCATTAAACCATATGGTGATGTGAAATCTGAAGAACAAAGGAAAAAGGTTTAAATGCATTTTAACAAAACACACATTTTTTAAAAAAACATTTGGAAAACAGTGTTTTTATTGCTCAAGAAACACGGGAATATAAAAAAATACGTCAAGTTATGTTTTGCCATGCACTCAGGAATTAAAAAAAAATAGGTAGGCCACATCTTTCGATGTGTTTGTATGCAATTAAGTGGAAAAGAATATGGAATTATTGGTCTTGTATGGCATTTCTATTATCTCTACATAGATATCTATTTACTCTTAAGATCTCTATTTAACTCCTGAAGGCGGTAAAAGGTAACTCCTTAGACCAAGTAAGTATGAAAAAGATACTCACAAAAATGCTCTTGAAAAATGAAGGAAAAAAGCTGCTAATGTGATTAATAAGTAATATTTAAAACACAGTAATAAGTTATAATTTTAAAATGACTTTCCAATATCCTTCATATAAAGACTCAATTTATTGTTACCATTTGTCAGAAATTTTTTTATAAATATCTTATACCTTATTTCATTAATATTAAATAGTATGTATTTTTGCCATTTTCAAGACCTCTTATGAGTATCTTCAATATACTTTATTAAGAAAGTTTCGCTTATTTCCGAGTTTATGAAGATCTGTTGTCCAATACAACACTCTCAAACCAAGTTTAATATCTACCTTTGAATCTTGAAGTTGTAAAAGCTTTCCAAGACCCGATATCAGTTCCACTTTTAAAAGGTTCACACCTCTTTTTACCTAAATGACACATAAACAAAAAATTACAACTATCATTTTATAACTTTATCATATAATTGATTTTATACTTTAATATAAAATACAAATGGTAGGCAATTATAATTATTCACTAAAAGCAATTCTTACTTTGAAAAAAAAATGTATGATAAAAAAAGAACATATAATCTATAAAATTTCCTTTTTATAATAATTCATATAATTATTTTGGAAAATCCTTTATTGTTTTGTTTTTGATAAACTAATATTTCTAATTATTTAAAAAAAAATTTAATGATAAATAGGAATGGAGAAATTTACCATGCGAATGGTCAATTAAGCAGAGGCATAAAGGATTATTTCACAAAAAACTAGGCATTGCCTATAAGGCGCAAGGCTTAGTTTTATTAGCGGAATTAGTAATTTATCAAAAGAAAAAGTGTAAAGGAACTGTGCATCATAATTTTGGACCATGATACTGTGCAGGGAGAACAAATGAAACTCTAAAAGAAGTTTTTAACTTAAAGAAGTATGCATGCCATATGAAGAGTACAGGGGAAGAACCGCTTGATTCCTTAGAGTCTTTTCGTAATTGTGTCTGCTTGACGGACAAAGCTACTGGAAACCGGTTTTTCATTCACGGTACAAACGTGCGAGTCGTATCCACTGATCTCGTGCATGAATCAGGGTTGCCATGAATGATAAACAAACCGAGCAACCGGTTTCTTTACATAAGCTATCATCCCAAAGAGGCTATTAAGGAAAGCCTTCTACGAAATAAAGCAGTTCTTCCCCTGTACTCTTCATACATCAAAGCAAATGAGAGGGGGGTATACATAAAAACTATTGGGGCAGCTTGATCTTATGGATCTGGTCTAAGTATACCTAGGTAAAGGGGTTGAGAAAGAAAAGCAAAGACAACATTTGTAAGAAAAGCAAAGACAACTCTTGTAAGAAAACCTAAAGCAAATATAAAAAGATCGTTTTCAATAAAATCAAAGATTCTAAGGAATTATAAAAGGCTATAGTAACCCTGAATACCACTTACCAGCAGGACATAGACTAAGGTTGAATAGCAAAGCCACCGAGGAATGCAGTCCATAGTCAGACATCTTTGAGGTCTTAAGTGGGGCCAGCCACTCCACTACGCCACTTTCAACAAGAAGGGCCTGGATGAACGTCTAGAAACAAGTGATCTACTTTATACCAAAAATAAGCATAGTTTAGTTTGGATTATCATCACACTAAAGCTACATGAGGGCTATTGGCTACGGGCTTGGAATTTTAGAACCACATTCAAAAAGAGCTGACACTTGAGTAGGCACCCAACACAACAGTTAAGGGTGACATCATACACAGCGTTAGGACTTTGAAGCATATTTAACGTGCACTTCCTCTAAACGGGGTTTTATTCGAAGGATTTTTTTGCTGCACAGGTCGTTTATAGGTCGGCAGTTATTTTGGCGATGTCCGGACCCGAACCTGTGACCTTTCGCATGCTAGGCGAATGCCTAATCAACTGGGATACCCATCCCCAAAAAAAATAATCGTAAATTAAAATTTAACAAAATATAAAATCATTAAAAGCATGTAATAAATATTTTTAATAAAAGGCTGACAGTGCAGCGAAGTACCACAGAGACCAAAAGATATGAATATCAGCTTCCATTGAAAAGGTTCATGGTTCTAAAACCAGATATACTATAAACATATTCCTGCCGAGTCCATGAGTACACTGAGACATACAGCAATCCCTTGTTATATCCCGCTTCAAGGACAAGGGCTTCAAGCAAAAAAACGTGATATAACAAGCGATGTGATAAATATACTTTTTTAATGTATTTATGCTCTCAACAAAGTTTTTAAACTAAAGCACAGTAAATGTCCATTGTTAAATGTTTCTCCAAGTTCTGTATGTGCTAGCCCAGGTGTTGCTTCGTCACTTGACCGAGTTTCTAAATTATAAAGCTGTAATTAAGACTGTAACTGACTGATTAATTTAAGGCAATTTGAGTGTAATTAAGCTTGGAGGCAAGAAATAAACAACCAAAAGTGTTCAAGCCAAACTTTAGAGTGGATTCTATTAGAAAAGAAATTTTTATTCTTATTCAAATTTTTATTCTTATTCATGTCAATAAACTTGAAAAAACAAGAGATTCTCACCTAATGCTTAGCTTTTTAAGAGTGCCAAGTATCATGTCCAGAACAATGGGTTCTTTTCGTTCGTCACTAAGAAGAAATTCCACCAGTATTTTTAACAATTTGGGATTGGACGTTAGGTATTGACGACCTAAAGAGACAGAATTTGTTTAATCAGTATATTTTTAAGACATGTATTTTTACATAAAACGGTTTGAAAGCCTTTGCATTATGAACCTTTAAGTCCCAGTGATGCCATTCGGCATCATCGTGTTTCTGATCATAATTTAAAAAACTAATAAGCCGGACATCTATCGGGATTAATAAAAAGATTTTCTAACTAAAAAATAGTTTGAAGAATTGAATGATGTGCTTTTTGATATCGTAAATGACTAAAGACGATCAGAAAAAAATTCAAAAATGATGTGCCAAAATGATTGTTATTGTGACTGAAAGGGTTAATAAAAGAATAAAACAGTTTGTGTTACTTATAAAAGTTTAAATTTTAAAATGTTGATAATTAAGCTAAAATTATTGGGCAAAAATAAAAAATATGAATAGAAATCAGTACCTAAAACAAATGAGGAAAATGCAATTTAGGAATCGAGTGAAACTTTCAAGCAGAAGGGGAATTTTCGGAGTGTAATGAACTGTTGAATTACCACCCTGCACAGATAGAAAATCACAATGATAAACACAGTTACATTTTTAAACAGAAATAGCCTAATTAGTCTAAGAGCCTGGTAGAGGTAATGTATTTTGAAACATGGAATAACAATAAATTATATGAAACAATTTCATATGAATATCAATACAGTTTGATACAATATTAAAAATATATGTGCATAAAACTATAAATACCGTTAGTTAAGGCTTTCATTTTCATGACTTTCTAGAGCCAGACAAAGCCGGAAAAAATTTAAACCTTAGTTGACATTCTCTCTCTTGGAAATAAAAATTTTAAAAAAATTCCTAATTTTTTTGTCTCTTATAATAATTTTTTGAACTCTTACAACTTGTTCTTGAACATAAAAAAAATTAAACTAATATTGCCATGGCACGGGTCCAGGTATCGTGTCCTGGATTGGATGAGATGACGATTGAATCATCTTTCATCATCCCTTAAGTGGGACAATAAAATGGGGACCAAGCATGCTTGAGAACTAAACGATTGGAGTTCCACACAAAGTTTACCATCTAACTAGGAATATGCTTAGCACCCCAGAGCTGGTCAAGTACACTGAATTGGGTACAGAAGGGTTTTATTTAGTTTTTAAACTAACAGAATGCAGCTCATTTACGCAAACTAAAATACTTATTCCAGTTAGTTTGAAGCAATCCAAAATATCTCATGTTAGGCTTCAGAACTGTTAAATAATTGCACAAACAAAGAAGCATTAATAAGTTTTAGACCTAATATTCAATGATGTATTCAATGATGTAATATTCAATGTATTCTAACTTGAAAAATTTAATGTTTTGAAAATGTGTTTTTTGCTACTTTTTCAACTACATTGCTAATTTTAAAACCTATAGTTAGGCCCATATCAAATTGGTGAAATTTGCAACAGGCCAAGACACTAATATTTTTATTTTCACAAAAACTATTGTTAGCCAAATTAAGTTTGAATACAGTATTCTATGGTCATTTTACCAAAAGCAAATTTAAAAAAATTTTTATACATTGTACATGTTACAGTTTTTAAATTGATAATTGTAGTTGTTAGCCATTATTAATAATAACCTATTGTTAGCATTAACTGTAACACAAACATAAATGAATATAGTATTTTTGTAAATCGGCTAAATGGTGATTTTATATGCTACAAATGTACAGGTTATTGTGAGTTTTGCATTACCAAATCATTTGTGGTTTGACTGGCAATCAAGCAAATCTCCATTCACAAATTCCAAAATGGCAGCTTCTCTTTTGTGCCAGTTTCCAGCTTTGGTAAGTCTCTGAAATATATGTAGCATTAAATATTTTAGTATCATTAAAAAAGTAGCATTAAATATTTTAGTATTGATAAAATGTAGCATTCAATATTTTAGTATTGTTAAAAAGTAGCATTAAATATTTTTCTACTTGGATAGTAGTCAAAAGTAGTTTCACAATACAGTAGTTTTACAATTTAACTTTGATGTTAAATTAAGTATTTTGGCTAAACAGTTAGCCATAACCAGCACATATTGGATAAACTCTTTTCATACGCAGCATCAGCTCTCCTACTCTCAAAACAAATCTCAAGTCGCCACGTTTCGGATACTTTAGACCATCTCCTACACTAACCTTTATGAACAAGACAGTAAAAAGCCTTTCTTTTTGTAAGTCTAAGTTTTTGAAAGTGCTCTTAAAAATTCTCAGTTATAATTGAAATCACTATACATGTTAAAAGAGGTTAAGTCCACCTGAGAATTATTTTCAGCATTTTAGGTAACGTTAAAGCAGGTACAAAACTCTTTCTGAGTACTTGGCACTATTTACATTTAGATATACAAGTGCAACAATGATTTTGATTTTTCTAATCAGTTTGAATTTTATTTCTTCTGAATTCTTTCTACCTAATTATTAAAGCTAGACAGAAGAATATTTACAGTAAAACAAGGTAACGCTATCATAATCATGATCATGGGCTACTAATAATGTATAATTACATTTTAATACATTAAAAGTAAATTATTAGAAAATTTAGAAAAGTTGTATTTTTTAACTTTTGAACTTTTATCTTAACTACTTTTAAAAAATTTCTTTGCACAACTTGGAGAACTTTTATTTTTTCATGACAAAAAAATAGAACCTTTCTCAAAAGTAATCAAACTAAATGTATATTAGGACACCTAAAAATTTATTTTCTGTATTAAGCGTTCATTATTAAATATTGCAATTGAAACTGTACCCATCGAAGAGCTTGAAGTAAGAGTGCCTTTTTCCTTTCATCAGAATTTCTTAGATCTTGCTTTAGTTTCTTCAAATCCAGTTTTTCTGATGCCTGCATTGATTTCCTGAAATTATCTTTAACAGTGAGAACTTAGATTCTTAATCTATTCAAATAAGTTTAAAATGCCTTTTGTAATAGTACTAATATAAAACTACACAGCTACTGAATAAAGGATCATTCGTATTAATACAATAGTAGAATAATTATACTATGTTCAAGTAAAAATGTATCAGAAATCTTAAGGATTGCCAGAAACCCATGCTTACATGTTGTGCGTCTGAAATAAAATATAGGTGCAAGATGCAAATGTACCACGAACAAGAAAGGGGGGAAAGTGCTGTTGTAAAATTTCTACAAAAAATAATTGTTATTGTTTAACATTTAATTAAAAAGCTTGTACATTTTTATTGCATAAATTAACAACATAAAGAAATGCATTGATTTTTTTTAGACTGCAAGTTCAGTATCTGAACTTTGTGTCATGAATACATGAACATACGCTGTCAAATGTTGCTTGGCACTGAGAAATCCTGGGGACTCCTTCTCAATCTGTCCAAATCAGGTAGGTGGGTGGTACAGGCAGAGAGCACACAATCCATGTCCACCTATGTAGATCAAACGTTAAATCACCACTCTGCAACATTTTTGGGCATGCTTCAATACTTAAAGTGGCAACAGAAATGGGGAAGGAAAACAAATTCTTCCTTGATTTGGTGAATCCATAGAGATCATAGTTAAAGTATTAAGAGTGACAGATCACGTGACCTCCAAGCTAACGACAGGAGGCAATGACAATGCTAACACTGGCTCCTTGCCAGCACATTAAAGAAAAGAATACTACGAAAAAAATATCATTTAGCTCTAAAATTACAAAAAAATATTATAAAAATACTAGAAAAGCGTTTTAAAGGTTTTTTTTAAGTCAAATGGGTGAATTTATCTAACATGGGCACAGAGCACCAAACCAAACGAAAAGGAGAATGTATTTTCATTCTAAATTTTTGATTGTACTCAAGATGTGAAGTATGCCCAATGTTAATATTTGTCGCAAGTGTAACCCCAAAACACTGTATTTTGCAAATTTTAAGTCCTAAGACACAATTATTTTGACCAAAATCACATAATTACAAAGATAAAAATATATTAATTGAACTTATATTTAATTGAAACGACTATTTTTAGTTCAAAGGTATTTATTCTATTAATTTGAATAAAACTTTTCACTTCTCCTTTAATATCTGAAAACTGTTGCATGTTTAAGGACATTTACTCTTTCTCTCTGTACATACATAAAATCTATTTTATATAGGCTGGTTATATTAAGACTTTAGCCAGCAACAGTTTTTTACAGTCCATCCAATGAAATAAAACAGAAAAAAATTGCTATTTTCTTTTCACAATAAAAACAAGCACATTTTTTTTTTACCAGATTCCCTTTCACAGCATTTTCAAGAGCAGTCACTAGCAATGATGCAACAGCCATAAGTTGTCTACATTCTTCCTACAAACATAAGTTAATTTCAATATTATAATTTTTCAAATTTTAAACGCCTTTTCAAAAATAACAGTTCTCTCTCAAACTTTCAACAAAATTTAAAGCGTCTCAGATTAGTTTTAGAAACACAAAATCGTTTTTAGAAGTATGCCACTAGAAAAATTAAAATATACCAGGTACCTATCACTGCAAGAAGTACAAAATGATAGTACTTCCCGATTCATATCTAGCTTTGTAACAAAACAAAAAAGTTGTACTTTTAATTTTTAAGCCTTATAGTAAAAAATTATATCTTTTTGATCATTCAACAAATATTTTAGGGCCACAATGCCCTTTTTAAATTTATGTGTGGCCATTTTAGGGTTTTATAAGATGCATGAAAACTGAATAATAATTCTGTTTACAAACCTGCAATTTTTCACATTTTTTAGCATGAAGAACTGATCGCTTTTCAGACTCTTCTATATGTCTTTCAAGGTATTGGAGTTCTTTACGAGCATCTGTTTAAAAGAATATCGGTTAACTTTTGGTTTTATTTTATTGGGAATGTTGGTTATTGTTAAGATTATTGCAATAAAATTATTATTAATGCAACTATGAAATAACTTCATTAACAAGCTTAAAATATATTTTTTTAGATTTAGCACTCTTTTTAATGCACACTTCACAGTACAAAGCACATTCCAGATGTAACTATATTATAATATTTATTGAATTCCATAATAGCATAGATTAAATTATATCATTAAAAGTATTTAAAAATCCATACCTTGAAGATCTAGATCCCTGTTATGCTATTAATTAATGTTAAGAAATATATAAATACAAAGGTTAATTCTATAGTACAAAAAAGTTAAAATTGCACAAACTTGTTCATTAGTTTTAGAAGTTTTCTGCGCCCAAATTGAAACTTGACTAACTAATTCTACTCATGATATTTGAAATAATTCTTTGAATTAGCTAAAGAATAAATACATTCTTTATTTGAAATAAGTTTTATTTATATCAAAATTGCTACCATAAGTATTTTACTTCTTAATCTCAAAACTATAAATAATATAAAATTGTATTAAAAATGAAAAAGTTTAGTAAATAAAGGATTAGTTAAATAAGGATGTGAAGATAAAAGGAAAATATAGTATGTTTTGCTAGATCTAAAGCTATATGATTAAAATCAAATATGATATGGGGTAAAAAGGTTTTAAAATGATGAGTTTTGAAAAACACGTTGTAAGTTATATTACATAAAAATGGCAAAATTAACAACAACCAAAAATAAGTACAAATCTATGTTTGGGAATGTTTAAACAGGAATTTTAATTAACTTATGTTAGTTTTTACTTAAAACAATTTTTCTATGATATTTCTAGAAGAGCTAAGACATACAGGCATGGCTCCATTAAAATACTATAGTCAAAAAGCATTTCCTCAAGTTTCAAATACACAGATAATGTGTAAATAACATTTTTCAAATCCAATGATTTTTTGCACCAAGCAATTATATGTTAATTTTTAGACTAGTTTGTATTAATGTAAAGGGCACATTGTATCAAACACAAGTTTCTAAATTTAAAAATATATAAGTAGCAGATTCAGATACAGTAAACACTGCAGTTACAAAAAATGTATTTAATGAACCTGCATACTACCTTCTTTGGTGCTAACATTTCATTTAGGCAATTAATAGTATCGAAGGATACATAAAGTTCAATGAGTCTAGGTTCTTGAGCTGCGTCGTCTTTTGATTTAAGGCCTTTCAAACAGGAAAACATCTAACTTTTTCCTCAGATTAGGTACCCAGGATTCCTATTTTAAAAAAAAACATATTTTTACAGATGATAATAATAATGATAATTATAGGTGAAAAGAAAGCTAATACTCTTTAGATATAAAGACACAAGTTGTTGCATAAAAAAATTTCAATTTACTTTAAAAATGTGTAATGTAATGTTTTTTTGATTTGGTTTTTATTTCTATAAAAAACAGACAAAAAAGGTTCTGAGATCAAAATAGGGTCGACCCTTAATTCTTCATAGGTGACATTAGATATGGCACTATCTAAGGGTACACATCTGACAGCCTTCATGCAGCCAAAGTTTGGAGACTCAAGGCAGGCAACAAAATCTTGAGACACAATTCACATCAAAAGTTCCTCCTGCAACACTCTGGAATGGGAGCGAATACTGTATTGTATAATACTAGCCTTTGTGAACGAGTAATAAGTTTGTCGCAGTCAGTTAAGTATTGGCCTTGCATGCAAGAGGTTACAGGATCAAAACTGGGTCAACCCGTACCTCTTCATTTGTGACATCGGACATGGTACCACCTAAGGGTGCACGTTTGACAACCAAAGCAAAGTCTTCAGACTCAAAGCGGACATCAAAGTCGTGAGACTCATCTCAGGTCCACCCATGTTAAACAATCCTCCTGCTACTCCCTGGAATGAGAGCCAACACTGTACTGTACAATACCAGTACTTGTGACCGAGTAATCACTTTGTCACATAGTTTATTGCGCCATAATGCAATTGGTTCCAAATCCTCCAGCGATTCCCTGGAATGGGAGCCAGTACTATACTGTACAATACCAGCCCTTGTGTCAGAAAATGCAGTGGAGTGGCACTTATTGAATGGCTGAGGCACTTGCACCAACTAGACAAGTGCTTATAAAAAGTAGCAGCTGCCTCGCCACCTTGTCTTCTTATACCTTCTTCAAAGTCTTCAATGTCTGTCTCCTGATTTTAGTTCTGCTGTGATCGTCTGAATATTGTTCGTGTTTGGTCTGTTGGTTTAATGTATGTTTGTGAAGGTCAGTTCCCGTAAAATAAATGTTTCCCGTTCCTGTCAAGTGAGCTTCTGTGTCTCCTTTCAAAACGAATAAGTAACTTTCTAGTCAAGTGTAGCCTAGAACACTACACCTTGCGACCGAGTAAACCCTTTGTAGCAATCAATTAGTATTGAGCTAGAATGCAATTGGTTCCAGATCGAAACCAGAGCAACCCGTACCTTCTTTGGATGTCTTACCTGGAACAACTGGGCGAAAGTGGGGTGTGTGGATGGACGAGGAACGTATGGCAGCGCATAGTAGGGCAACAATTCGCTGCAGTCACTCAGAGCAGACCCTCTGCTTTCCAGGTAGTAGTGGAAGTGCAGCATAGCTTCTTCAACCTCTTCTTTGCACTAAAGAAGGAAGACAATTTATCGGTTAACAAATCATTTTTCAAGAGCCGTTTGATTTTCTGTTTTAAAAAAATCTGCAATTGAATTTTAAATTAAAATAAAGGATGTTTAAAACAATTTGTTACTTAAGTTCCCACATGTGCTATCTCATTGTTGTGCAAGGATCAAATTTACTATACGGTAACCCTTGGCATGACTTTTTCAGATTTGGTGATAAACAATTGTTTGTGGCAACTGTCTGACTTCGACTGATGATTCGAATTCTTTGACTTCACAACAATGTTGTTTACCGGCAACCCTATCTGACCGTTATTTGCTCATTTCGATTGGGGTTTTGGTCCACTTTTGGTGCGATTTTGGAAAGTTCCCTAAAGGTTACCGTACAGTAAACATCTACCATTGTGCAAAGTGAGATAGCACACACACGAACTTAAGTGACGGTTTTAGATTGTCGAATTACTTTTTTCATAGCCATTTTCAAACTCCACCACACCGGCCAAACTTCCCCCATTCCCTAATTTCCCCCTTTTTTCAAAGTCCCGATTTAATCTTAAAATGCCTCATGGAATCATTATGTCTAAATGTTAAAGCTATTTTCAGCTTGACCAGTGGACTTTTTAATAATTAAAGTAAAAGGCTTGTTTTTGGAAGAACTATGTAGATTTCAAGTAAAAATTAAATAATGATTTGATATAAGTAAAAAATGCAAACAATTATACTTAATGGCAGATATTTCAAAATTATGGTTCAGAGGTCAGTTACAAGATAAAAGTACAAATTAAGTTAGGTTATGTTTGAATTATCGTTGCACTAGAGCTACACAAGGACTGTTGATGACAGGCGTCGTACTTAAAAACCACAGTCAAGCGACGAGCCGACACCTGAATAGGCACCCAACGCAACCGTTGAAGGCCACATCATACGCAGCGTTAGGACTTTGAAGGATATTTAATGTGCACTCCCTTACACAGGGTATTATTCGTCAGACATTTTGGCTGCACGGGCCGTTTATAGGCCGGCAGTTATTTTGGCTATGCCCGGACCCGAACCTGGGAATCTTCGCATGCTAGGAAAATGCCTAACCGACTGGGCTCCCCAGCCCCCTTAAAATTAAGTGCATTAATTTAGATACAGGTTCTAAAATTACATACCCAGTGGTCAACTTTTCTCATGGGCAGCACTGCAAAATGTATCTGCAGGCGAAACTCCAATTTCTGGCAAAAGAGACTGCTCTCCCGCACTTCTGGATTGAGATGCGTCTCCCACTCAGAAAAGAACTCAGTCCTCCGCCCATTGTCAAAATGATCCAACAACTCATTCTGAAAAATAGACAAAACTTTCTTGATTTGTAAATAGCTGTTTGATATTTTTTTTCCTGCTGCATTATTGGCGGCTTAGCCTTTGCAGGAAAACCAAAGCCAAGCTAAGTACTCAAGGGATCTTTTACATGCCACATAATCATATGACATGCAAGCCCATGATTTCTCCATCCAGAAAATCTGATGACTCAGCCGGGGTTTGAGCCCCCAAACTTGGGCTTATGAGACAGACACGCAATACCTCTCAGCCACTGAGCCGCTAGCTGTAATGATGTGAAACTTACTTCATACAAGTTTGTACATGATATCATAAAAACCTTAATCTTCGATAGTTTTGGTAACAATTTTTTTTTTTAATTTATAACTTTCTTATATCACATAATAAAAAAATGAATAATATACTAAATTTGAAACCTTCTCCTTTAGTTTAGTAGGAGGCAAATTGAAAGACCTATCAGATATAAGAGAATGGTTTGTAATTGTATATACATTATTTTATAGAAGAATTGTCATTGTGGGTCACTAAATTGAGGCTCTGTCGTAATTTAATACATAAACTAGCAAAGTGTGAGGTAAACATTCAAATTCAAAACTCATCAGGTATTGCAACCACATGCCAAATTTTCAAGGTCACCAAAAGTCGAAAATAAACAAAACAGTCATTATATCATAGCTGTACCCAGGGAAAAGCTTTTACATCTTCTTGGTTCTTTATTAGGACTTCGACCAGCAAAGATGAAATAGTCTTATATTAGGTAACATTAGATGACTATGATTGTACAGAATATAACGAATAGTATATAAATCCAATTATAAAGAGTAAAAAATAATTTTAGCCCCTTCTTCAATTAACATAACTGCTAAAGGGAATATACATTCAAAGGTAGCTTTTTCTGCATAAAACTCAAGGCCTCATGGACAATAGTTAGGGACTCACTTTTATTTTCTGGATCCTTTCATCTTTCCGACTTCCACCGGCTTGCTCTTGAATAGGTTTGCCAAGTTTTTGACATTCCTCTTCAAACGTGGCCAAGGTACGGCTTAATTTGGAGTATTCTAGATACTAAAGACAAAAAACAAGTAATTTGCAAATTGTGTCAAATTAAACTTAAAAACAATAGTATTAAATGGTTATTATTAGAAAGGAATAGATAAAAAAAGGATATCTATTTATAACACACAAGAACCGGAAGTAAAAAAATTTATGTTTAAGGAAAATGTCAAATACACAACCTCTTTAATAACAGCATTTAATTCACCTTCTACAGATGACAGGGAACCGGACATTTACAAAAATGGAAAATTTTTACAATAATTGAATAATAAAAATTACATACAGCTTATAACTATGTTTACGTCGATAAAGAAATGTTTAATCCACAATGTTTACCTTTCGATATCAGGTAACCATAGTAACAAATTACAAGAGGTCACAGAACTTTACCAGGCCTCTGGTCCAGGTTTGGTAAAATGTCATGTATTTTTTAAAAATTTACCACAAAAATGTGTCCTTCGTGACAAATTGGAATAAAATAACATTTTTATCAAATAATTGTTGGAGAACTGAGAAAATGTTTTTGAATTGTTTTCTATGTTTTGGTTTGATTGGTTGGTTTGACATATATTTTCAGGCTTGTGTGCTTGGTCGCAAGGACCCGCTTATAAGCCATCGTCAAGTAGGACAACACAAGACACACACATACACATATGACAGATGTTGCCATCTGTCGCCACCTCCACAATTTAGACATGTCCCTGAAGGGGAGGGAAATTTTCTCCAGGAACCTGTACCCATGGTGAACTGCGCAATGACCGACCACAGGACTTTCGGACCCAACAGATTTTACGAGCACGTACTCCGCATATACTCGGTAGGTCTTCAGTGGCGACCGGGTCCCGAACTCTCAACCTTCTGATCTCAAGCTGAGACCCTTTGACCACTAGGCTCCCTACAGCCCTTTTCTATGTTTTCTAGTTTCTAGCATTCAAAGTAAGAAGAGGTCAATCTCTGTCTCGATTGAAATTCTTAACACAAGAAAAAACGTTTCGTAAGTTTTTTACACATAGAACTGACACTTATAAGTAAGTCGATTACTGTTACAGTTTTTAATACTGAATGTTAATTTAAATAGCTCAGATTGCAAAATTAAAAATTAATCCATTTTTAGTATTCATAGTTTTTAAAATTATAAATTTGAAATAGTCTTCATTTCATTTAGATATATCATTCATGGTATTTCATTTGTACATTAATTTAAGTAATAATTAAAAAGTCCTTAATCAAATTCCCAAGAATACACAAATTAGTATGCTAAATATTATAAAAAATCAAACGAATCTGATTTAAATCAAATAAATCCGATTTTTTTTTTAAATCGTGATTTTTTTTCTACCATGAGAAATAGCTATTTCAGATTTTTGGATAAAGTAGTACACCATAAGAAAGGCAATACCAGTGTATACATTTTAGGTTTCAACCAAATATATATTTAAAACTTAGTCTAATGAATTACAAAAATAATTTCAATCGTTAAAATAAGATTAGAGAAACATTAAGAAGAAGCGTTCGCAAAGCACGGTAGCAGCCGATCATCTCTGCCTGCCCGCTATCTTCCATGTGTCGTGTGACGTCACGCGGAGGAGAGAAGCCGAAGGCTGCGTTTTCAGGGGGCGGAGCTAAGCTCCAACTTTAAAAATTAATTTTAAAAAAACTAAAAGTCGGATTGAGGTAAAATTTATGTTGTTGGTTTTCAAATTGCATAGAGATTTATTTAAAAAAATAAAAAAAATACATGCAAGTTCCCCATTGACCCCCAGTCTTGACAGCATTAGAAATTATTTATGTCACTAAAAGTACAGTTGGATGGCTGCAACCTAAAATAGATTATTCGAATGGGGTGGAACGTGGTTTGTTTGTGGGGTTGAAGGGTATATGTGACGTAACAGTAACGTTACCGAAGCCGTGGCCGTTCCAGTGCATCCTTTTTTTCATTGAAGTTTAAAATATTCCCTAGAGTACTAAATCAATGCTCATTTCAATATCTGCAGTGTAAAATAGGAAGTCCTGACTGACTTACTCTCATTCTCTCCTGAATTAACACCCAGCGAAAACTTCTGGAGGTACAGATTCCTTTTGTGCTGACGTGACGGCGTCGTATAAACAGCTGAATTCTTTGATCTGTAAGCGTCATATAAAAGCTGATTTACCCAAATTCCAATAAAAGAAGAAGTACATCTGTGGAAATAAAAAAGTACCCACTTGAGGTTATTTCATCCGTTAGTCACCCTATAGAATCGGACCTTTTTGAGATTGTGTACAATTAACATTCTGAGTTAATTGCACGATACAAAATTTGCATAAGGGGCCGTCTTCATATTAAAAATATTACGATCTTTGAAATTTCCAATAGCAACACCCAATTTTAATAACTTAGAAATGTTAAGCACTCTTGAAAACCCTTAAATCTAAGTTTTTGTTACATTTGGATGAATATTTGACGAGTTATTCAATCGAATCACTTGTGGACCTTTTGGGGTCCATCTCTAAAATGACAAGCAAGCATGCATGCAAAGTCGTCTTTATTTATCAATTACACACGTAATCTTATACACAGTCCCCTAAAGGATAATTATAAAGTAATTTGTGATTTACTCAGCAAATTATGAATAAACATTTTTAAAAATTGAGATTTCGCTTAAACTTCTTGTCTTAAATTTATTTCTTTAAAAATATTAAGGGGTTTCCATTCATATTTTTTTAAAAAATCAATATAATAATTATTTAAAAATATAAAAATTGTTTTAAATACCCCAATATTGAATGCATTTTATTTGGGTTATTATAATTTCTTTTCAGTAAAAAATTCGTTTCATTGTCTTAATTATTTATAGATCGGGATAGTTTTTTATGTGCAACTCATTTAACATTATGGGACCTAAACTTTGCACGTCTCTAACTCCTCTAATAATGCTTAAAAAGTTACAAAATTTGGCATTTCGTATTAACATGGGTCAGAGATTTGAAATATGGATTCAAAAAGGGGTGTTGTTATTGGAAATTTTATAGTTAGTAACATTTTTAATATGAAGATGGCCCCTTATGCAAATTTTGTGTCATGCAATTAACTCAGAATGTTAATTGTTCACAATGTCAAAAAGATCCGATTCTTTAGGATGAATAACGGAGGAAATAACCTCAAGTGGGTACTTTTTTATTTCCACAGCTGTACATACGTGGAAAAGCTTATTCCCTTTCCGACCGAGCTATCACGATCGTGCGGGTAAAAAAAGAGAATGTTCAAGTTCTTCAAAAATATCGATATCGACGGCTGACTTTATGTACCATTCATTATTTGTATTTAAAAAAAATGACTTTGTTTTTATGGAGTTGCTGGCATTGATGCTATTTAAAGCACCTTTTTCGATAAAACTCCAAATTTAGTTTCATAATTTTTAATCAGCGCCATCTGACCGCGCCGGTCCTAAAGGGTTATGCGAGATATACAGCAAATGATGTTTAATATTTCTGAAGCAGTAAGCATTATGGCTGCTTCCAATTTAGTGCAAGAGTTCCTAATACCTGATTGACGTCATAATAAGATTTTCATATAAAAAAAATCGCACTATGCCAAAAATGTCTTAAGCACATGTTTACGTAAAATCGGTAAAGGAATAATATTTCGGAACAGAATTTTTTTTTTTTTTTTTTAGCGTTTCCGATCAGACTAATTTTTAAGAAAAAGGCTTTTTTTTCCTCGTATTGTCAAACAGGAAACCAACGTTGGCTTCTTCACGTCTTTTTTCAACTATTATTTGATATAAAAAATATGATCGATTATTTATTCCTATTATTTTGAGGTACGTTACCGATTTGAGTTACTCGAAAGGGCGTATATAAAAAAAAATTCTTTTAAATGAAGATGTAAGTTATTTCTTAAAACAATTGCACTGTTAAAATACCTTTTGTTTTTACAGTTAAAACTGTCAACTTTGACGCCATTTAATAACTGTTTTAATACATTTTAAAACTGTAATTATTTTACAGTTAAAAACTGTAATTTTAACTTTGAGAAACTGTTATTTTAGCAGGTAGAAACCAAAGTTAGAAAACTGTTAAATTCGACATGCAAAGAGTCACGTGGTCGAGGTTATCGTTAAGCACCAATTCTAGGCTTTCAAGACCGAGTAATTACTTTGCCGCAGATGGTTCATTACAGGAACCTCTTGTGTGCGAGCCCAATACTGAATCGTCTGCAACAAAGTAAGTACTCGGTCTCGAGGGCTAGAATTAAGTATTTTATTTTATCAGGAATTAACAGTTCTTCCCTGCTAAATTAACAGTTCCTGTGCCAAAAGTTACAGTTTTATACTGTAAAAAAATAGTTATTAACTGGCATCAAAGTTGACAGTTTTTAACTGTAAGGTAAAAACAACAGGTTTTTTTTTTTTTTTTACAGTTTGCGAATATAGTTATTAAATGGCAATTTTGTTTGCAATAATTTTCCAATTCAGTAAAATAATAAGTTACATTTAGAAAAGAATATAAGATAAATCTGGGTTATACTTCATGTTGCTTAATAATCAATAAAATCTTTACAAATATTTGATAAATTATACAATTTGGCATCGAGTCTTATTACATTTAAATTGAGAAAATCGTTTATATGATCGGTTCTAAGTGGCGGTTCGTGTCACAAGCCTACTTGTAACTTAACTTAGTAGATTTTTTTCTTCCCGTTTTAACTTAAACAATGCTTCTGAAAATGCATTTTAGCAAAAACGGAGTTTAAAAATATTTTCTTATACAACAATGAAAGTTAATAATGACAAATAAACAGAATTTCAAATTTCCGCATTCCAAGTTTAGCTCTTACGAACTAAGTTGAACGGCATAACTTATCATGTAAAATATAATTTAGATTAAAAATTGTCGTTTAAAAAGTTACTTAAAATTTAAATCGAATTTGGAAAGAAGCTCTTTGTAATGGTAAGAGATTTATTATGTTAATTTTCACGTATTTAAGTACCGAAACTGATGTTATCCTATGATTTTATGCATGTGTTTTTTTTTTGTGTAACATTACAATACGACGTCCCTAAATGTAGAATGTATTTATTGCTTATAAAGCTTTTTAATCTAACCTAATAATTTTTTGCCCTGCACTTAAAATTTTATTTTATTTGCCAAATGATGCGAAAAGTCTCAAAATTTGAAATTTCCCATTTAAAAAGAGGTATTGACCGGAGAAGGAGAAATTATATTGGTATGACTTTTATCCATAGAGGGTTAAATTTATTCAATCAAGGACATTTTATAACTTGAATAACGTGAGTCAGTAATGCGTATTTTACATGATTTCCTACACTTAATATCAATCTTGTCGCTGTCATGGCGCTATAACCGGGTCATATTGTATGTTACAACTTTTTTACCTATACAATCATATATATAGTAAGAAATTTAGATAGAGCTTGCAGGGCCAGATTTATAAATAGGCTAAGTAGGCTGTAGCCTAGAGCGGCTTTATTGGGGCGGCAAATTTCACGACCAATTAACCCTTTCAGTCCCAGTGATGCAATTTGGCATCATCATGTTTCTGATCATAATTAAATAAAATAATAGGTCTAACAATCTATTGGAATTAATAAAAAATATTTTCAAAAATAAAAAGTTTGAAGAATCAAATTATGTGCTTCTTCATATCATAAATGGCTATAGACGATTAGAAAAAAAATTCTAAAATGAAGATGCCAAATTGTCATTGGGACTGAAAGGGTTAAAGCGGCATTAGGCATAAAAAAAATATTTCAAAGATACGAATATTTTTACGAAAGAAACTCATTTACATTAATGCGTAAATCGTAAACGTATATTTATAGTACTAATATTGCTTAGCAAACATGGTCGCTGCAAAGGCAAGTGCACCCCCTAATCCCGGGTTTCGAAGCTGAAATAAAAATAGTAGAACATGATTTTAAAAAAATTCGCTAATTTTGCTTTCTATTTAGTGAGTAAAAGTACTTAGTTGATTCTAATATATATTTATCTATTTTAAACAGCACACTCTCAAAAAGAACGAGCGATTTTAACTCAGTCTGAGTTAATTTTCAGTCCTCCAGTCTAGAAAATGCACTTCCCCGAAAGGAGTGGATCCTTTGTGTGTTAAACCTCCGACAGGATCACTCTGAACGAGTGATTTTAACTCAGTCTGGGTTAATATTTACTCCTTTCCAGTGTCGAAAATGTACTTCTCCAACTGGAGTGGATTTCACTCTTTTGTTCTGCACAATACACACTGCACATACCACCCTATTTTGCAGCTAACCAGCTATCTTTCCCCGAAGTGGGAGAATATGAGAATAGTTTGCAAATCGTAGCCTACAGGCGGCAAATCCTTAAATCCGGCCCTGAGCGTTAGAATATTTGTCGTTGTAACAGATTAAGAATTTTGACCAAATATATTACACAAACAATTAGATATGGTAACCTTGGATTTCACATCTCGTGCATTTTCCCTTTTAGCTATTTTTAACAACCCTAATGATATAAGTCGCCAATGAAACATACAGAATCAAACCAATGCGCCAAACAGAGTATACTAAATCTGTTTCGCGTTTGACACTTATTTTTTTACTCAAGGTTTACTTTTAATAACTCTTTAATGAAACACAATTATTCTATTCGATGGTCCGTCTGTTTCATGTAAGTTTTTTTTTAAATGGGAAATTACAAACTCTGGGTGGGAAATATCACAAGTTGTACCCGATGTAAAACCACTTTTACCACTTTATCATTTTAACAAATTCATAAAAGTTAAGAGAAAAAACGTACTGGAATCAAACGTTTTTAAAAAAAGAAAGTTTTTTTTTAATGTTTTATGCGGTTTTATGAGCTCAGAAATTCAGCTGGAGTTTAAACCCGTAAATTTGAGATGTTTTTTTTTTTTTTTTTTTTTTTGCTGTGAAGTTTCGAATACTGTATTTAAAAATGTTGTATTACTTTGATAGCTAGATCAGAAGGCCAACGCTTTACCAACTTGGCAATTGGGTTCCAAAACACTTATGCAATGTTATCACTATATCAACGGTTAGACGGTGAATACAAAATGTGTATATGATTAGAGTTTCATGACTGTAAACCGATTAAATTTGGTTGTTTCCTGACCATCACAAATTTAGGCCAGAGGTCTGGATACTTTTGGGGGCAAAATTCGTACTGATAATGTTACAAAATTATGGCTTGTCAAAATTATTTGATATGAATGTAGGGGAGAGCAGGGGAATCCCGCCACCCCTTGTATCTCGCCAGCGGTGTGTGTGTGAGAGGGGGGCTGTGAGTGCTGACCTGTAGGAGGAAACAAAGTAATCTGCAGTATAGACGCAAGTGGCCGTGCGGTGAGTTGGTATAAAGTTATTCAAAAAATACGGTTTTTAGTGATTTTCATCTAATCTTGAGCATTCTGAAATTAAGCATTAAGTGACCGCTATCTCCAAAATAGATAAATCAGTTTTATATCAATTAAAAGAGTAATTATTTTTCTATTTTATCACACCGTTAGTTTGGACGCTAGGCTAACCACCTTTCTTTAAACAACCGTCTATGCCATTTTGTCTTACTGGGGTAATGCCGCCACATCACTCTGGGGTTATGCCGCCACATGCAAAAGGATGGCGGCATAATCCGTAAAATAGAAATTTCATATATTGACCCTGCAACTTATTAGTTTTCGTTAGAGATGCCACGTATGCGAAAAAGAATAACTGAACTGGTCAAATAGACCAACGAAGTTTAAAAAAAACCCTGCATAGTTAGATGCACACAGAAAGTTAATAAAAGAGCTGTACCCTGTACAATTTACCATTCCAAAGTTAATTGAAACTATTTTAGTTCTATATGTAAAGCTTTGTTATGTAATTTTCCATTATTTATAGATTATTTGCTTTGTTTATTGATGTGGCGGCATAACCCCAGTGGTGTGGCGGCATTACACCAGATACCGGGGTAATCCCGCCACTGTGCGAGCTTTAGAAAAATGCAATTTTATTCAGTTTCCATTAAAAAATTAAACTTTGAAAAATCACTACACTGTAGGTTCTGAACTGTAGTATGCTATAATCATCACAATTTACATTAATTGCAACACAATTTTGCATGAAAATTCAATTTCCCTTAAGGTGGCGCCATTTCCCTTCTCTCCCCTACACGTACGATTCATTAATCGAAAACGAATTTGAATATACTCTATAATCTTGATAATACTTAAAATAAAAGCATTGTTGTAAAAAGAATTTAATACTCAAAGCATTATAAAATATTTCATTATTGTAACAATGCAAGTCGTTATTATTATAAAACAATAAATTTATTGTTTGAACATCATTCCTTCTGACGCCATTTTGATAAAAGCGTCTACTAGAAAAATAGTAACATATTCAAATCAATCTTCCGATGATTATATTCAAAGGTAATTGCGAATTTTAATCAAATAAGTAGTAATTTCCGATATCCCTATTGTAACTATGTTTGTTAGTCGATATATATGATAAAAATTGGAGTTACAAGATAGAAATTATTGATATAACGTTACTGTTCATTACCATAAATACGGGTGAATTTAATATTAACTTAATTTTTTTAATTCATATAATTTTATTAATTTATTTTTCATTTTATTTTTACAGTATCTGAGTTACAAGAAAACTTTCGATGTCAGAGAAGTGATACTATCAAGAATCCTTCAAAAATATCTTCAAATTTAAGATAATAAGATGAAGTTAGTGCTTATAAATATCAAGACAAGACTTTGGCGGAGTATGGGGTTGGTTGGTGGGAAACCTTTTATGAAAGTTCTTCATATGCAAGCTGCCAAATAGTATGCCCAGATACTATGTGGAGATCTGCTCTAGCGGCAAAGTACTACAATAAGTTACTTCAAGACAAGGCTTTGGAGGAGTATGGGGTTGGTTGGCGGGAAACCTTTTATGAAAGTTCTTCATATGCAAGCTGCCAAATAGTATGCCCAGATACTATGGAGATCTGCTCCAGCGGCCAAGTACTACAAGTTACTTCAAAACAAGACTTTGGAGGAGTATGGGGTTGGTTGTTGGGAAACCGTTTATGAAAGTTCTTCATATGCAAGCTGCCAAATAGTATGCCAGATACTATGGAGATCTGCTCTAGCGGCAAAGTACTACAAGATACTTCAAAACAAGACTTTTGGAGGAGTATGGGGTTGGTTGGCGGGAAACCATTATGAAAGTTCTTCATATGCAGGAAGAAATATTGGCTTGCTATACTATGCAATAAATATCCAATAATGTTAAAGTGAACTTTGTAAATATAATTTTTATTAAAAGTTTAATTTAAACTTACTGTCGTCGTTTAATTTATTTATTTGATTTTATTTTATTATTATAAATA
This sequence comes from Hylyphantes graminicola, assembly GCA_023701765.1. NCBI lineage: Eukaryota > Metazoa > Arthropoda > Arachnida > Araneae > Linyphiidae > Hylyphantes > Hylyphantes graminicola. The sequence continues at coordinate 20,035,499 of CM043117.1, forward strand.
CATTAAGTAAAACTGCTAAATCTGCACAAATTTTTGAGAAATTCGTAGTAAAATGAAGCAGGAGGGTACTGTATTCTACTCTGACAACAACAGGGTAAAAATAATTTTGAATTTTATTCCTTGTGTGACCAACGTTTGTGATATTTGAAGTCTATAACTGCTCATTTCAGACTGTTTAAAATACATGCATATTTTTAAATCCAATTTTGCACACATTTTTGGTTAAAGCATCTATGCATTATTATTTTTTCTGTCAATAGGTTATTATTTACAATGCTTATTTCATTACAAAAGTAATTTGCTTACAAATAAATTGTAAAAAAATACGACTTTTTGAAAGTTTACTAATTAATTCCAATTTTTACGTCTTTTAAGTTTTTTCATTCAATAATTTTCGTAGTTTAGACCATATAGAGTTATTAGGCGCATTTTTTTAATATATTTTTTTTCTTTAAATTTGTTGTTTTCTGTCTTAAGACGTCCTTTATCCTTGAAACGTCCCTGTGTTATATATTATTGTTGACTAGCTGAACTACCCGGTGTTGCTCAGGGTGGGAAAAAAATAAGTACCAAATCAATCCAAGTATTTGTACCATACTACCATTTAATCTGTTTTTTTTTTTTTTTTTTTGGATAATAAACTTATGTTACTTTTCCCGTTCGTTATAAAGTACAGAATCCCGTTACTTATATGACCATAAAAATTCAAAATTTAAAAAATGCTGTAAAATTAACGGATAATGTCATAGTAATTTCCCGAATAAAAACATTTTAGCTCATTTGGCATGTTTGAAAAATTTGGCGAGGAAAATATATAGCTACCAATAACACACCCATTCAGCTTTGGCGCAATGACCATCGCACAACCAACCAGCTAATAAAGAAAAAAGGCCATTTGGCGCGTTTTTTGTAATAACTTGGCGAGTTTATCAAAGTATTTGGCGAAAAAAGAAAGAAAAAATCCTAATATGCATCTGTAGTGCGATGGTCTTCAAAAAACAACATAGTTCAGTATAAGCTTCAAAATAAATTAGTCCAGGCAACGAAGGCTGAAAAAAGGGTCTAGAGGGAAAGTTTTGGAACACAATTTTTGACTTCATAACTTTGTTTAGACTAGTTAGGAGGTAAACATATCAAAAGTCCCCGCCCCTAGCCCCTGTGCTAAAGGGGTGAGGGGGGTTGAATGTCCCATTTTTCGGTTTTTCGCTTATATCTCGAAAACTATGCGTTTTAGCGATATAGTTTTATTACACAAAATGAAAGCTGATTAAATTTGCTACAAGCTTCACCCCTCAAGTGTTTTAATATCTTGTATAGTTTTCGAGATATCCGCTCTTGAAAGTCAGTAATTTTGGAGAAAACACTTCTCCCCCCACATTTTCCCTCTTTTTTGACCGGACAACTCTTCAATAATGCACCAAAACACTAAATTTTGGCCCTAGATTGGTAGAGAATTTAATTCTTTTCAATAATATATCTTATTTTACTATTTTATCTATTTTCCTTCAAATTTTAAAGCGGTTTCAGTGTTGAGTGAAGATTGTACTGAAAGTCCCATAGAGCTAATGCATAAGTTTTGAAATCGCAACTTTTGGAAAACAATTTTTTTGCCATGTTATTCCATTTTCACAAGGTATTAGAATCATCATAACATCAATTTAACACACAATTGAAAATAAAATAACATCCGGTTATTTAATTATTAATTAATAAAGTTTTAAGACAGTGGCGCCATCTGCTGTATATATTTGAAATTTTAAAACTTCAAAAATATATAATTAAATAACTAGATAATATTTTTGTTTCAAATTTGTTTCATTTCGATGTTATGTTGATTCCCGTACCTGGATAAAAAGGGCTAACATGGCAAAGCAATACATCGGTGGAAGTTGTTATTCCAAAACTAATGCATTAGCTCTATCGGACTGACAACCCCTCTTATGTACACTTATTCTATACTGAACGTCTAAATAACACTGATACTCATTTTGTAGGCACGTTGTTACATTAATATTTTATCTATTTTATTTCATTCGTCAAACACCAGTGGGAAAACTGTCAGATGCTATTCATGTTCTTCATCTTCGGAGTCAATTTGAGGGACCCCATTGATGCTGTTCCAATGGTAAGTTTGGCATGCTCTAGGACCTTTGAGGCTTGCTATTTTTGCTGCTACACTTGAGCTGGCACAGTCTTTCTTACATCATCCGAACATAATTTTCAGAACATCGTCAGGTGCTGCTGCTAACTCACTGTGCACTGGGACCAGCAGAAGAGCTATCGACTCAAGAAGTCTCAGTCGGTTGATATCCTTTTCACTGAAGACACCAAGATAAACGTCAAACAAGATGATTTTCTGTCGAACAATTTAAATAAAATGGTCTCATCAACATACTTAAGGTGTAGCTTGAGGACAATTGAATGTAGGACCCTTCGAGCAGAAAGGGATGTGGACGTTCTGATAGTGGATACGGCATACGGCTGTGATAATGTCGGAAATGACACAGATACTTATTTTGCTGGCACGTTGTTATACTTTAATATTTTGTGTCGACCTTACAGTCCTCTTGATGGCTACAGCTGATGTGCATAAGAACATCGGTTTCATAAAGCCTGGACGTGGGAAGACAAAGGATTTTTTATTCTCATCCCAAGAGTTACAGCAACTGGGTTTAGGACGTGCTATTTTTGCAAACACAATAGCTGGATGCGACACTACATCTTTCACATTTCGAAAAAGCGGGATCGCATTTGCGAAGTTGTGTACGAAGTCTTCAGAAGTCCAGAAAGCAGCAGCGGTCTTTTCACACCCTTCCTTAACCACATATCAGGTACAAAAGGCAGGCAATACCTGCATCTTGAGGTGTTATGGGGCTCCAACGAAAGAGGCCTTCCCCAATGCCACAGGCATAATTCACGCTTGAAATCCGGAGCCGCCATCAAGCCTGATATATCGTCTTCTTCCCACCGAGGAAGCAGTAAAACAGTATTTCCTCTGAATATTACACCAAGATGAGCTGTGGCTAGGAAATGACCTGCCTCTTCTTGTGTATATGATTTTAAGATTGAGAATAACTGCCTGATGGTCAAAGTGCACAGTGAGTTAGCAGCAGCATCTGACAATATTATGAAAATAATTTTCTACAGAAACATGAAAGTCTGTGCCAGCTCAAACTGTAGCTGTAAAAAAATCAAGTCACAAATGTTCCTCAGAATGCCAAAATTCCCAGGGGACTAGCCTCAAAAGGGTCTCTCAAGTTGACTCCGAAGATGAAGAACATGAATAGCAAGTTTTCCCACTGGTGTTTGACGAATGAAATAAAATATTAAAGTAACAACGTGCCTACAAAATGAGTATCAGTGTTATTTAGACGTTCAGTATAGAATAAGTGTACATAAGAGGGGTTGTCAGTCCGATAGAGCTAATGCATTAGTTTTTGGAATAACAACTTCCACAGATGTATTGCTTTGCCATGTTATCCCTTTTTATCCAGGTACGGGAATCAACATAACATCGAAATGAAACAAATTTGAAACAAAAATATTATCTAGTTATTTAATTATGTATTTTTGAAGTTTTAAAATTTCAAACATATACAGCAGATGGCGCCATTGTTTTAAAACTTTATTAATTAATAATTAAATAACCGGATGTTATTTTCTTTTCAATTTTGTGTTAAATTGATGTTATGATGATTCTAATACCTTGTGAAAATGGAATAACATGGCAAAAAATTGTTTTCCAAAAGTTGCGATTTCAAAACTTATGCATTAGCTCTATGGGACTTTTAGTACAATCTTCACTCAACACTGAAACCGCTTTAAAATTTGAAGGAAAATAGATAAAATAGTAAAATAAGATATATTATTGAAAAGAATTAAATTCTCTACCAATCTAGGGCCAAAATTTAGTGTTTTGGTGCATTATTGAAGAGTTATCCGGTCAAAAAAGAGGGAAAATGTGGGGGGAGAAGTGTTTTCTCCAAAATTACTGACTTTCAAGAGCGGATATCTCGAAAACTATACAAGATATTAAAACACTTGAGGGGTGCAGCTAGTAGCAAATTTAATCAGCTTTCATTTTGTGTATTACAACTATATCGCTAAAACGCATAGTTTTCGAGATATAAGCGAAAAACCGAAAAATGGGACATTCAACCCCCCCTCCCCCCTTTAGCACAGGGGCTAGGGGCGGGGACTTTTGATATGTTTACCTCCTAACTAGTCTAAACAAAGTTACGAAGTCAAAAATTGTGTTCCAAAACTTTCCCTCTAGAACTCTTCGTTGCCTGGACTAAATTGTATGCATTTAAGATTTAAATAGATCAACCTTTAGAAATTTCCAATGCAATTGCTATTTTCGCCAAAGGTTGCTATAATACCAATTTGTCAGGGTTGGCGTAAAATTGCCGGCAACGATTCTTCAAATAAAAATTAGTTAAATATCAATTTAATAGCTTAATCGTAAATGATAAAAATATAAAATGTTTAGCTTATGACCTTGGCGATCAAGTTTATAAAAACCAACAACAATGTTAGGAATTATAAAAATTGGTAGCGCTTTTTGAGATCCGCTGTCGTTGAAGGAAACCTTCCAGTTTATATAGACGTCCATGATAATTATTTATTAAAATATCGAGTTAAAAATAAAATATATTGCATTGATACAGATTAAAGAATGATATTAAATGAAAGTTTACTACTTGAAATGATAGTAACTAAATCTTTAAAATGAAAACAATAATATATTTGTAAGTTTTTAAGAATAAAATATTTTCTTTTTTACATTTTAACTATTTTCGAAAAAGTTTATTTTAATTTCATCTACTGAATGGCAACGCGAAAGAAAAATGTTCATCGGATTTGAGCCAAAGTGGTGTAGTTTTTCCAGAAAATTCGAATTTTCTCTAAAAATAGAACATTTTGAGCTCTGAAAGTTCTTATTTTGTAACTTAAGTATGAACTACGCATTTGAGCCAAGTTACGAGTCAAACAAATGTCTAGTTTGTGAGTTTCGGAGAGACATACATACACACATACAAAACTTCATTTTTATTATTATAGATAATTTCAAAATGGTTAATTTGCAATTTAGCAAATTATGTACAGCCGAATGACAGACAGATAGAAAGGCCTTTAAGAAATAACCGGATGGACATTCTACCAGCTTATGCAAGACATTTTATCAAGAACGTTTAGAATGGGCTGTGAGGCGCCCTGTGGTCAGTGTCGCGATCTACGGATTGGAAGGTCCCGCGATCCGGTCCTTGTCGCTGAAAACTCACCGAGTACATGCGGAGTAAGTGCTCGTTAAATCTGTTGGGTCCGAAAGCCCTGTGGGTGGTTATTGCGCAGTTTCCCACGGGTACAGGTTCCTGGAGACAATTTCCCTCCCCTTCAGGGACATGTCTAAATTGTGGAGGTGGCGCATGATAGATGGCATCATCTGTCACGTATATGTGTGCATGTGAGTGTGTGTTGTGACTGTCTTACTTGACGAAGGTTTATAAGCGGCTCTTTGAGCAAGCACACAAGCCTGAAAATATATGTATATCAACCAACCAAACAACGTTTAGAATAGAGTACAATTATGTCTAAAAATGCAGTTCATTCAAAAAAATAACTTTCGCTGGTTGCCTTTTGTATGTAAAAATTGAGTTTGTTTGGTAAACTTCTATTAAATTTGTGCAACTAATTTCTTATAACTTCTTATTAAAAAAAGGTTCTTATTAAACTAAATTAAATTTGTTTCTGAAAATGAAATTGCTACAAATGAATTTGTTTATAATGTATGGACTATATTCATTAATTGAATTGAAAAAATGTATTAGTCACATGAACTATAGGGGGCGCAAATAAGTGCTTGCTTGTTGGTGTCATTTATGTAAATGTCATTTATGTTGCCGGAATTTATGTAACCGTTATGTTAGAATAAATCGTCCTTGAATTTTGACTGCTCAACTCATTCGCGACTGTTCAACAGAAAATTTTTCACATGAAAATGATCTTTCTGCTTAAGTTTATCCAAGAAAACACAGTATACTAAATGAAGACTATTGCCCTGAACAATTTATGTCGGACAAATTAAGATACACCAAAAAATTATTTTCAAAACTTAAAATTTACATTTTTATTGGGGAACGAAGGTTTTAATGGTGTTCACAAAATCGTCGTTATTGGATTTTAAGTAAGAGTTTTGCTGCATCAAATTTCGGTTTTCCTCTACTTTTTATTCTCTCTACTTTTTATTCCCGATGCACGCCATTGCTCATAATTGGATTAAGTTCCAGAATCCTTAATAGGTCGATTAATACTACTACTTCTACTACTACTACATATATATCCGGCTTGTGTGCTTGATCAGAGACCCGCTTATTGAGCCTTCGTCAAGTAAGACAGGCACAGAAAGAATATTAACAGTCACAAAAGGAAAGGAAAAACACATAGACAAATAACGACATTTATTGACAAACACAAACATCCATGCCTGACCGGAATTCGAACCCGAACCCAGCAGCTGCAAAGGCTAGCACACTAACCATTCAGCCGCCGGGTCGGCATGTCGATTCCACAATCCACCAGCTGACACACATCACGCCACAATTATAGCAAGTCCCGTTTTAGAATTTTTTTTAATTAGTATAAGTTCATGTAAACTTTGGTCCAGGCATTACATTTTATCAAATTAAATATTTTAAGCACATTTAGGAGTTATTAGTTTTATAATTTAGCATTTCGAAAAGCACCAAATTCTTAATTTACTTCATTTCGAACTTGTAATATCTATCTACAGGTCTTATGAGTCCATATATTTTGGTATCATTTTCTTTCGGACTGTTTTGCTAATAACCAACAAATAGATTGACTTTATAATGCATTCAAAACAATTCGACAATAGAGGAATTTTTCTATACTTTAAATAGTGTATTAAAAGTATAGAAAAATTCCTCTGTGGCAAATGAAGCTTCTCTGCAAAGATACTCAACAAGTAGTGAAACTAGTTTTACAGGGACACTTTTAAAGGACATTTCGTCTAAAACTCCGCGCCTAACAACAACAAAATAAAGCCAATTGTGTTGTTTGAATTGAATACAATTATTCCATTACATATATGAATTCTAAAAAAATTCACCTGAGATTGGGGACATCTCACGGAATATAATCGAGGGGGGAGGAGGACTAAAATAATCCAAACTTTTAAACTAAAGAACTCATAATTTTATTTAACTGGTTACATTTGATAAGTGATTAAGATTCAAAGATTCAAAGAAGTGTAGGAACAGAAAACAAGTTTGGAAGCGTTTTATTTAACCTAGGAAAAGAGTCTAAAGCTTGCTTCCATAATCCTGCCTCTGCCTTTTCTTCTACAAACCATTTGTTTAATTAGTCCAAACTTTTGGACCTACGTTGAAAAAGAATCTACTATACCAAAATGTGACTTTTTTATTTAGGAAACACAAAACGATACATTTTTAGATAGTTAAAAACAATTTATATCTAATATTTTTTTTTAAATATCAGTTAAAATTTCCTTGTTTAGCGTAAAATTCACTAACTTAAAAACACTAAAATATATTTTTAAAAACGTATATTGTGCATTAAAAATGACATTAATTTCACACAAGTATGAAAACTTAATAAATAACATTTAAAAAAAGGTAAAAATGGTGTGAAAAAAATTTTAAAAATATATCATGAAAATATTTTAAAAATTATGAAATAGTATGATTTATGAAAAAATCTACATGTTGCATGAAACAATATGATGAATGAAACAATATACTATGATAAAAGAATAATCATGTGAAAAAGAATTTTTAAAAATTCCCCATATATTCATTGTAAAACAACAATATTTTTATAGTTATCATGAAAATATTGATGTTAATGGAACGATGATAATTTATTTCCTATACTTATCTTTTTTTATCAAATAAAATCTTAATAAATGAAAGCACGATGGCTATCTATAACTTTCAAGGACGAGGCCCACCCAATACAAAATTACTGTTTCTAGTTTTAGTAGGTAAAATTTTCATGCACAATTTAAAACCATATACCCTTAATGGTGACGTATAGCCGCTGACCAACACTGCAAAGTGGCCTTTAACCCTCCAATGCACGGCTTGGCGCACTGAATGCACCAGTTTGAGATGCATGTACTGTTAACTGAATATGTGGAGCAAAACTGTAAAATCAGGTGTTGATCAGAAGAACGAACAGTTCGAACTGAACCAACTTATAAAAAACAAAGATATTAAAAGATTCATTAAATCGCATTGGCTAGGACATATACAACGCAGAGTCAAAAATAATATCACTAAAATAAGGAGAGCTGTTGTGAGGCTGGCATAAGATTGCAATGCCAGCTAAGAACATGTAATATTACATTAAAAAAGTTTTTTGGCGCTTAACTTTTTTCAAAAATTGATTGACCTCGTGTTAAATCGTCCCGCCAAACATTCCTTGTAACTGAGGGTTAAAGGGTAAACATGATAAATCAAATCATCATTTCCGAAGACCAAGTGCGTATAGCAGTGTCCTGACGGTCATTTCTTGCAATGGATAGCTAAGTTTCTGGAAAACGTAATAAGCAACCATAAGAACTCGACTTCCACGAGGAGTATAAGTAATTTCAGGAAACTCGTCAGTGACGGCCGAATATATGGAGTCGACAACCAAGTCGATCTTGGAAGATGCTGCCGCATATGTTTGCCTCTTGATTGTCTTGAATTTCTGTAGGTAGACTTGGCCATACTCGGATTTGAGGTTGTCGTCCAGTGTCGCCATTAAAGATTCGAATTCCTCGTCGACTCTCTTTTCGCTTAGCAAGTATGTTCTGTGAAAGAAACAATAAAAAAAAGTTTCATTGTAAAATTCTGGTTTTGCAAAGCTGTGTACTTTTCAACACTTAGGTGCAATTAACTTAGTAACAAAACTTGGTAGTTATAGGGTAGACTGACCAGTGAATGAACAGTTGTAAATACATTTAAAAAGTAAGGATTAAAAATCATTCCACTGGATGACTGCCTTCCTCTCATCTAGTAGGAAGCTAGCTGACATCTGATTGGTTGTCCTGGTCATTAATTAAAATCCAACATGTTTATTGACTGGACATTTTTGTGTTCATTCACTGGTAAAAGAACTGTTCATTCAAATGGCTTTTGTACCACTTTTCATTTGGACCCCCAAACGACCCAAAGCAATGCAATATAAAGTCACCTCCTTTTTTTTGTAGAATTTACATATGATGACAGATGTGTTCACATTGTCATAGACCCACAAGCTATATTTTGTTAAAATGTATGAATTTTCCTAAAACAAATTGTGCTTAAGCGTTCATTCACTGATTAGTCGACCCTAACTGTATGGTTTTTATTGTTCAGATTTCAGTTTATATTTTTAAAAGGCGAATTTGCATTAACAAAAATATTTTTTAAAAATCATAATTTGATAGTGAATGTGCATGTTTCACGTCTTGAGCAGCAATAGTTCCTCTGGAATGAAAATAATTTATCGACTGGTTGATCAATGAAGTGAGCTGGGCTTACCATGTCAAACAACCAATCTTCAAACCCATCAAGAAATTCCAGCAATGAAATCAGGAATTAATTACGTCACGTGAAACAAGCCAATTGCTTTAAAATACTCCTTAAGTGCTTCAATTTCTTGAAAATGAATAACATTGTAAAATTCAGATAAAATATTGAACCAAATATGAGTTTTTAGATCATTTCTGTAAGATATTATTAATACACTGGTGGACAATTGCTAAGGACGAGACGGGTTTTTCAATGTAACTTTGTACAACAGCTTTCCAAATCAACACATTTAATACCGTAAGATCCCCAATACGTCAGGACATGAGTAATGTAAGCAACACTTTCTAAAAGAGAAATCAGAGGGATGAAAAAAGCTTTTTATCCCTCCATTTGAATTCCATTCCATGCATCTCCGCATTGGAGATAAATTTTGGACTTTTACTTACAATAATTTCATGAGTTTACCATGAATATCGATAATCCAGTAAAACATTAAACCTATAACACAGCTGCGGCCTAAAAAAGACCATGCAATAAGGAACATCGATGACGAAGAAAAATCATTAAACATGATTTATTGCGGATACGTGTTACATACGGCTGCAGAAACACTCGTAAAATTGTCGTAAGTGAAAATCCACAATTCATCTCCACCTCGGAGATGCATGGAATGGAATTCAAATGGATGGATCTTTTTATCCCTATGATCCCTCTTTTAGTAAGTGTTGCTTACATTACTCATGTCCTTACGTATTGGGGATCTTATGATATTAAATGTGTTGATTTGGAAAGCTTTTGTACAAAGTTATATTGAAAAAACCGTATCGTCCTTAGCAATTGTCTACCAGTGTACTTTTCTCTATACCATTAAAGGAAAAGTAAGTATTTAAGTTACAAAATAACCAATGTATAGCTAGTTACTTGAAACAATCCGGCTCGACTGATATGACTCGAATTCCCCACATGTCCATTTCGAATCTAAGACAATCATTGAAAGCCGCTGCCGCATGCTTACTTATGATGTACGGGGACATGAACGGAAAGCTTTGTCTACCTGTTAAGAGTAATATTTATTTTTAATATGTTGATGATAAAGTACCTAATGAAAATCCGAATGTAAAATTAAGTTTTAAGGAAGGCTCAATTAAAATTATATTTCAATTTCTAGTAAATCGAAAGAACGTAAGATTATAACAAAGTTGTATTTAGATATAAAACTTACAAAATGACCACCAAAAACTGCTATGAATTTTTATCACACGGGTCTGCGTAAAAATGAGAACATGCAGGATTTCGAAAAACGCGTGTTCTTATATGCTGGAGAACTTCATATTTGGGGCCATTATAAACCAGTAATATGATCTCAAAAGTAAGAACATTGTTATTAAAATTAAGAAATCACTTTTAAGCAGCGATTAATAACTTCTGCTATTAACATTTGTAAAGCTTAGTGGTAGCACGTTTTAAGTGACAAAAAGGCGAAAACAGGAAAACGATGGATTAAGTTTTTAGTTTGCACTTAAATACATTGAAAACCTTACTTACAGGTGGTATAAAATTGCATAACTTTAAGCTTATGAAGAAGGGGAAATTTGACATCTTTGAAAGAATATGTTCATTGACACAAAAATCTCAATTTTTTTTAGAAATGTCACTCAGCACATTCTTCATCTAAACTCTTAATTTGTGACGTTATATAGCAAAAGAATATTTTCTTTATTTGGCATTATGACGCAGCATAATGTGTTATTCACATGACGTCTGTTTAGGAATTTATACCTTTTAGCTGCAAGTAATGTAATACTTTTAATTACCAGTAAGGCTTGTTACGTTCACCACTCTTCCTCTGGACTTCCTCAGCAAAGGTAGGAAAGCTTTGGTCACCCTTATAGGTCCGATGGCGTTCACCTCCAGACAGTCTCGAAACGCCTGCATCGGAGAGAGCTCAACGGTGAAACCACTAGTCATACCTGCGTTGTTGACCAGTGCCCAGAGAACTGATTTTATAAAGAAAAATAATCATACTTACAATGCATATAGCATGTATGAAAATGTAATTTATATGAATTAAGTCGTAAGGTGTACGATTAACACCGATGAACGGGCACGTAATAAGTATCAATTAATTCATAAGTATTGATAAAACAAAACAAAGCTTAAGCTAGAGTACAGGGGAAGAACCCCTTTATCGAGAGAATCTGCATGTATCAGGTCTACTTGGCGAAGATAACGAGTCATCGCCTAAACTGGTGTGAAGCCGCCTCGGTGGCTGAATGGTTAGCGTACTAGCCTTTGGAGCTGCTGAGGTCGGGTTCGAATCCCGGTCAGGCATGGATATTTGTACTTGTCAATAAATGTTGTTATTTGTCTAAGTGTTTGTGTCGTCTCTTTCTTTGTGTGTCTCTTGTGACTGTATCATTTCTGGGGTTGAATACAATAGACCCAAGGTCGCAGTGTTCGGCGAACTTGCCCCCCACCAAAGAAGTCATAAGTCATAAACTGGTGTGAATGAAGTGGTTTCTTCCCCGGAACTCTTCATTTAAAATAAGTGGTAAAAGGCATATTTCTTTCCCGAATTATACGAAATTTGACAGAAATGCTTTGGAACAATGGGAATGACCTAGGTCTTAAATGGCTACAGAAATGGCTGAATAAAAAAAAATCGCGAGCAACGATTGATGTAGTGTGCAACCAGGGCACCAATCGAAGTAAGGGTAGGAAGTGAGCTGGAAGGAGCGATGTCTCCTGAAACAAGTCAATTATATATAACAAATTATTATATTGTTTTACTTTGGTAAAAGATAATGTTCAAAGGCCGCCCTGCAGGCAATCTTGAAAGGGGACTCTTTCATCACCTAAGAAATCATCTCAAGCCTTCACGATCTTCAAAACATAAACAAAACCTGTACGCTTCAGTGAAACCCTGCACATGTTGACATTGCAGGCAATGAAAGTGCTGATAGATTAGCCAAGGAAACCAGAAACCTCAACTTTAATAATAATAAAGTTTATCTCCATGATGTAAATGCAATTGCTAAATATAAACTAAGAGAAAAATCTATTCAAACGAAGCACCTTCTTTGTAATTTAAATGCAGATTCATCCACCACTAAAAACATTGCCAAACTATAAGAACCAATCACCACAGAGGCATGAAAATAGACAAAGAGGGCAGGAAGGTGTATAGTAACTGTGACAAATGCCCAGATACGCAGCTTACACCAAACCACATTGGCAATGAGTGCCAATTTGAGAGATAATGGAATTCTGAAATCATTAATAGATCTTTATGACAGTAATATCCAAAAAAATTACAGACGTGGTCATAAAAACACATGGTTTCATTTAGCTTGACATTCACAATTCGGCAACGCCATAGACACGACAGAAAAAAGATAATGTAGTTAATAACTGGGGTAAAAGTTTGCCGATACCACACTTGTCCGAGCACAGCGTTCAATAAAGATTAAATCTTACCATCATTCCTCAGACTTTCTTCCACAGTTTTTAACACTTTCTTTACGCTATCATCGCTCGTAACGTTTAATTCCAAAACTTTCAGTTTCTTGGAACACGTTTTTTGCAGTTCGAGTGCACCCTTCCCGGACGGAAAAAGACAACAAGCAAACACTCGGAAACCTTCAGCATCGAAGCGTTTGGCTGCGAGATGACCAAAGCCTGAATCACAACCTGCAATACAAAAAACATACGTATTTATACATCTATATTAAATACAAATAGAAAGGTTCATTTGTTCAATATTTTAAGTGCGATGGTAATTCTCATAGACATAATGGCACTAACTATCTCCATAGAATAAATTTTGAAATCGTATTTTCTGTGAAAGTTATGCTTTGCTACTTCGGAACTTTTTCACCAGGTATGAGAATTGTCTTATCAGCAAAATAAAGTTAATATGTAGGTTGAATATACTAATGCAGAAATTGTCGACCAACAACCGGCCAGGGGCCCAGCGAGGTTAGTCCAAATATATCTAATTCCTTACCAGTTTCCTATAGCTATCGAGGTTCTTCTTAAAACCTTCCACTCTCTTCGAATACACTAATGTATTCTGAAAAAACATTCCCCTCATAGACGACTCTATTGTAAAAATAATGTTTTCTTACCTCCCTTCTAAAGCATTATTTGTTTAAATTCTGATCATATAATCTAGTCCGGCTGTTTAAGATAAAACCTAAGCCCTCCATGTCTCCCTGTTTTACGAACTTGAATAACTAAATCAATCAAATGGTATTTAATTATTTAGTTTTTGAAGCCTTAAAATGTCTAAAAACATTTCACAGACGAAGACACTATTTTTAAACTTCATCAATTAATAATTAAACAACCTGATGGTATGTTTCCTACAGAATTAGTTTTATTTTTGATGTTTCGATTCTTATACCGGTTGAAAAATGCTTTTACAGCAATGTAATACTTTCGAAAAAGTTATGATATCAAAACTAATGGATTGGGTCTGTAGGACCATCCCTTCAAAATTTATGGAAATTTTTTTACTAATTGCTTTCAAATTTTCTCGCTCTTAAATTTTATTGCGCGCTCATTTGACATTTTCGATTAAAATATATTTAAAATACTTTTTATAATTTTTCTGTTTTCAAACAAAAAAAATCGTGTAAAATAACAGCAAACGAGAAAAAATACAAAGAATTGTTCAAATATGTCTCAGAGAAATATTGTAGAGACGTGCAGAGGAAATATAATATACAGTGTCTTTTTTGTATTTTACCTTAAGAGCCAAAATCTTGCCTCGCCGAAAAAAAAAGCATTTGTGAGTAAGAATTGCTTAAAATCAAATTTTAGAAACTAATTTTCCTTCAAGCAATCAAGTAATTAATTACTGCATTTCTTTTAATCCCCTTACTTTTCTATAAACCCTTAACTCCGGATCTCGCACTGAACAATTGGCTTATTTAAGGTGACGTATTTCCTTTAAGTAATCATTCCTGCATTTCCTTCTGTCAGTACTCCAATAAGTAATTTGTTCCGAATCAATCCAAAGTTATAATTGCCTTACTTTTGCAACTCTAAAAAAGTAATACCTTAAAAATGGTTTAATGAAATTATGAAATAATATATAAATTGATATAACATAGAGATAGATGCTCTCATTACTCTTTCACTTTTTTAAATATCTATTATATTTAATATTATACACTCTTATAACGAACGAGCCATTTTAACTCAGTCTGAGTCAATTTTCACTCCTCCAGTCTAGAAAATACACTTCCCGAAAGGAGTGGATCCTTTGGGTGTTAAACCTCCAACAGGATCACTCCAAACGAGTGATTTTAACTCAATCTGAGTACATATTCACTGCTTTCCAGTGTCGAAAATGCACTTCTCCAACTGGAGTGTATTTCACTCTTTTGTTTTAAGAGTGTAAATAAAAAATATACATAACTTTAAATAATACTTTTGAATTAAGCCTTCTTAGTTATTTTATTTAAGAAAGAGAACGAGGAGTGTTTAAGAACTGTTCCCATTTTCATATATACAATGTTCAACATAAAAATTAAATTATAATATATTTTTGATTGTTCTATTATAAATTCAAGATATTCTCTTACCAGTAATCAGAACTGCTTTGCCTTCCGGGTGAACTTCGTCATTCAAATACAATTTTTTATAAAACTTAAAAGTACTAAAACCTACACAAACACAGGTTAGAAATTCTATAGCTCCGGTATAGTAATGCAAAGTAAAAAATGGGAAAATATGACCAATTATTTGCACAATAAAAGACACTCCAACCATATGAGTCAAAAAGACAAGCAAATATTTTCTATAGTTTTTATCCATAGTTTAGCAGTATTACACAAAATTCTTCTGGTGTTTACCGTTTGGTGTTGACAAATATTAAACATTTTGGTGTTTATATAAATTTATATGCACTTGAAATTGTGCAACTTGATTTGGTGCTGAGTGCATAACAGAGTTCAGAACGACGTAAAAGTTCAAAATTTGAGAACAATGAGCTCGATAAAGGAAATACATCATTACCTTTTGTTTTTTAGGAAAACATAATAAAAATGCACTGAAAATAATTATCATTCTTCAGTACATCTTGATAAAGGGGTAATTTTTATTTTATGAAAACAATCGATATGAAAAACGGAAAACTGTGATTCGGTTTCTTTTATGGAAATTCAATTTTCAAAAAAAAAAATGTCCATTATCTTACGATAATAATAATAATCTTTATTATTACAAACATCTTTACTTTTATCTTTCACAGTGGATATTCAAAGTTGGATTCACAGCAGTGCATACGGGGCAGGTCCCCCTTTTCAAGGGGGCCGCAAATTTGTTTAAAGGAGAATAATATTGAGGATCTAAAAACTCCCCGGCGCAACAGCCCATTACTGGGCCAAGGCCTGCCGTGCCCATTTCAGCTTTCGAGACCTAGGCTCTGGGGCGCTAGGCATATGTCCCGGTAAGGTGGTCAGTCTCACGCGGAACCCCCAGTGCTTAGTTACCAAGCACGCTTGGTACCCATTTTATCGACCCACTCAAGGGATGAAAGGATGGGTCATCCTCGCCCAATCCAGGATTCGATCCCCTGACCTGTGGCGTGGCAATGCGAAGCACTACCACTAAGCCACTGGGCGAAAAAATTTGCCAAAATTAGTTGCCCCGAGAATACTTATAAATATAGCACCCAATTGAACCATGTGAATAAAATTTGTGTATGTATTTAAAATATGGTATTACATAACAGGATAGGTCACCGATGTCATAAATTATGTATGTATTGAAAGATAAAAAAACTTTATTTATCTGTACAAATTTAACATGAAAAAATGGCGTTCGTAGATATATTAATGTATGTTCTGAAGGCCCAAAACTTTCTTGTGCTTTGGGCCCAGAAATGTGTAAGTTGGGCCCATAGAGTTAGGAAAGAATATAGAGCGGGCCCTGTATGTGCGCAGTAACGCACAAAAGAAGCAGACTAAAGCAGTGCATCTTTGGATACCTCAGTGTGCGCAGTAGCTCGAAAAACCTGACGGCCCTGCTTCAAACCATTTGAGCTGTTAGACCCCTCTATTCCTCTTTCCTAACTCTATGGTTGGGCATTGTAGATATTTATGCAGTTGGTCCTTGCCCAGAATTTGACTTAGGAGCCTATATAAAAGCCAATTTAATGTTTTTCATTCTAAACTAAACTCACTGGCAAAACAGCCCATAGTGGAGCACAGCCTGTTGTGCTGTAAGCTGTACTGACTAAAAGCTCTGATGTACAAAGCATATCTCCTGGTCCCGTGATTAACCCCCATTGTGTGTTTAGTTCCCAAGCATGCTTTGTTAAAAAAAAGAGCTGTTGTTGCAGCAAAGTTCTTGTGTATTTCACTTAACCAGTGTTTAGTTTGTAATTATGTGAACATTGTCTAGGAAACATACAGATTACCTAGGTAATTTTTAAAAAAATTGAATTTTTCCGAACCTTACCGGCTCAAATCAGTTAACCTTGCAAATTTTCTAGGTAATGTGACCATAAAATAATTTCCACACTTTAGCTTTACCAAATAGAATATTTTCACTTTATTAATCATTAATACCTTTATTTTTTATATTGTGTATCAATGACCTATGTGACACTATTAAACATAGTGACTTTCTTCTTTTTGCTAATGATTTAAAAATATTTAGAAAAATACTTTGTAATTCTGATACTAATCTCTTGCAAAACGATATTGACAATATTTATTTAATTGGTTCATTAGAAATAAGTTAGAGTTGAATGTATCTTAATGTAGGTGTTTTAAGTTAGACGCGTAAATCTAAGCCTCTCCTTGTTTCTTATAATATTAACAATACTTTCCTGTTGCGTAATTTTTCTGTTAAGAATCTTGGTGTGACTTTTAATAGTAAACTTGATTTTTTTTCGAACGCATTCAAATTATCACAACTATAGCTTACAAAATTCTGGGTATCTTAAAAGCGTCAAGTTTATTGTCTTTTATTTTTTATAAAGTTCTCAATAATATGATTGATTCTACTTACATTCCTAGTACTATAAAATTAAATGTTCCTTCTAGGGTTATACGTAATCGTCGTTTGTTTTATTTGAATTCAAATCGGAATAACTGTATTTTAAATTTTAGTCGATATAAATTTTATACAACTAGTGTGTCTGAGGAACTGGATATATTTTAAATGTCTTTTAATGTTTTTAAAGCTAATTGTCGGAGGCTATTCTCTTTGTAAAGTTTTACTTTTTTGTGTGTTTTTGTTATTTTTCGTTGTCTTTTATGATGTGCATTATAATTGTATTTTTTCTGTGATGTGCATCTGAAACAAACAAATAAATAAATTAACCAAAAATTGATTGTTGATTGTGGTTATTTCATATGACTGTTGAAAAATAAATGCAAACACTTTTTAACTAAAGTTCTGAATTTTAACTACAAGGTGATAGATTGACGTAAGATTACATTGAAAGTCCATTTTCCTCTATATATTTATTGGTTTATTTATTTATTGGAATATATTTTTATGGGTTTAATACAAAACAAATTTATTCAAGTGAAGCATTGAATGATATTTTACTTGAAGGAGGAAACAGTATAATCCATTTCTTTTAAAAGTAAACTTTAAAAATTTTTAGATTTTACGAATAGTATTTTTAATGTTGAAGTTTGCTATGATTTAATTTAGTTTGTCGCATTGCGATGAGAACCTTGGTTCGAAAACAGGCTCCTCGTGGAATTAAGTCGTAGTATTGATAACTGATTAAAGTTTCCCAGATTAAAATGAAACCAAAGCATTGCTTCAGTATTCGTAAAAATATAATGAATCGTCGTCATTTTTTATGCTTGAAGTAGCATGAATAACCGAAAATTGAATTTTTGAGAAACGTGATCGGTTAATCAGCTCTAAAACTATAGGTTTTTTCCAAAACCAATCAAACTAATTGCTGACTAACAATGCATCATTTTATTAATATTTTGTTCTATTAACTGGTTTTTTTTTAATTTATGATAGTTAAAAAAAAGTCTATATGACTAGAAATTAAAATTTTGCGCGAAATACAGATGACAATAACACTGTATGAAAATTTTGGAGAAAAAAAAGTACAAAAAATATTACTAAAAAACTCTCTAGTACTTATTTGATCGTTAGTCTTTGGTCTTTAGTCTTGTTTTCCATTTTTAGTATTATTTTGGAATAATATACTTTATAGTGAAATATATCATTCCAAAACACTTTCTCATTCATTCTGTCATTTTCTTGTAATATCCAAAAATTTTATATAAAATTTAATATTTATATAATAAAATGTAACATTTGTTACATAATTTTAATCTCAGTTTTAGAATATATATTTAAACTATCCATTATATATTTAATATTTTGTAGTAATTTTGTAAGTGTATGTAACACAAAGAAAATTTTATAGTTCGTACTACCAACTATTGAAAATTAATGTTTGAAAAATTTTGTTAGTTTATAGTGAAATCGTTGAGTATATTCTAACTCATATTTATTACGACTTCTCAAATCTCAATGGATTTTGCCTTATTATTAAGTCATATTGGCATATATTACAAAATATTTAAAAAAAAAAAAAAAAGCTTGATAAGACTTCAGCAACAACTTTGCTTTTGATTGTTTGTCCTGATGCCACACAAAAAACTAACCTATCTTCATTTATCAACTCATATCTATACATTTCCTAGACAATCTTTTCACACTTAGATACGAGCATTCAAAAGTTATTTTTATCTATTTGCAAATATCTATCCATCTGAAAATTTGGGGTGTGCTAGCGAGTGATTCAATTGAAGAAAATCAGGTGTTCAAATCAAAATAAAGTTAATAAACCACAATAGCAATGGATTTGAAGTGTGGTAAATATGCCCTAGTCTTTGTTACTCACCTGATTGCAGTCACCCTAGCTGTCAAACTAGCAGGATGTATTTGCCCCTGCCTATCTGTGGAACATTATGTTTGGCTCATAGAGTTTCTAGCTTGTTTTGGCCTAGCACTACTTACGTTCAGGTTCGCTAAGCAACGGTACCTAGATGGTAAAGTGCATCCTAACAAAAAAGCAGTTGTTGTTACTGGTAAGTTTTTTTTTTTAATTTCTTTAACAAATGAAATGTATTGTTATGTAATTAATTAACACTTTATTATCGAATGCAAGTAATAATTTATGTAATGTTAATATACGCTTGTAATGATTCAATATACGTTGATTCTTGCCTAAACTTTATTAGAGAATAACTATGCCCAGTATATGCCAATAGGGTATGCAAATGATAGGAAAACTGTAAACTTAGTTGTCATATACTTATATAACACTTTATTATCTAATGCACCATGCCCAGTATGCCAGTAGGGTATGCAAATGAAATAAAAAAATGTAAACCATTAGTTGTCATATAATTATATAACACTTTATTATCTAATGCAAGTAATAATTTATGTAATGTTTATATACCCTTGTAATGAGGAAATATACGTTGATTCTTGCCTAAACTTTATTAGAGATTAACTATGCCCTGCATGCCAGAAACCTTTAGCGCCGATTTGCAATAGTATTTGCTACTTGGAGTTTATCTAAATAAACAAAATATAAGGCTTATCCTGAAATATTTATGTATTACAAATTAAGTTACATGAAAAACAAAATTTAAAAATTTTCAGTTAACCCCATTCATTCTCTATTTTATTTATCAAATTAAAAAAAATAACTTGAAGTTAACGTTTTTACATTCGGAAATGAGGTGTCAATGGTATTCGCAAATTAAATCGATTATATGATGCATAAGGATCTTGACAACCAGTTTGTTATCCTATGGCATCGCCTGATATTATTTGAAATTTATGCTTTGATATGTATGATTTGCAAATAAATGGTTTAACTCAAGTTGCTATTCGGATTCGTTTAAAATATAAAATACTTGCAGTTTCCTTTAGGATATAAATTAAAAGTAGTTAGGGTGCTTATTCTAATATTTATTCATCTTAAAGGTAACTTTAAGTCTAGTTTAACCATCATGTAAACTGATTATTGGCAAGTAACACTGGAAGCTATATGTTCTTGTCACCTTTATTTAACCCATATCGTCTTAGACAACCCTTATAATTAGATTTTTCAGGTGTAAACTTTAAAATTTGTGCAAATTTAAGCGACTACCTTATAAGTCACAAATATACGCTCTCAGAAATAACACTTTCATTTTTGACGATTCATTAATCCTCAAGCCTCATTTCGTTAATTTTGAGGGTTATTTCGTCAAACTATCACGTGACTTTTGAGTAAACGTGAATCCTCACTTAAACGATCTTGATTTGACGATTCTGTATCTTGATTTTGAGGAAACTGAATCTCATTACTGTACTCAAATGCTCAAAAATGACGAAACATTTCTTTAGATTAGGCGACATTCGAATCCTCATAAAAATGACGAATCAAATTTTATCACTTCGATTAAAGAAAAACTCGAGCATTTGCCAGTAAACGGCATCGTCAAAATTAAGGAAAATGTCGTATTTTTTGAGTATTCATTTCTAAGAGTGCAGTCCTTAAAAAAATCATGTAAATGACTCTTGGCCAGTATTACATGAAGAGTTAAGCAAGAATATTTTTTATCTCCGTATCTTGTTTTATATGACTTACAATTCCAATTCCAGGCTGTGACTCGGGGTTCGGCCACGGTGTGGCAAAACGCTTGGATTCAGAGGGATTCCGTGTTTTTGCTTGCTGCCTCTTCCCCGACGGCGAAGGGGCGAAAGAACTTCGGAGGAATTGCTCCAAGAAGCTGGAAGTTGTAGAGTTGGATGTTACCAAAGATGAGAGCGTGAAAAAAGCCGCGGAACATGTCAAACAAAACCTCGCAAAAGACGGTGAATATTTTAATAACCCTCTAATGCATAATGTTGCCGTATGGCAGCAAGCAACAGAATCCACTTCATTCTACACTGGTGGACAAATGCTGAGGACGAGACGGGTTTTTCAATATAACTTTGTACAATAGCTTTCCAAATCGACAAATTTAATACCGTTAGATCCCCAATACGTAAAGACATGAGTAATGTAAGCAACACTTACTAAAAGAGAAATCAGAGGGATAAAAAAAGCGTTTTATCCCTCCATTTGAATTCCATTCCAAGCATCTCCATAGTGGAGATAAATTTTGGACTTTTACTTACGATATTTTCATGAGTGTGCCATGAATATCGATAATCCAGTAATACATTAAACCTACGACGCAGCTGCGGCCTAAAAAAGACCATGCAAAAACGGATCATCGATGACGGAGAAAAATCATTAAACATGATTTATTGCGGATACGTGATACATACGGCTCCAGAAGCCCATATCGGTGAATATTCATTAAATAGTTAACAGGACGTCACTTGTACCACATATAATCGACATAGACGTCTCTCACATTTAATAATTAGTTGTCAATGGATACTGAATTATCTATATTCATCTTGCACTCGTAAAATTGTCGTAAGTGAAAATCCAAAATTCATCTCCACCTCGGAGATGCATGGAATGGAATTCAAACGGAGGGATCTTTTTATCCCTCTGATTTCTCTTTTAGTAAGTGTTGCTTACATTACTTATGTCCTTACGACCGTATTGGTGATCTCATGGTATTAAATGTGTTGATTTGAAAAGTTTTTGTACAAAGTTATATTGAAAAACACGCATCGTCCTTAGCAATTGTCCTCCAGTGTATTAAAGTAGAGCTCCCTCTCAACAAATCTGTGTTTTTTCATCTATTACATTTTGAAGTTTTAGAAATGTATGAAAGAAAACAGGCTAATGTACGATACAAGTAAAATTTACCATAACGGTATAAATTATTTAAAACCAGAGCTACGTTCGGAGTTCGGCTTTTTAGGAAGGAATTTATGAAACTCTGTGGACAATGCTGAAATTAAAATTTCCATCTTACACATAGCTTTCCTCAATTGTTTTATTTCTCTCCATTGCACCCCCCAAGGTTTTCCCTGTTATTGTAAAAATTGAAAATGCAAACCTCATAGATAAAAAAAATTACAGTTAACGTTTCCTTCATATAGTTTCAGCAGTATAGTTTATTTTATACATACTCCCACAC
Organism: Hylyphantes graminicola; assembly: GCA_023701765.1. Classification (NCBI taxonomy): domain Eukaryota; kingdom Metazoa; phylum Arthropoda; class Arachnida; order Araneae; family Linyphiidae; genus Hylyphantes; species Hylyphantes graminicola. The sequence goes on from CM043117.1 coordinate 20,058,144, forward strand.
AATTCGTTGAACACACAATGACGTTGAATTGTCTAAATGTATTTGTTGATAATATTCAAATTTCTCAATTCTATAAAAACAACTTTAAAGTCAATAGGTAAAACTATCAGATAAGGAAATTACAGAAAACAGCGAAATGTGTCCTTCACAATCGTTATTGGAGGAAGAAAATGTACTTATTATTCCTTAGAATTATTTAATTGTAGGCGTTAGGGAAAGACCATCATTCCACCTTTGAATGGGTAAGTGGATACAGATTAGATAATAGGTGGTTTTTTTTAAGGGGTATATCCCAAAGTTCTTGGATCATCGGAAAAATCGAAGTCTACTGTAGAAAGTGTCTCTAAATCCTTCCATTTTATGCTACTAATTTCTCATGTATTTTTTTATCTGAGAAATGGTTCATCTGAATACCGCAAATATGGCGAAATATTACACCAAACCGCAGTTGCAGCTACTACACTGTTAAAAAGTTTAAGATGGATTGTCAGTCCCATAAAGCTAAAGCATTAGTATTGGAATCACGACTTCCGCTGAAGTGTTTTTTTACCCATTTGTGGGAATGAAAATAACATCGAAATGAAACCAATTTGAAACGAAAATACTATCTTGTTATTTTATTACATATTTCTAAACTTTTAAAATGCCAAAAATATACGGCAGATGACGACCCTATTTTAAAACATTATCAATTAATATATTTGAACAACCGGATGTTATTTTCTTTTCAATTTTGTTTTAAATTGATGTTAGGATGATTCCCATACCTGGTGAAAGTGAAATAACACAGCAAGGCAATTCTTTTTCAAAAGTTGTGGTTTCAAAACTAATGCATTAGATCTATGGGACTGACAGTCCTTTTTTTAACCCTTTCAGTCCCAAAAATTTACTACATTACAGAAACATCTGATATTCACAAAATAAGCTTATTTTAGGTCAAAAATAAGAGTTCTATAAGAAAAAAAATCATTTAAATTTTTTTATATGGTTTTTGAAATAAAGCCAAAATATTTTAACTGTGGGAAACAACAAAATAAAAATATATATATATTACCTTAAAACACTTCGAGTTAAATATTTTAAGGTATCTGACCATATTATTAAAAAAAATTAGTAATTATTTTAGCCGAGATAGTTTAAATTGTGTTTTAAATATGTGGAACTGAAGTGAACTTTTCAAAAATCAGTTGAAACGCTTGTTAACTATTTTCTAAATAAAGAAAATAGTAGTTCTGACTTCTATTGAGATTAATGTAAAACATTGTCTAACAGAACAAAGTGTGAAGAATCGAATGATGTGTGTTCGGATGTCATAACGGGAGATAAACATTTGGAAAAAAATATTGAAAGTGATGATGCCAAATGGCATCACTGGGACTGAAAGGGTTAATTACATATTTTAGAACTTTTAAAATGCCAAAAATATACAGTAGATGGCGACCCAATTTTAAAACTTTATCAAAAAATATTTAAACAACAGGATGTTATTTTCTTTTCAATTTTGTTTTAAATTGATCTTATGATGATTCCCATGCCTGGTGAAAGTGAAATAACACAGCAAGGCAATTCTTTTTCAAAAGTTGTGATTTCAAAACTAATGCATTAGATCTATGGGACTGACAGTCCCTCTTACACTTCTAAACCAAAAGAGTGAAATCTCCAGTTGGAGAAGTGCAATTTCGACACTGGAAAGGAGTGAATATTAACTCAGACTGAGTTAGAATCACTCATTTGGAGTGATCCTGTTGGAGGTTTAACTCACAAAGGATCCACTTCGTTCGGAGAAGTGCATTTTCAAGACTGGAGGAGTGAAAATTACTCAGATTGAGTTAAATTCGCTCGTTTGTTTTAAGAGTGTAAATGATGTGTCTTGTTTGACAGTACTCTGGGCGCTGATCAACAATGCCGGGATGACCACTGGTTTCACAGTTGACCTCTCGCCTATCAAAGCCTTCCAGGATTGCCTGGAAGTGAACTCCATCGGTCCAGTCAGAGTGACGAAGGCCTTCCTGCCCTTGCTTAAAAAGTCCAAAGGAAGAGTGGTGAATCTTACAAGCATCGCTGGTAACACAGCTTTTCTATTTTTATTGAACGTTATTGTTAACTCCTTTAGCTACGGTACACTCTTAAAACAAACGAGTGAAATCCACTCATATAGGAGAAGTGCACTTTCGACACTGGAAAAGAGTGAAAATAAACTCAGACTTAGTTAAAATCACTCGTTTGGAGTGATTTTGTCGGAGTTTTAACTAAACAAAAGTGTGAAATCCACTCCAATAGGATAAGTGCATTTTCGACACTGAAAAGAGTGAAAATTAACTCAGACTGAGTTCAAATCACTCGTTTGTTTTAACACTTTACCTACGGGCGTCGACTGACCCGTAGACTAAAAATCTTCTAGACCAGCAACTTAATCTAATGCCTAGCTCTTCTAACGTGTCGAAAGCAACTAAAACACTATTTAAGGTTGATTTGTTGATTGGCATAATTGTACTTTCAATTGTAGGGCTACTGTTTCTTCGGAATGTTCTCTGTTAAAAAAAAGTTACCCACTAGTGATTATTTCAACCGTTAGTCATCCTTTTACATCGGACCTTTTTGACTATGTGAACAAATAAAATTTTGAGTTAATTGCATGACACAAAATTTGCATAAGGGTCCGTCTTAATATTAAAAATGTCACGAACTTTAAAATTTTCAATAGCAACACCCAATTTTAATTACTTAGAAATGTGAAAAACCCTCGAAAACCCCTAAATCTAAGTTTTTGTTACATTTGGATGAATATTTGACGAGTTATTCAATCGAATCACTTGTGGATCTTTGGGGGACCATGTCTAAAATGACAAGCGTAGTCAGTCTGTAGGTTTATTAATGGAGAAAAAGAAGCACAAGGTCAAATATCTTGAGGATGGGCCTACAAGGGATATAAAAGTCAATGAGTAGCTGTATATATTAAAAAATAAAGTCGAAAATAAGTTGTAGTAAAAAATAGATCCCTATCGTCACTTGATAAGGGCTCCAAATTACGAGATGTCATTGGCTCTGTTAAATCTCCTGAAGGTGACTGCAAATAGGCAGCCAGAAACCATTACATTAGTTCCCTCAGACACAAAGGGGGCGCGCTAGTTTCTATGTCAATTTCAATGTAGAAATTCTCCAATGAGAGTTTGAAACTTAGAGTGTTCTTAGTCTATGGGTCAGTCGACGCCCGTAGGTAAAGTGTTAAGAGTGTATGAGGTGTTTAACTTCATTGCATGAAGACAATGACATTGACTCTTGATGCAAATGTTTTATTGCGAAAAAATTGACATGTTTCACAGCACTGAGATACTGCTTAAAAAATAATAAAAATAATAACTACTCGAGTACTAAATATAAAATATAATATGCTAATTTTTAGGATCTATAGATTGATACAAGTCTTAAATAAATAGGTGCAATGGTCAGACAGTTCAATAAGCCGATAAATGTGTATTTTATTTTTACTCAGGGTGAGCAGCAATGAGAACGCAAAGCCTCGGACGATCATGGAAAATCGGTGATTTTCTTGGACTAATAAGCAATAATTTAACCTTCCTTTACCGTTTTCGAGTGCTTTTAATAATATGATGAATCCAATCAACATACTCGAAATGCCTAGTTATTTTACACTGAGCCTACTTATTTCAGAGTCTCCTATATTCGTAAAACTACGCTCCCAAAAATGTCTATGAAAACTAAAAACCTTTTAACCTTAAGACTTATAAACCTTTCCTTACAAAGTCCAAAGGAAGAGTGGTGAATCTTATTAGCATCGCTGGTAACACAGTTTTTCTGTTTTTATTGAATGTCTTTATTTTATGAAAGTATCTATTGTTAACTCCCTTAGCTACGGTATGATGTGTTTAACTTCATTGCCTGAAGACAGTAACATTGACTCTTGACGCAATTGTTTTATTGCAAAATATTGACATGTTTCGCTGGACTGAGATCCCACTTAAAAATGATAAAAAATGACTCTTCAAGTACTAATTATAAAATATAATGTCCTCATTTTCATGATCTATAGATTGATGCAAATCTTAAATAAATAAATGCAATTTCTCAGACAGTCCAATAAGCCTATAAATGTAAATTTTATTTTTACTCAGGTGAAAAACAATGAGAACGCAAAGCCTCGGACGATCAAGGGAAATCGGCTATTTCTTAGACTAATAAGAAATAATAATAACCGTTGTAAATAGTAGGAACCATTTTTCGGTGAAGCCTATAACCAAAATTTTAACAGTGTACTTTAAGTAATGGTTTAGATGAGATTAGCTTCATTACTTATAACGCACCAAAAGCACATTTTACTTTTCCTCTTAGGTGAATTGTAATGAGAACACAAAACTTCAGACAATCATGAAAAATCGCCTATTAGCCCATTTTCCAGGATTAATAAGAAATAATTAAACTCTTGAGTTCTTTAAGCTTTTGCGAGTAAATTGTTAATGACATAAAAATCCAATCGAAAGTCTATCACACCAGGTTGCATCGAAACATACATTGAAATGTACTGGTCTTATAGCCAAAAACCTAAAAAAAACTTATTTCACACTGAATCTACATGTTTCGGAGTCTTCAAATTTCAAGAAATTATGCTCTGAAGATTCAAATGTGAAATGAAAATTATTTCAAAGAGGCATACGATGGGTTTCCGATTATTAGTCCCCATATCTTACTTCTACTCTGAAATGTCTGTATCTCTTGAGTCATAATTTTTCTCTGTTTTTGCTAGATTCATCCGTATTTTTTTACACGGTTTGACATTGTAGAACGAATTTGGAGAAAAGAAACGCAAAAATAACATTTAACACTGGTTTTTTTAAAAACTTTCTGAAAGCATATTTAGCAATTTGTTAATGAAAAAGCATTGATCTTATAATTACTTCTATGTTTTTGTTTATTGATGTGGGTTTTTTTAATCATTTCGTGCCGAATATAATATTTGTAACCTTATTTCTTGCTTCATCTCTCTTGAGTTTATTAATTTTGATACATTTCTAGCGAGACAAATCTTTCCTTTTGTTACTGCCTACAACATGAGTAAATATGCTGCTGCGGCTTTCACTGATTGCCTTAGGATAGAATTAGATGTTTGGGGAATTAAAGTAATCTCCATTGAGCCAGACTTCTTCAAGTGAGTAACATTTTTAATATTTTCATATGTATATATTTTGCAATGAAGCCTTTAACTCTTTTATAATTGAAGGCTAACGTTTTTTTATGTAGCAGGAATGGTATTTGCATTTTTTAAAAAGGTAGAATACAACAGTAATTTAAGGTTTAATAATAAAAAAGATAATATATTTAATAAAGCGAGTCTTATAAACTATTAGTAAAATAGAAAAATGTTATGTATAACCGCTTTTAATAAACAGTATTTGATAGGTTATTGTTTAATATTTTTTTCCTATTTGAGTTCCGAATTTAGAAAAATGTGTAAAAATGTATGAATTGCAGAATTGTGCATTAAGCGCATTTAATTAATGCATAAAAAACAATTACGTAGAAAATACAAGTATAAAGTGAGATCGACCCATAAAACTCAATTAAGAAGGAGATAATCAATTATCCAATAACAATTATTTGAAATAAATTAGTTAAATTAATATGTTGTTTCTTCTTTTTCTTGATTTTTTTTCTACCTTTCCTGAAAAAGTTAACAGTATAACTATAAAAATTTCAACAATATTAACAATCGTGATAGCAGATTTTTTTTCGTATTTCTGTATAAAATCTACTAAAAAGTCCTTTGTCTAGCTTTACATCGTTGTACAAAAAATTCTACGCCATACAACAGATTTATTTATATTTTCTTAAAATCGTATCAACACTACCAACTAAAATGATAGAAATACAACTTGTAGTATATTCCACATCATTTAAATACAATTACACTGTGTAAAATTTTGCTTTAACTTTTCACTTTAAAACTAGAATATCTCATTGTAAAAATACTTTTTAACACTCCATTCTAGCCTGATTATGAAGTGAAATTAAATATGAAGTACAGATAATGAAACAGATCGAAGCATAAGTTCATCACTAAAGCTTAATTATTTTTAATAAATTGGAAACATTTTTCTGATATTTTTTCAGTACTTAATAATTCTACAGACATGGGTGATTAGTAAAATACACACTTATGCCAATTATAAAATATTTTCAATCGGAGAAGTTTTAGCTATATGTAAAAACTCTTTCAAGGTCCTTTTTTTACGTCCGACTCAGAAAACGGCCAACGTCAATAACAAGGCCAGAGAAACTCTCCCAAACATGAGCGTAGAAGAAAATTTTGACGTCACTGTTCCGAATGCCGATGATCAAGAAACTAGTTAGGACGTATTCGGAACCCTAAAAATATGGTCGTTCGTGAACGAGTGGTTCCGAACAGATTTCGAGACAGGTTGTTTTCATCTTCGGAACTACGTCACTCGGAACTATGACGTCAAATTTTACGTCCCTGAGCGTATTTGCGAGAGCTTCTTCGGCCTTAGCAATTGAGTAGGCCGTGCTCAGACGTCAATTGCCCTTAATCAACTAATAACAATTGTATTTTTGTAGGACAAACTTGATCGAAGAACAAAAGACTTGCGACGACTTTGAGAAAACCATCGCGTCTGCCGACGAAGAAGTGAAAGCTGACTACGGCGATGACTACTTCAGCAAAATCAAAGACAGTTTGATCAAGTCCATTTATTGCATAACTTCCCCCAAGATAGACTTGGTGGTCGACGCAATCGACTCTGCTGTTACCGATGAGTATCCCAGTTATAACTATCGTCCCAGTGGATATACACTGTCCAAGATTTTCTTCTACTTTTCTAAGAATTTTTGCAGTCCTGTCAATAGTCTGATGTTTAAAAGTCTTGCTTATGTTTTGGGATATCCCAAACCAAAGGCGGCATGAAGTCCTGCTAAAATGTTGTACAAGTGTAATTTTTTTAATTATTTTTAAATGTATGTAATAAAATGATTAATGGGAAGTTTCATGGTTAAAATTATTTAATTTCTGACTTTAATCTATCTAAAAAAATAATTATAACTACTACTTGATTTTTGCTCATTCAAAAAGCCTTAGAAATGATTTGGTGGTCACAATGTTATTGACATTAATTACCCATTTAAGTTAACCTTACTGGTCCTTACGGTATTTTTCTGCGTGTCTCTACTGATGCAACTGATACTGATCCATTAGAGTAGCACGGCTCTGCTGTGCTGGAAATTGATGGACATTGATGGAAACTGCTGGAACTGAAAATGGAGCTAATCAGGGAATCTTCTACTGTTACCGATTCTGGTTCAATTGATCAGCAATTAACTGCAACTCATCGTGGATGCTGAAGTCAGGGTTTCTTTTCTGCAACTGATGCTGACTAAGCTGAAATGAAACTGAATGAAAATGAAGCTGATCGGAGAATCTTCTGCTGTTACCGATTCTGGTTCAGCTGATCAGCAATTAACTGCACATCTTGCATCCTGAAGTCAGGGTTTCTTTTCTGAAACTGATGCTGACTAAGCTGAAATGAAGCTGAATGAAAATGAAGCTAATCGGGTAATCTTCTGTTGTTATCAATTCTGGTTCAGCCGATCAGCAATTAACTGCAGCTCATCATGGATGCTGAAGTCAGGGTTTCTTTTCTGCGACTGATGCTGACTAAGCTGTTGGACCTCTGGCTGCAACAGATTTTGACGGGACTGGGGAAGTATTCCCTGCTGTATCTGGGACTCAAAAGATTGAGCTGTTCCTGGATAACGTGCAACCAACTGTTGATAGACAGCAGCCATTCTCGGTTCCTGTTGTTGTTCGGGGGTATATTCATAATTTGCTTGCGGTTGGGCTGTATATCCATGATTTACTTCTTGCTGTGCTATATATCCTTGGTTTGCTTGTGGTTCTGCTGTATATCCATGATTTACTTGTGGTTGGTCTGTATATCCATGATTTACTTCATGCTGGACTGTATATCCATGGTTTGATTGTGGTTCGGCTGTATATCCATGATTTACTTGTGGTTTGTCTGTATATCCATGATTTATTTCATGCTTGACTATATATCCATGGTTTACTGGTGGTTCGGCTGTATATCCATGATTTGCTTGTGGTTGGACGGTATATCCATGATGATGGTGAGGTTCTAATGTATATCCGTGATGATGGTGAGATCTAGCAGAATGGTGGTGCCAGCCATGATGGTGGTGTTGATTCCTGAGCAGATGGGCTATCAATCCAGCAGCCAGGATGGAAGCTACATCAGTTCCATGGTGGTGCATATGACACTCAACTAAGATAGATGAAGATAGAAGAAGCCAGGCAGTCAAAATGATCGTCTTTTGGGATAATGACATTGTTTTTCTTCTGCTATCTGAAAGTTGATTTTAGAATTCAAACATCTATAAAAAGTATCCATTGCATAAACAACTGACATTTGTTAAAATATTCATTTGCAAAAAACTTTAAGTAATTAAATAATTCGTAAATATGCATCAGATACATTTTTAGTGTTGTATATAAAAAGTCGTTTTGATTAGAGTTCTATAAAGACAGCATTTCAATTTTAAAGCAATAATTTTTTCTAATTTGAACTAACTTAGAAGACTAAACAGACTCGGCATTTTTGTTACATCAGTTTATTTTCATCCTTTGTAAAGTGCATAAAACGTTATGCACAAAACTTCTTTATGTGATATTTTGCATCGAATACAAACGTGCCCATCATCGATAGTTCCCATATTCCATATTTTAAGACTTCGTGGGTTAAATCCATAGTTTTATAAAACGTTTTACAAATCAAATAAAAAGTGTTCATAGACATATAAGGATAGCTTCTTATCATCTCATGTACAGCTAAAAAAAATAAATTTACTTTTCTAAACTTTCCACTAAAATCAAGTATACTTTTAAGGAAAGTTATAAAAAAAGTTCTCAATTTAATTACCGTGGATAAGTAATATCTTAAAAAAGCGTTGATATTCTACAATATATTTCAAATTAGAAGACAGTGTGCAAAAATAAAACAATAACATAAGTAAGTTCAAATAAATTTAAATGCGCTGTCAGTATATTTCCATTATAGTAACAAACACAATGACTTTAACCTATGATAGTTATTTTCATTTAAATAAAGCTTACCTTAGTAAAGTGTAATATCTTTGTTCAATGTTATCCGTTTCAATAATGATTTTAATATGATATTATTTCTCTTTTTTATACCTTATACCTACCTCTTCCCGACGGAAACTTTTCATTTTGAATAAGAGGATTAATTGATTATAATAAATTCGATTATAAGATAACATTAAAAAAAAGTTTTTATTCTTTGACTTCCAATCATTATCCCTTCCGGATTCTTATCGTTCTGTGTAGCAAAATCATTTCATCAACCATGACGAAATAGGCAGTTTGTATGCTATGCATGCGAAACAAGGTATCAAGTTGAAGCCTTCAGGTTTTGTTAACAAAGACATGGATTAAAATCTGCTTGATTTTTGGCTAAATATAGTCAGTTAAGTTTAATAAATGATATAGATAAAAGAAAAAGTTATGTTATTTTCTGATTAAAATATTTTATTTAAATTTTGACTGAAGATAAATAATTCGCTCTCAGAATACACTCTTAAACTTATAATGCATTATTTTTTTTCCTCCCGAAAAAATATATTTGTATCTTTAATACTCATACATTATGGGAAATATACTGAAACAAATTAACTGCATTGGAATTTAAATAATTTCAATTTTTAAAGTTTTTGCCACAAGGCAAAAACCAACTACAAAATTCCAATTTTGATAAGAATGATTGGAGAAAACTAGTAAATATATTTTAAAATAACCCTATTGAACTATAATTATTTTTTCAAAACAATTTATTTGTATTCAGTACAAAAATTATCATACCTTTAATACTGCCAAAGACGTAATTTCACAAAAGTTAATAACTTCACTCTTTAAATTTGAATACACCTTTACTATTGTCATATATGAGGGTTATTGGTAACTAAAACTTCAAAATGGAATGTAATAGATGAAGAAACACAGATTTATCGAGAGGGAGCTCTAATTTAATACAATAAAGTTGATTATGTTACTTGTTACCATATAACAACAGTATGCATTAGAGGGTTAAAAATGTCATTTATCGTCACAGTGTGACGGTAAGTGTTGCCATCACCTTGAGCTTTGAATTTATTTACTACCGGCAAAATACCGGCAAAACGTTTACCGGGATACCGGCAAAAACGTTTGTTTCACTGTCAGTGATTAGATGCACCTCTTTTTTCTCTGTTTAGACGCTATATGAGTAAAATGTTCAGGTGACTCTAGATTGTGAAAACATCATTTTGCTGAAAACAAACATTACATCACTATGAGGTAAAAAAGTAACCGCATAATGTTCTCTACATTTCAAATATTTTTTATATATAATTTACCTGTAATATAAGGCATCATTTAACTAAGCCAGGACCTGTATTTTCGTGTGATTTCTAGCATATAATCTATTATTTTATCGTTAAAGCCAATTAGAGTGTTGGGCAAATATTCGCGATGAGTATATTAGTTTTCAGGCAGTTCCACGTAACTATAACACATGTTAGAAATCATCAGTTATTTAGTTATCAATTAGTTCAATCGTTGACTTGGTTAAGTACGAACTAAACAATGCGTAAAAAGTGTTTTTTTTTCTTTTGTCTGAAAATCTGAAAAGACAGTGAATATAGTTAATCATTGCCTGAGGTCTTGTTGAAAGGAAAAAATGATGTAGTATATTTTAAAATCGTGTCGGGTGTAAAAGTGTTAAATAACTTATAATATTTTATTTATTGAGGAAACAAACAAATTTATAGTACAATATGCGAAAAAGTCAATGCTTAGACGTGCTTCTTTAAGAAGTGTAGCAAAATAAATTAGATTTTTTTAACCAAATATTCTCATCTTATCAATTATTTCATTTCAGAAAAAAGTGATTTTCGAAAATATGTGTTTATTTTTCACTCATTTTTTTAAACTTTTTTATAAAACAAATAGCCTAGTGACGAATTTAGCATTCATTTCAATTTTTAACTCAAAGTCTCAAAAATCGGAATACAAGTACGTTAATTTCGCAGTTAAACCTGAAAAGTGAATTCCCTTTGCTGTTAAAAACTGTCCCAGAAAACGAAAACTTAATCATTTTTACTGCTGCCAATCATATTCAAAATTTTTATCATCTAATAAAAAATATATATTGGGTACCGAAACTATCGCAATGGAGTAAGTTGATGCTAGCCTTTTAAGTCAAGATTACCTTATCAGCAATAGCATAAGAAGCTTTATTTACTTAAAACTTACATTTGAAAGAATTTTTTTTGTCATATTAATCCATTTGGAATGACGTCACAATAAGAAAACGCATATGACGCATAAACGCATTTGATTATCTTATGATAGTTCATCATTTCTTTATGAAAACGTGGCATCCTGTGTTCCATTTATACAACCAATTGCTTAATATGAAATAACAAGTTATTAAATTGGGGTCGAAAATCCAAAATGGAAGTTAAGTGTTTTCTGAATGCTTCGGAGGGTGCTAATTCTAAAGAAAAAAATTTGTGGACATAAGTCTGTGCGTCGGTCTGTCTGAAACCACTCTACAATTAGAACTAAATAAAGCTACGGACTACAAATTTGATACACGAGTTACTTGTATCAGTCAAATGTCATAATAAGTCATTGAGAAAATATGCAGGTGCAAATAGTACCCGACATAGAACATTTCAGGCTAAAAAAAATTAAGTTACCTTATAGGGCAGAGGTTCCCAACCGGTGGTACGTGGAAAAATTTCTGGTGGTACACGTGAGTAATGTGAGCAACATCATGCTATTAATAGCTTCGGTAGGCATGATCAGTGAGCAAGCAAATATATTACTCATTATTTTAAACATTAACATTATTTTAAAGATAAATCTTTAATTTACTTCTGGCTTGGATGTGTAAAACCTAGTACCCTTTGATCTCCCGGCAAGCCCCGTTATTTTTGATGATAAGTTCCATTACTCCTAATGTTGATATTTTAATCACAGGCAAATAACAACAAGTTTCGCACCACAGACTATAAGAGTATATTTTGTATGAAGATTTTTTTTGACGAGTTTGTACAATTTTTTATCTGTATGATTTTAGACCTATAGGTAATAAATAAAATTGTAAATTAATACCATTTTACTTTTTTTATTTCCCTTTTATTGTAAGCATGTTACAAATAAACAAATATCTAACTATTAAATATGAAGTTTTCTCAGGAATTTAGTTCAAAAAGCCTTTGAAAACTTTTAGAAGAGTAAATATTATACCTTTTAAAATATTTAAATCTGGTAGTACGCCAAAATTTCTTAAAAAGTCAAGTGGTACGCAGGTCCAAAAAGGTTGGGAACCTCTGTTATAGGGTATTCAATTACCTTTACATGTATTGATTTATTGAGTGATAATTGAATGTATTGCAGTAGTACACCCAACCCCCTAGTTTTTTTTTAAATTTGTTTAGTATTATATAGGGAAATATATAATTGATCTATTTCTGAATGAATTAAAAATATAAAAGTATTGAAAATTATATTCATTAGTAGTCTATTAAAATTCTGAAATTGTCGTGAAACAAAAATAATAACATTTCAGCACCAAAAATAAAAATTATAAAAATATGTAAACACTAATAAATATAAATAACCATATCAAATTTATAAAAAATACAGATATCTCTTAAACTGTGCTTATAAAATTAATTGCTGACGCTTTTAGTTGCATACGCATACTTTCTAAAGAACGAGTCTTTTTTCAACTGTTTATAACTATATTTCTTACAAAATTTATTTTCAGAAGAGTCTATACAGTATAGAAAATAAGAGAGCTTTATATATTGACAAATGACAAATGACAGTGAATGCTCCCTCTAGAAGGGAGAGTGTAGGCTTTGAGCTATATATTACTTTCATTTGTCTTAATGAAAGAATTTTCGTAGAATCTTGATATTTAGACTCATTAATACGCTATAACAATTCTTCATTGAATTCGAAAAAGTCTTCTCCTTCTCGTAACAAAACTAAGGATGCTGATCAAAAAGCAGCTGCTTCATCTCGTCACAGTTGATACAGCGAAAAGCTAATAAAGGTGTTTTTTGTGAAGTTAAAGTGTAAGAGTAATATATGGAAATTGAATGCATGAGTTCTAATTAAAAGAATTTATCAAAGGCTATGATTTTTTTGCACACACAATTTTTCGTACATTTTTTTTCAAACATGCAAAATCCACCCTTTTTCCATCAATTTTCAATTAAATTGGTTCTGTTTATTTATTATTTATATATCTGGTTGGCAATGACTGATTTAGAAGCCCAATAGCAATTTCCTATTATCTCAATAGCTTTTTGTTGCTTTTACATAGTTATCATTTTATGTTATGATTTTTATTATTTTCACTATCAGTATTTTTATGTATTGTTTTTATGTTTTTTGTACTACATTTATTTATATCTAAAAAGGAGGAAGTCCTTGCCGACTCTAGTATCAACACCCAACCAAAACTATTGGAGATTGGAGGTAGCGATTCAAATTTTAGCAGAGCCCGTTGTGAGCTACAGGCGTCACGAAGATTTTTTAAAAATTCGGACCCAAACGGTTTACGAGATCAAAACGTGATCGGGTTGCAACATAGAAAGGGAATTGTGTATTGCTGAAAGCTAAGGATTTATGTCAATTTTTCATTTTCAATTTGAAAGAAATTTCAATGAGAGTCATTGTTTTCCTCCACTTCTACCACTGGTCCACTATAACAGAAACTGCATCTACACTCTTAAAAAAAAAGAGTGAAATCCACTCCAGTCGGAGAACTGCATTTTCGACACTGGAAAGGAGTGAATATTAACTCAAACTGAGTTAAAAATTACTCGTTTGGAGTGATCCTGTCGGAGGTTTAACACACAAAAAATCCACTCCTATAGGAGAAGTGCATTATCAACACTGGAGGAGTGAAAATTAACTCAGACTGAGTTAAAATCGCTCGTTTGTTTTAAGAGTGTAAAAAGTTGCAAATTTTCTCTTGCGTGAGAATTTTTCAAATTACCTCTTAGCGGATTAATAATGCTTACATTGAATGATAAGTTCCCTTCCTTATATGTCTCGTGTTTCAAAGAAACAAAACTTTTTCTCGGTTAATTTTTTCATCAAAAAAAGGTTGGATCTTTGTAGTACTTGAACCCATTCGCACTTTTATTAGATATCTTTTATTTAGTACAGCATTTTATTCATCAATTTAAGCAATTAAATTTCATTTTAATTGAAGTTAAAATAATTGAATATTTTAAAACAAGCAAGTCACGCTTAAACAATTGCGCAAAAATAAACAAAATAATAAACCGTACACAGTAAGAAAAACTGAAAAAAAATGTGTTGTTTTTACTGAAAAAAACGTAAGCTGATGTGCCAGAAAAATGCCACATAATTTGCAGAGAAAATCTGTTTGTTTTTTTTAACAGATTTTAACTTTAAAAATAGCTAAACAAAATTAAACTCTGTAAATCAAACGGAATTTTTCTGGCACACCAGATAACAGGTTTTTTTTTTCAAAAACAGCATTCTTTACTGTGTAGTGTGAACACTAAAATTTAACAAATTACAAGCTATGAAATTTTTTAAAAAGCCCCTACAAAAATTAACTCTCTGATATCCATCCAAGTTAATCAATTATTAAATCTTAACATGGAAAAGTGAAGGCCAATAAAAAAATATTTTTGTTTTATCAATTCAAAGACAATCAACAAAAAATCAATTTTTATCTGAAGTACCAAGAACACTATCTTTGACGTAGAGTAACTTTGTGATAAGTTGCGAGCTTTTTAATAAGGACAACTTCCAAAGGTATGACCACATTTATTTGTTATTCATATTTGTCGTAGTTGGAGGCAAATTGCCTGTTGTTGAATAACAACATGCGTCTTTACATTTCTTAAACTTTTTTTAGTATTTTGCAATATAAATGTGAAATTGTTTCGAAACAAGTTATTAGATTTCATAAAAGTATGTTAGAATTATAGAGTGTTTATTATGAAACGTATATGTGAAGAAAATGATAGGTAATCTGGAATTTTTAGAATAATCCTGACTTTTTTTAAATTTAATATACACTATTCACAGAAACATTATATATGTTTATCATGTACATGTTTTAAAATTTTCAATAATTTATGCATGTTTCACATTTTTAATGGACGTTACCCTCATTTAATAAAAGTATGAGGCTTATATGTTTCCATACCATAATGTTGACTGGTATACACCATTTATGAATTGCACTAAAAAGAGTAAAAAGGAAAAGAAAGGTAAATTTTCATGGTTTTTATAATTATTATGAGCTTCTTGACATTACAGATACCTCTAGAAAACATTTAGTTAACATAAACAAATAGTTAAAATTAAAGACAACTATATTAACTGGGGAAAGAACCCATTTTCTGGTTATAAAGTAATTATAGCTATAGAAAATTAACTAATTTACAAAAATAATTTAATAAACATAATTTTATACAAAATACATAATCTTGTACAAAAATGCATAATTATATACAAAAATACATAAATATATACAAAAAACATCATAATACGTATATGTTGCTGGGTTTTTTTTTCTTGCCGCATACAGGTGCGCTTTTGTTCACGTTCAAAAAAGAGAGAAAAAGGTTCACACTCACAGTTCAAAGTTTTGACGCTTTCACACTTCTTATCAACTTGAATGATTTCAAGTCAAACAACCTAGATGATATCACTATTTCGTCTTTATAGGAAGTTATTAACATGTATAAATACCACATTTATCGATAATATACAATAACTGCATAACCTATATGTGGCAGAGAGGTTAAGCAAAAGAATCCGGGCCGGATATTTTACGCCAAATCTGGGAACCCCGACTTATAGGTATTAGGCATTCTTTGGCGAAATTAGCAATTTAAAAGTTTCTAACTTGTCACATTCTCCATACTGCGGTCATTCATTAGTTGTCTCGGCACGAGCTGGGGTTTGTTGTCATTCGACCTGGCCCTATTTTTGAAAAGACGCCAAATCCGGCCACGATTCTTTAGTTAAACCATCAAATATTCCGTTTGGAGAGATTTACGCCCACGAAATGGAAAAAAGTACCACACATTTTCATCTCACTGATTAATAATCCATTCAAAAACTCGCCTCATTTGTTGGTTTCAATGTGTGGCAGATACTTCGGGAATACCCAATCAATGGTTTAAAAGTTCACAGCAAAATCCAACGCGACTTCATCTCAACCATGGTGGTGACCATGATGCATATGATGGTGACCGCAGTGGTGTTTATGCTTTGGCTGTCTCAATATCTTGGCGAGAAGGCCTGCCACCAGTAGAGCCTCAATCCCGCCGCTATGGTGGCCCTTCTTCCCACCGCCAAGCATGCCGCCACCTTGTCCGGTTACTGGCATGACCAGGAGTAAGGGAAGCACCAGTAGGCACAGGAAAAGGCAGGATAGCTTTCGGGAAGGCATCTTTTTTTCTCCCGAATGATATTAGCTGAGAAATAAACGTTGGCTTTAAAATTTCATAAGTATTTCATTTATAATTGATGAGTACACGGGAAGAACCGATTGATTTCGTACAAGGCTTTCCTTAATAGCCTCTTTGGGAATGATATCGAGAAATCGCCTAAACTGGTGTTAAGAAGCCAGTTAGTCGCTTTGTTTATCTTTCGCAGCAACCCTAATTCACTCCACAGTTGAGTGGAACTAGTCACAAGTTTGTACCGCAACTGAAGAACCATAAGAGAAACCGGTTTCCGGTCACCAATGTCCGCCAAGCAGAGGCAATTACGGAAAGACTCTAAAGAAATCAATCGGTTCTTCCCGTGTACTCTTCAATTATAAATTGTAATGTTTTACTACTACTACTACATATATATCCGGCTTGTGTGCTTGATCCGAGACCCGCTTATTAGGCCTTCGTCAAGTAAGACAGACACAGAAAGAATTTTTACAGTCACAAAGAAATGAATAGCACATAGACAAAAAACAACATTTATTGACAATCACAAACATCCATGCCTGACCGGGATTCGAACCCGAACCCAGCAGCTCCAAAGGCTAGTACACTAACCATTCAGCTGCCGGGTCGGCTGTAATGTTTTACGGAAACGCTATGATGTAATGAATGATATTGATTTGCGTTACGTTGATAAGCATCAGAAATGCTCAACTGGGGTAAATATTTCACTTCACATTTCAAACGTTGTTCAAAACAATCAGGGGAGCACTTTTGTTAACCCTTTCAGTTCCAACTTCTTATTTTTCATCTAAAATTCTAAAATTTGTTAAATAGATTCATTATTCAGCCAGAATGAAATGGTAAAAAACAGGGGGGGGGGGGTCTGAATTTTTTTTACAGGGTTAAAAACTTATTTTTATCAGAAATTTTTTAATAAGGGTTTAAACCCTGCATTCCCTTAATTGTGTTGAGCAGTGTTCTATTCGATAGGTAGAGCAACTCTATGTTAAATTTTCAAGGTCGCCAATGAACAGTCCGACCATAGAAGAGCTGTAACTGTTTAAATTCGATTACTAACTGTTTAATACATTGTTTATGGGGCGAAATTCTAATTGATTTACATGAAATTCGAATTTCTAAGCAATTTGTTTGCAATTTTTTTAATGTTTAACTTTTAAACTCGACATTTTAATTTCTCAATATTTAGACTACATAGAGTTTTATTATTGAAAATTTTATAATTTTGAAGAAGTGCATTGAAATACTATTTTAAAAAATTAAATTGTCTTGAAAAATAAGAAGCCAATTATAAAATAAAAATATTTACTTTTTTATCAAAAACTTTCCAATAAAACAGCAAGAGTAATGATTATTTTAAATTTTATAATTTCAATAATTTTTTTTAAAAAAATCAACTCATAATTATTGATATCGATTCATTGAAACATTTTTCACTTACTTTCGCTGAATGCTGTCGAAACTGTTCGATGAAAAAAGTAAACACAGACAATAAACCAAAAATCACTCAGTCTTCTATTTTATACGAACACCCACTTTCCCTTTTAATGTCAATTACTATAATCTAAAGTTCACCTCAACCGTATCCACATCTTAATATTGAAGTTCACAGAGTATCCTTTCACCGACTTAGAGAATAGCGTCGTCAACCGTAAAGAAGACATCGCACCTTGCGCAGAAAAGTGACTTATTAGACACTGCGGTTGTGCCTCAAAAATACATAAGTATTCAAATTTGACGGATCTATTGATTGAAGAAAATCTCAAATTGATATATTTGCGTCAATAAACATATTACTAACTTCTTTAACGATAGAAAAGCAGTACGAGGGCTAGAAAAAAAGGAATTTCGCTCTGTTGTGTGGGATATTTTTTTTTTTCGAAAAATAAATAATTTGCTTATTTTCCACATTTCTATGTAAGTTACCTTTCCCCTTTTCCTTCTAATTAGTTAAGAGCAAGATTTAAAAGATAAGTTTATTTCAAGAATTACAGTTTATGCATATTCGTAAATTTTGTTACCAAGTGCCAACTCATATTAAGAGTATACCCTCTCATTTTTTTAGGCGCAGTATACCCTGGGGGGGGGGGGGGGATTTTACGAATACAGCACTGAGCAGATCCCTTAATTTTTTCTTCGATAAAGCACAACGGAAAAGCCAAACTTCTAATGATTTTCCTATGAGACAGGCAGATATGCCACTTTAGCGCTCAAGAAGCGAAATAATGCGACACCGTGACATTTTTTTCCTTCCAGGCAAAATTTATTTATGAATTAGAACATTATGGAAGGCGTGGAATGTATATTTGGAATACAGTGGTTCGAACGTTTTGTGGATTAAACGTCGATTTGTTTATAAGGATGTTAAACAATATATTGTCCTGTTATTGTTTACTCTTATAAGTAAATATAAATAATCTAGAACATTTTCACCTAATTTGTTGGTTTTCTACCCGTTTACTTATTTTGCTTAGCTCTTATAACAATAGTGTATCGTGCAAATATTTTTTTATAATATTGTAAAGATATATATTTTTTAAATCTTTAATTCAAGTAAAACTTTAAAAATAATTCAATTATTTTCAGTTTAATATCCTTAACCGTAACTATAAATATGTGTTGAATTATCATCTGGCCCACCTGAATTCTTGTTAGGCCTCTGTCGTCATTGTATAATTGATTCAAAAATACATGATCATCATCTGTTTTTCATATGTACTTACTAATTGAGAGAAGGTTATAGTGATTTTTTTATGAATTAGTAATCGTTGCCTCTTGATTTATAAGAACAAGCATTTCGAAAAGCTGTTCTTTAAAAAGGCATAAAAATAAATGAAATTGGAAAAGTATTAAAAAGCCATTTATGAGTGAGTGTCCTCTCTTGCGAAGGTACAATCAACGCTTTCACTTTTACTTCTTATAGATTTAAGAACACGTAAATGAAAAGTTTTGGAGATTAAGCTTCTCTCAAAAAATCATATTGTTGCGGTGTTCGCAAAAATTCGGATGTTTATAAAATTAATGTATTTTCCAGGCTTTAGGAATATATTTATTGGTATTTTGCTTATTGTTTTATTCGTTCTTCATGAAAAACAACTGATTTAATTCTTTGAAAAAAAAATTACAAATGCAAATGGAGGTGACAGTACTTGCTTTTTCTTTTAAAAAAGTATTGATCCCACAAAACTTCAATATTAAAAAAAAAAACCTAAATTAATTTCAACACTTAATTAAGTATTTTCAACACTTAGTAATTTATTTTAAACACTTAATAATTCAATTTCCTTACTTAATACATTAATTTTAACACTTATTAAAGTAATTAAATTAATTTCAACACTTAATAAATTAATTAAATTAATTTCGACACTTAATAAATTAATTAAATTAATTTCAACACTTAATAAATTAATTTCAACACTTAATAAATTAATTTCAATACTTAATAAATTAATTTCAACACTTGATAAATTATTTTCGACACTTAATAACTAATTTCTAATTCACATGAACGAATCTGAAGGAATAATGTTAAGATAATAAATTTATGAATAATAATATTATTTTTTTCAGAAAATGGCCACTAAATGGGGAATTATTGGTGCTGGAAAAATAAGTAATGATTTTGTTGCGGCTGTTAAAAGCTTACAAGATCAAGAGCACGAGGTAATGTTTGTACTTCGTTACATTTTCGCAAATTATTTCGTTAATTTGCGCCCTTTTTTTGAGTACATTTACAATTTCATTTTAGGATTATTAGTGAATAAAATTCTAGATGCTGCTTCAGTATATAAAGTAAACTAAAGTTTCGTCCATGAGTTATTATTAAGTAATGCAGTATTATGTAATTCATAAGACTAATTTTCCGTCTCAAAAATCTCAAGTACATTATCTTTTCTTTCAAGTACCTTGTTTTACTTTTTGAATTGCAAAAATTAATTCTAGATTTAACTAATATTTTATCATTTTTAAGCAAAAACTATTCAGTAATTAAAAATACTCCAAAAGTATTTTAGAATATTCAAACTATTAAAAAATATATATCTTCAAAATGTTTTTAAATATTCAAACTAGAAGAAGAAGAAACTTTTATTTTCAAATACGGAATATATTGGTTGTTAAGGGGGCCTCTGGCCCTTCCAGAACAATCAAAATCATCAAGGAAAATTAAAGGTAACATTTCAAATTACACCCAAACAAAAGGGGAACTATTGAAACAAAAGTGGCTAATTGTTCCATTTAAGTACTTTCCATATTATACCTCTTTATTTCTATGTTGGTTGGTTGGTTGGGATACATATATTTTCAGGCTTGTGTGCTTGCTCAGAGAGCCGCTTATAAACCTTCGTCAAGTAAGACAGTCACAACACACACACACTCACACTTACATGCACGCATATACGTGACAGATGCTGCCATCTATCACGTGCAACCTCCACAATTTAGACATGTCCCTGAAGGGGACTGAAATAGTCTCCAGGAACCTGTACCCGTGGGAAACTGCTCAATGACCGCCCCTTTCGGACCCAACAGATTTAACGAGCACGTCCTCCGCATATACTCGGTGAGTTTTCAGCGACCAGGACTCGATCGCGGGGCTTTCCGATCCGTAGATCAAGACACTGACCACAGGGCGCCTCACAGCCCTGATTTTCATGTGACTTTTATCTAATCTTATCTTTCATCTTGTTCGAAACAGAAGAAATGCCAGTGATCCTATTAGTTACGCAAGACTAAACACACGCTATTTAAATCAAATTACAAGTCATGATGACTACGTGTGGTGAATGTTTAAATACAAAATTTTCCTTACAGCAGTTAAATTTCTTGTAACTACAAAACTGTATTTATTTTAAGAGACAAATACAATCACTAAAATGAATTCTAAGACAATATGGCTTTCCGGACATTTTGCGAATTGCAGTATGAAATATTTTCAACATACATAACAATACAGAATTTGAGCACCGGGTTTAAAAATTTTAGATCGTTGAAGTCAGACTTGCATTTTAAAGTGAGTGTTTCAAGAAGTATAAAATTTTGTTTTAAAACTCTTAAACCAATCAGATTTTAATATCAAAACTGCATATGTATGGTATGGTAGGTACATATATATTCCAGCTTGTGTGCTTGTTCAGATAACCGCTTATAAGCTTTCGTCAAGTAGGACAGACACAGAAAGAGTTCTTACAAGCACAAGAGACACACAAAGAAAGGAGAACGGAAACACATTGACAAGTAACAACATTTATTGACGGTCACAAACATCCATGCCTGACCGGGATTCGAGCCCGACATTTCACGAGTTCATTTTCTCGATTTGTTGCTACTCCGAAACAATAATTTTTTCCATATTCAACTTTACTCAATTCTTTTCCTCAAATTGATATTTTATTGGGTATTACTTTTTTTCCGGGGAGATAAAAAACAACAATTTCGTTTAATTAAGATAAGAAACTTTTTGTAAAAATTATCAACTTAAAAATTTCAACTGAGTTTGTCAATGGAAAAGTTCTATTTTCCCTGTTTTCTCTAAATTGAAAAATGAAAAGTTAAACAGCGGCTTTTTAAGTGGTACTTATAAGTAACGTCAGTACCTAAAGTGTTAAATGCATTCCAATTTACATTCCAGTTCGTAGCTGTGGCCGCAAGGAACTTGAGTTCTGCTCAAAAGTTTGCTACTACTCATGGCATTCCTAAAGTTTATGGATCATATGAAGAATTAGCTCACGATTCAAGCGTAGGTTAGTAATACTTTTTTTAAGTCCTATTTTCTAGAGATAGTTTATTTTCAATGAAGTTTTAGTTAGGAGTTATTATTTACTTTTACAAAGTACATAAATTTAAAATTTTATAAGATATACTTTTAAGTATAGAAAAAATACGACCAAATGATATCGAAAATGCTATTTTGTTTAAAAAATGATCGATCAAAAAATAAAACGTGTTTAACCTCCGATATTTTATATGGAACTTTTCAACTTATCAACCATTTACTAAATGAATTTTACAAAACTTATATTATAAGGTAATTTAAATTGTTATTAATACTCACCCTTTTAATGGATAACTTCTAATAAACAACTTTTTAAAAAGTGTTATAATTTTTGTTCCCTGTTAGTCAAATTTAACTACGACACGACCAAAAATGCAGTAAAACTCTTATGTAGGGTTTAAGCAAACTTGATTGAAAGAAAGACTAAAGAATTTTTTTTCCAAGTCAAGAAAATGTAATAAGTAACAAATGCATCACACTTTTTGAGAATTTTGTTCGATATACGAATGTGATACTTAAGGCAAGGCGAGGTTTTTTCGTTTGGTACATATATATTTTCCGGTTTATAAGAAGAGTGCTTTATCAGAGACCAACTTATAAACCTTCGTCAAGTAAGACAGACAGAATTTTTACTGACACAGAAAAAAAAGTACATCCAATGCAAAGGCGAGAATCGAGCCCGCACCCGGTGCACTGCGCAGACTGTTAGCTTAATGGGCGTCGATCAAACCCACTAGGCCACCGGGGCCGGGAGGCCGCTTTATCGGTAAATGAAGAACCTTGCGAAAAATGTTTCGAAACCATGGTCGGCTATTGAGAGAAACATATAAAGCAATTATCTTACGGAAAAAATAAATGGTTTATTTACATATCAAATTATTTTTAAATTTATCTGGGGAGCTTCCCAAATTCATGTATTTTTGTAGCTTGGCACCATAGCAGAAATCTACTTATAAAATAGGTACAAAACCCTTTGCATTATTAATAAGAGTTTAAGAAAGCTAAAGCTAAGAGTTTTAAAAGCTTTTCAAACTCTTATAACAGAAATCCCCCAAATAAAGAATAACCTTAAATCCTGAAACTGGAGAATGGAGACTGCGACTTTTGCAGTTAAAACCCTCAATCATCAAACTATCTAAGCTACTTATTTATTTTTTCAGAGGTTGTTTACATCGGGATAATTAACTCGGGACATTTTCCTGTGGGCAAAGTAATGCTGGAAAATGGGAAGCATGTCTTGATGGAAAAACCGATGACACTCAACGCACGACAGACAACGGCTTTGATCGAAATAGCCAAACGTAATAACAAGTTTCTCATGGAAGTAAGCATTGTGTAATTTTTTTCCTTGAAAAAATGTCAGACTTTAACCACTTCACGGTTCTTAAAATTAAGTTAATGTGTACAATTTTTTTTTTAAGTTTTAGATATTTACTGTACTTCACACTCTCAGAAATAACACTTTCATTTTTGACGATTCATGAATCCTCAAGTATCATTTCGTTAATTTTGAGGATTCTTTCGTCAAACTATCACGTGACTTTTGAGTAAACGAGAATCCTCACTTTAATGATCTTGAATTGACGATTCTGTATCTTGATTTTGAGGAAACTGAATCTTATTGTTGTACTCACATGCTCTAAAATGACGAAATATTTCTTTAGATTAGAAGACATTCAAATCCTCATAAAAATGATGATTCAAATTTCCTCATTTTGAGGAAACGAAAACTCGGAGCATTTGCCAGTAACGGTATCGTCAAAATTAAGGAAAATTTCGTCGTTTTTGAGCATTCATTTTTTAGAGTGCACCAACTTTTCAACTGGGACCATTATTGGAGTAACGTTTCTTGCAACGCCGTTACTTGAAAGTTTTTTTTCAGGGTGTTTCAGGTGTACTGCAGCTTAGTTACTTTTAGCGGTAACAAAAAAATTCGTTACTTTTCTGTTACTTCTCATGCCGCTCTTCACGGATATTTTCGGCACTGTTCGGCTTACATTTAATTATTAAAACTTTAACTTTTATCAAAGCTGAATGTTCGCTCTTAACTTTTTCCGATTGCCCATATTTCTTTAGTTTTGGTTTTATTTGAAAAGCAGTACGATGGCTAAATTTAAATTTTTCCTTTTAACTTTTAAATTGAACGAAAAGTAACTGTAATGAGTTACTTTTCGCATGAAGTAGCTGTAACTAGTTACTTTCCATATTAAATAACTGTAACAGAATTACTTTTTTTAACTAAGTAATTGTAATTGTTACAGAGTTATGAAGAAAACTGTAATAAGTTTAAATTGGGGATGGGGAGTCCAGTAGGTTAGGCATTCGCCAAGCATGCGAAAGGTCCCAGGTCCGGGTCAAAAAAATAACTGCCGACCTATAATTGAGTCTTCTTGGCGAACATTGGCGACGGAAAACAAGTTTCTCTCTTTCTTCTTTGCTTGGTCCAATCGTCGGAATCGTTCATCGCGTGAATCTCGCTAGGGAAGAAACTGTTTGCCTTACACCAGTTTAGGCGATTACTCACTATCATCACCAAAGAAGCCTGCTAAGGAAAGTTTTCTACGAAATTAAGCGTTTTTTCAAAGGTACTCTTCAATTATTATTGTATCCTTTGTTATTTCTATAAAGTATATGCCTTGATCATGTGAATAAACGTGAACCTAAACAGTTGAAGAGTACACGGGAAGAACCGCTTGATTTCGTAGAAGGCTTTCCTTAACAGCCTCTTTTTGAATGATAGCGAGAAATCACCTAAACTGGTGTAAAGAAGCCAGTTACTCGCTTTGTTTATCTTTCGCGGCAACCCTGATTCTATTCACTCCAGAGATCAGGGGGAAAGAGTCACACGTTTGTACCGCGATTGAAGAACCAAAAGAAAAACCGGTTTTCGGTTGCCAATGTCCGCCAAGCAGACACAATTACGGAAAGACTCTAAAGAAATCAGGCGGTTCTTCCCGTGTAATCTTCAGTTGTATGTGGAGCCCTGACTTTAACCATTTCAATTTAACTCAATTATTTCAATGTAGGCCATCTGGAGCCGATTTCTCCCCTCCTACAATTGCTTGATGGACCTCATAAAGAAGCAGAAGATCATTGGCGATATAGTTCACGTGCAAGCTAATCTCGGTATAAACATGATGTACAGAGAGAGGTTCGTCACCAGGGCGCTAGGTGGCGGTACAGTTCTGGACCTTGGCATCTACCCTCTTAATGCTGTCACCATGATTTACAACGGCGAAATGCCATCAAAGATTGCTGCCGTTGGACACCTTAACGAAGACGGTATGCGAGGACTTTATATCTGTCCCTTAGAGCTAATGCGTTAGTTTTCGAATCACAACTTCAGCAGAAGTATTGCTTTGCCATGTTAGCCCTTTTCCCCTAGGTAAGAGAATCAACATGATATCGAAATTAAACAAATTTGAAATTACTGAAATCCAGTTATTTAATTATGTATTTTTTAAGTTTTAAAATGCCAAAAATATACAGCAGATGGCAACACTATTTTAAAACTTTATCAAATAATAATTATATAACCAGACGTTAGTTTCTTTTCAATTTTATTTTAAATTGATGTTATGATGATTCCGATGCCTGCTTAAAATGGGATAGCATGGCAAAGCAATTCTTTAGCAAAAGGTGCTAGCATTTAAAAACTAATACATTAGCTCTATAGAAATGTTCAGTTACTCTTAACGAAGCGCAAATAGATGGCGGGTCCAAGCCCTGGCTGAGTCGGCAAATTTCCAATTTGGATAACTGATTGATTGAATTATTTAAAAAGTTAATAGCTAAAAATTTATCAAAGGGTTGTCCAATTAGCTTTACTAAACAAAGAAAAGAGCTAATTAATAAAATTCAATACTGAAAATTAGTTAAATAGTTTTTTTCATAATTAAATTTCTAATTTATTTTTATTTTCGCTTTAAAAAAGGTGTTGACATTGGGATGACATGCAGTTTGCTGTACAGTAACAACAAAACCGCCAGTATAACAACAAGTGGGATTGCTGAACTACCTTGCGACATGGTTATCACTGGGACCAAAGGACGAATTAAAGTAATATAAATACACTGCTCAAAACAATTACACTCCATGCCAACCTAAGTTGGGTAAATAGAAATATGCTATAGAGAAGATCCTTCCGCGCATATAAAGAGTTCCATAAATTAATTGTGAATCCACCCAGAAATAAAACATTAATTTCGTTTAAGGTCTAACATATTTGAATATTATTTAAGAAAATTTGGCAATTTTTTCAGAAGGAAAGGTGTATTTTGGCTAAACTGTATTCAGATCATTTTGCATGTAAATATTAACTTACAAGAATTTCCAACTAACGGACCAACCACGCTTTTCCCTCTGCCTTTTTACTCTTTGTTTTTAGCCAAGTTAGGTTGGCACGGAGTGTAGGGTAGCACTTTGAGTACATTTATAGCTCTTTCAGTCCCAATTTTTTATTTTTTTTTATTCAAAAAATGTAAAATTTGTGAAAGAGATTCATCATGCATCCAGAATGAAATAGTAAGAAACCGGGAAAAAATCTTAGGTTTTTTTTTTAATTAAGATTTAAGGAAGGACTTTTGAATAAATTATAACAATATTTTTTTTTCAAAACTTTATTTGTTAAAAATAGTTAAATACAATTTTTAAACATCTAAAAATGTAAGCATGAATTTATTTTCAATTTATTTTATAAAATTGTTTCAGAGTGAATTTTATTTTACAATGTTTTTCATATTTCATTTAATTAAAACAAACTTTATTCAATTCTTCAAAAGACATGACTCTTTTAATTTAACTAATTTTTATTTTGAAACCAAGTGTATATGTGTATTTGATTTGTTTCAATAAAATCCGCAAGTTTATGCCGTTATTGGGTTAGTTAGTTCATTTTAAATGCATTAGGTGTTTTCGGGGTTTTCCTAAAAATTTCAAAAATTTGGCGATTGTGTTTTTCGCAGTTAGAAAACTCAATCGTACTTTTTTTTCTTTTGATAGATTCCCCACTCGATGTACGCTGCATTTACGATTGAGACTCCGGTCAAAACGTACAACTTCCCTCTCCCAGAATCAGAAATACCTACAAATTATCCTGGTAGCAATGGACTAAAGTACGAAGCGATCGAAGTCAGAAATTGTATTCAAAACGGTATATATAAGCTTTTAATTTGTACTATACTAAGAGCAAAGGGGATTGTCAGTCCCATTGAGCTAATGCACTAGTTTTGGAATCACAACTTCCAGATATGTGTTGATTTTCCATGTAAGCCTTTTTCCCCAAGGTATGGGAATCAACATAGCATAGAAATAAAACAAAGTTGAAATGAAAAACTAATCTAGTTATTTAATTATACATTTTCGAAATTTTAAAATGCCAAAGATAGAGACATTTGCTTTAAACTTTATCAATCGATTATTAAAAAACCAGATGTTATTTTCTTTTCAATTTTTGCTTTTAATTGATGTTATGATGATTCCCATACCTGGTGAAAATTTGATAACATGGCAAGGAAATTCTTTTGCAAAAGTTGTGATTTCAAAACTAATACATTAGTTCTATGGTACTGAGAATTAATCTTATATTGGTATGCTAACACAAATTCAAATGCGATAGATGTTACGAACCATATAATAAAATATAGAAATATGTGTTATTACCGACATTATCTCAAAATCGTACATCCAGAAACTAAACTCCTAAAAACAAAAGTCTTTGTTAAAACTTCTTGAGCCCTAACTATAATTTTCCTCTTACAAGGCAACTAGAAATACCAAATGTCATATTAAAAAAAATTGAAAAATATTCTTTAAAGTACTCGTTACGTTTTCATTTAAAGCTTACTCTCTCTCTCCATACTTTTTAACAGTTTACTTCTGCTTCAAATTTACAAAAATGTAGTTTCAAAAGAAAACGCACATTAAAAAATATTATTTTCTTTTTAAAAATATTACTTTTTAAGTAAACTGCATAATGATTTATTTTTGGCAGCCGCTATCAATGATAAGAAAAAAATACCCAAATTTATGTAATTTAAAAGCTTTATTATATTGAATAAACTTTCCAGGTTATTTTATTTTAAATTAAAACTACTATCCGAAATATGGCAATGTGTGTGTGGTTGCATTATTTTATAAAGACTTTTCTATTTGTATATATCAAAATCATTTATTGCCATGAATAAAAAATATAGTATAATTTTTTTTTTCATTTCTATTCATTAAAATAACAATTACAAATCAATGAGAACTTGTCAGCCAATAGAAAACGAAGACTACCAAATTCTTAAAGACTGAAAAATTCAACTTTTTCCTTCGTTTCTCAGTGTTGTTGTTTTCGTAAAAATGTTTTTGTAATTCTTTTCCAAAAAGGAGAAATTCCCTTTTGTCATTCCCTATTTGCCCGTATTTCTAATTTTTTTTATTCTATCGAAAATCGCAGTAATCAAATATTTTGTTGCTAATCTTTAATTCAAATAAATTCTTCTTTAGGTTTACTAGAAAGTTCAATCATGCCTATGGAAGATTCTAAAATGATGGCTCAAATTATGGATGAAATACGTCGTCAAATAGGTGTCACATATGTGGAAGAAGAGATTTGAAAAGCTAAAGAAATATTATAAAATAGATTTTTAATTATCTCCTTGTATCCACTTTGTAAATCGTTTTCATATCATATGTGACTTAAAGGGGGGAATGGGCGCGCTTTACTGCGGGTTTCCAAAGCAAAGTGCATCAGTGTTAATCTAATAGAGGAAACATATATTCTCTTCCCCATTTCTCCGGCTGTATTGAATCTTTTTACTAACGGATTTTTTCTTGTGATAAATGTAGCTGACTTACAGGTCCCGACAATTCCCCCTTTTGAAATTAACCGGAAATTATTTTTAAATTTTGAAAAAATAATTTTACAAAAAGTATTCGAAGCCATTTTAAAAAGCGGGATTATAGAGACCTGCAAGTTATCTACATTTATTATTTAAAAAATATTCAATACAGCCTGAGAAAAGTAGCAGAGAAAATAGTTTGTCTTGAGTGGCAACTGTATAATTCTGAATAACTTTTTTCTCGATTTCTCTCCTCCTCGATTAGTACTCTCTGTCAACGTGACACCGTAAGATCCGCCCACAATATTGATTCACCAATAGGGGAGGGAGAAAATTTGAAAAAGAATTTATTTAGGTGTAATGTTCCTAAACTATTTAAATAATTTCGATACAGTTCTAACACGAAATGACATTACTTGGGAGTTTTAATGGGGTTGTTTCACGTTGGGGCTTCCTTGCTGTGTAAAGTCTAGCTGTGCTGTTGTCTAGCTGTGCTGTTGGTCGTTCAAAACATTTGTTTCAGAAATCTTTCATAGAAAGAAAAGTTTCTTTTCAACTGTACCGGTCTTTTTGAGAATAAAACTGAAGTTCCCAATGAAATAGCAGAAACTAAAAACAAGAGCGTTACATCATAAGAAATATTTTCATTATAATTTAATTTCAGTAATTCATAATCATACAAAAGAGTGTTGAAAAGACTGTAGGTGAAAGAATGCAATTTTGTGTCAGATGCGGTCCAAAAAGTGTTTCGAAAAGTTAAAAGCTCATGCGCCAATTAAAACATAACAGTTGACTCAGTGGCTGTGAGGTATTACGTGGGTATCATAAGCCCAATATTGAATGTTCGAGCCCCAGTGATTCGGTAGATTTTCAGAATTAGGGAAATTGCCAGCACAAATGTCATATGATTATGTAGCATGTAAAATATCCTTTGATTACCAACTTAGCTTGGATTCTCTTGACATACTTTAACATCCACACCGAGGATTTGTAGCAGTTTGGTCCCGAGAGCCGCCTAGATGGTACCACAAAAAAAATGGTTCTTAGTTTCAGGAATATGTCGAATCAACAAAAAGGCTTAAACCGCCGAAACGCAGCCTCGATGAGGAAAAAATTAAAGGGATGGTTTAAAACAAGTAGGTTTGTAACAGAATCTGTCACTCGGTCCGCTTCCACACAACATGCGTGTTCAACTGGGAAAAAGTAGCCAAACACAATATAAATTCTATTATAAACATTTACGTGCTAAAATTGGCTAGTTTCATTTATTTTATTTTAAAAAATTAATAATTTTTTAAATAATTATTTCTTCAAAAATTACTCAATAATTGTTATTGTTTGCAAAAATTATTTTATATTTAAAAGAATGAGTAAGTAATATTCTCTTTTTTCAATAGAACCAAAATATTTCATATCAACACACAAACAAAGAATCTCTTAGTGAAACCTATTTGACGTCATTTCAAACAGACTGATGTTGCAAAAATAAATTTCTTTTAATTTATTATTTAAGAAAATAAAAGTTTCTCAACTGATTGTTGCGAATGGCAATGGTGGTTCAATTCTAATAAAAATTGCTCCTTATGCTTTTTCATTTAGCATTAAATTTTGTACTTTTTTAAACAATTAAAGTACTTCGAATTCGGATTTTTATCTGAGATTTTCAATAGCTTCTAATTTTGATGCGCTGAATTTGTTGACGTATCGCACTTTGTCTGTAACATTTGAAGTTGAGGCCATGAAAGTGGGTGACGGTTGGACAAACGAACGGACAGACTGACGAACTGAAAGATCATAATACCTTTCACTTTTTACGTTAAAAATGTAGTGTGGAAGATTAAAAAAAATTGTAAATAAGATGCTGGCCAGTTTTATACCTAGCCACAAGGCTGCAGATAAAATTTAACATTATTGCACCCAGTACTGGATTCATACTACAGATCTGGCATAAAATTTTTACTGCGCCCACGTTCCCTCAAGTTACAAATTCGTCCATTTGATGGTATCAATAAAAAATAAATAAAATGCACAAAAGCAACAAAAAATTGACTCTTCTGAGAGTCGAGTGTTATTATCCCCCTTTTCACACCTCAAATCCGGTCAACAAGTTTCCCACTAGAGATGTTCAAGATAAATCCATGTGTTCCCCTAGATCTGTTTTGTAAAATAACAAATCCAGTAATTCAATTGTTAAAAAAAACGGTTTTTTTTAGTTTTTTTTGTTGGATTTATATTTATTTTGCATAATGGGACCAATCAACCTCGTTTAGGATGTATAAGTATGATTTTAAAAAAGTACTTTATGGTGAATTTATTTTCGTTTTTCTACCTTTCTATTTGTAATAAACAAATTACACTGACCAACAACGAAATTTTGTTGAATTAATGTGATTTAAAGTTTTAGCCTTAAATGTTAAAAAGCTGAATTCTGCATTAGTAAACTTCCCACTACCGTCAAATTTCCCTTAAAACAAATAAGGAAATTGTAAACAAACAAGGGAGTGGCTGACCAAAGTAACGATGTTGCGCAGGTAACTAGAATTATTTGTTTCTGAAGAATTTACTCTACTTTTGTAGTTTTTAATGTTCTAAAACCATACAATTCAATTAAAAAGCCTCATCTTAGCCTCATTTTCCCCAAATGAACAATGAAATGAAAAACAACGGTCTTATAAGTGATACTTATAATTACGGTAATTAGATAAATGGTAAAATAAAACGAGAAATTCCAAAAGAACTAAAAATTGCCTACGTTCCTGTTACTAAAAAAAAAACAGTTGTAATTTAAACTCTTAAAAGCCATAATCAACTATTCCTTAATTTTCTTTCGCAAATTAAATTAATATTATGTATCATCTGCTTGAAAATGATTAAATATTTATTAATGAAAAAAAACACGAAACGACTCTAAATTGCACTAAAAATATAAGAAATGTAAATTAAAACTAACCTCGTTTTTATGCAAAAAATATAATGCCTTCCCACTTTGTAAGCAAACAGCAAACACTGAACAATCAGAGAACAGACGGACATCGTCAGCGTGTCAATACGAGCTTTTTCATTTTTTTTTTAATTCATTCGATTTTTTTAAAAAAAAGTAGGCTAAAAAGACAGCAATGCAACACGTATGTTCTATAAACATAGCTAAATTCGTTATATTCCCGTTCCTCAACTATCAATTTCGACGGGGGAGTCCGATACCTTTTCCTGCGGAAAAATAGAGGTAAAATATTAAGGGCGCTTCCAACAATAACAGCCGCCCATTCTTCCCCACTCGAAGTCTGGAGAGGGAGACCCTTCAAAAGAACACTTTCTTACATTACACGTTTGCGGGGGCCATTGTCGGGGCCGTTGACAGGCCGGCCCTTTTGTTGGGAGGGGGCCCATTGTCGGGCCAATGGGCCTGGGTGCCGAAAGCCCTTACCCCTTACAATGGGCCTTTCTGATGGCAGTTGATTTATGAAATCGACCCTCGTTAGTCCTTTATTGGGGATGGGTGGCACCGTGATCAAGAAGAGGATGGTGGTGCTTGGCGCGAAATATGGTGAAACCGTCGGAAAGTCGCCAACTTTATGATCAAGGGATACGCAATTCGCTGAAGTGTACACTCTTAAAACAAAAGAGTGAAATCCACTCCAGTTGGAGAAGTGCATTTTCGACACTGGAATATTAACTCAGACTGAGTTAAAATCACTCGTTTGTAGTGATATTGTCGGAGGTTTAACACACAAAGGATCCACTCCTTTCGGGGAAGTGCGTTTTCAAGACTGGAGGTGTGAAAATTAACTCAGACTAAAATCGCTCGTTTGTTTTAAGAGTGTAATTTCGTTTTCAAAGCATTAGATTAAAAATTTATAAATTAAACTTATTAATTAATTAAATAAACTTTTAACTGAAAATTTAATTTCTTTAAATTGGGATGTTTCATGTCATAAATGGCAACAGCGCAAATGGTTTGTTTTTATGTGTTGTCTGGAATTGCTTTTGTTTTGGTAATTGAAAATGAGTTTTCTAAGAATATTTTACTCATTATTTTTTTAATGCCAACTTCTTTCTGCTCTGTAGGTATTAAGAAAGCTTGCATCGAAAGAAAAAATTATTTTCATCTGTAGTTGTCATTTTGAGAGTGACACCGAAGCAACCAATGAAATCGCAGTACGCAGGAAAATAAAAACAAGAGCGTTACATCATCTGAAACATTCCCGTTGTTTCAAATTTTCGATTTCTATATCAAAGAATTATAAATAACTGCTCTAAACTTTAAATTTTAAAATTAAGTAAAATTATGACATTTGTAAATTTAAAAAAAATTATGTGTGTTGCTGGAAAACCTGACAATCAGGTAACGGGCTATTGTCCGGATCACTCAGAGACAAACCGCTCACTTAACGTTAGTTTAGTGGAAAAAGGAAAATCATTTTATTCATAAAGGTTTGATTAAACAATTGTATAAAAAATGACTGATTGTGCAGTTCTAGGTTGTAGCACGAAATCTGAATTTACATGAAATTTCTTTCACAAGTAAGAAAAATGCGTTGTAAGTATAGTTTAATTACAGATTCAGAAAACCCCATGTCGATGTGTTAACCTCGTAAGACTCGAGCAAAATCCTACACATACATTCTAACTACCACGTACTAATCTAAACATACTTTTCATGCAATTATATGCTAAAAAGTATTTGTGTAAAGTAATTTTTTTTTAATATTATGTTTAACTAGCAGTATGGTCTCGCCTTACTGGGAGCCCGTTAACTTTGCATTGCTTCCTTTTAGAGGCATGCTTATCTGTGAAAATACACTCAATATCTGAACTAAATTCAATTCGTGTTGGTGCATGCGGACTTAAAACGCAAAGAATAATAGAGGATGAAGCAGCCTTAGGGCGAGCGCATATCTCAACCAAGCTCAATCAATCAAACTAATAGAGGATGGCGTCAAGCCCCCGTTTCGGCCCGGTCCATGTATTTTCAAGCCCTGTTATGGTCGCGCAAACCCACGTGGATGACGTATTTTTGAAACTAATTATATTAATTAAAAAATCACAATCAAATATGAAAAAACTAAGCCTCAGGTGCACACGTAGGTATTAAAAGGAATCTATATTAAAAATTTCGAATTTTTTAGACCAGTCTAAGTAGGTCTTTTGTGATCCACAGACATACACACAGACAGACACACAGACTCTTTCTTTTATTATTATAGATAGTTACTGAGAGACACGCCTTAAGCTCTAAAAATACACATTTTTTGTGCTATAAATGCAAAAGGAAAGACCGTATCACTTATTTGTAGTTAACAATTGATTTTAACATTGTTTTTAATGCAAAATACTTTTAAAATTAACTACTTAAAAAACTTTTTGAAAAGTCTAAAAAAAAAAGCTTACAATAATTTTTTTGAGAACTCTAATCTCGTATTGAACCTCGTTCAACTTCATTTTTTATAGATATAAATGACTGATACCTGCAATCAAAGGCTGAAACTGTTATGTGAATCTTCTTCTATCGGACCAGGTGAATTTCGTGATTAATTAACGTGATAATTGTTTGTGGGAAAGTTTTAAAAAATGTCCCCAAATGGGTATGTCAGGTAGCAAGAGGTTATGCCTGTACCAACTCCCTTTTAAAATCGCGCCAAATAACTCACCCAGAGTATTTATTTAGGTTTACTACAAAGAGATCGGTAACTTCAATTGGCAACCCGGCTATTGTATTGGTCTTTTGCACATCAGCATCTTTGTCCTCTTCCTAACTCTATGGGCGGTACCGTGACGCCATAGGTGGGTTTTGTATTTTAGAGAGACGTGTATATTTTGAGATTTTTTTTTGTTGTAGATGTTCATGAGAAATTGTCGGGAAATGCGGGTTTTTTTAATTGGATGATCATAAGATCCGGTGGGTTATCAAAGAAAAATTCCTGTATTCTTATATTTTTCTTAGAGAACATTTCAAACATTCATATTTTAACGGTGAGGCTGGTTTGGAATTTGCTGATTTTGATGTTGTGAAATTTTTTGAAGAGATTGGTTAGAAACTGTCTAGCATTTTTAATGTTTTCGCAGTTCAAAAATAGCGATTAATAAATTAAAGTTTCAAGAAAAAATCACAGTATTTGAAACTCATAAAAAGTAACACAATTTTTAAAAAAAGGAATAATTATTTCGATTCTTAAATGGTCATTGGGATAACACT
The DNA here is from genome assembly GCA_023701765.1 of Hylyphantes graminicola. Classification (NCBI taxonomy): domain Eukaryota; kingdom Metazoa; phylum Arthropoda; class Arachnida; order Araneae; family Linyphiidae; genus Hylyphantes; species Hylyphantes graminicola. The sequence continues at coordinate 20,093,518 of CM043117.1, forward strand.
TGAAAAGACTTATTCACACTAGACATATTACCCATCTTATGCAGAGTTTTCAACTTGGAAAAACTGCAAACTCATGCAAAATATCTTGCAGAGAAAACAGTTGCTTACGCTATATGTTTGTTTACATACGGTCAGAGGGTAAATCTGTAAAAGGGCGGATAAACAAAATATATATTTTCCACTGCGTGCTCATACTTTTGGCATTATGTATTTTTGCTGTATTACGTATAATGAAAGTCAAAGATCTTATTATAATTTCTATTTTGAAACTTTAGATAAATAGATTGATCCACTGTTTAAAAGGTGGTACTTCGTTTTACCAAAAATATAGTTCACCTAATAGCTGCAACAGCTGTGTAGTGAAATGTATCACCATATTTTCGGTATTTGGTTAAGCCATTTCTCAAGTTCTTGTTTTTATAACTTGAAAAATGGCCCGACCGAATATCGAAAATATGGTGAAACATTTTACCGCACAGCCATTGTAGACTATGTGAAAAGAAATACAAAATTATTAACATTGTATGAGAGCTTGTATTTTTAATAAAAACCCAATCAATCAAATGAAGAGCTCAAGTGCAAAACAGGTTAAATCACTTTTCGAAAAAATTGAGTTGGTTATAGCTTTTCATACAGGTATTGTAGGAAGGGATCCACCAACATTTTGATTTGCACCAAAAAAAAGTTAAATCGTATGTATGTGATTATATTCACTCATTATCCTCAATACGTATATAATCTGTATGAAAAGCTAACCAACTCAATTTTTTTCCAAAAAAGTGATTAACTTGAAAAAATTAACTTGTTTTGCACCCTCAAGTCGTCAAATATTTCAAATTTTATGTTTACTACGAGTAGAATTCTGCTTACAATAAATAATATTTTGAAGAAGGGGGAAGTATCCGGTCTTTGTGTCCTAACTTGTCGTGGTCGCACCTTGACTACATACCTCTAAACGCAAGCACTGAACCTCCAGTCTTTCTTCTAACTTGGGGGCTGGGGAGCCCAGTCGGTTAAGCACTCGCTTAGCATGCGGAAGATCCCAGGTTCGGGTCCGGGCATCGCCAAAATTGCTGCCGACCTATAAACGGTCCGTGCAGCCAAAAATGTCCGACGAATAATACCCCGTGTAAGGGAGTGCACGTTAAATATCCTTCAAAGTCCTAACGCTGCGTACGATGTCGCCCTTAACGGTTGCGTTGGGTGCCTATTCAGGTGTGGGCTCGTCACCTGACTGTGGTTCTAAAATACGACGCCCGTCGCCAATAGCCCTCGTGTAGCTCTAGTGCGACGATAATTCAAACCTAACCTAACCTTTCTTCTAACTTCCTCGGGAAATAAGAACTCGGGCTCTGACATATCAATTTCATTCAATTTGCCCCTGATTCGTTATAGACACGGGTGAGCAGGGACTCCCAATTTGTCACAGGGCTCTTAGTACGGCCTCGTACGGCATCAGTATTTAGTCACGGAGTTCCATTCTACGGATGAGTACGGAATCAGTATTTAGTCACGGATTTCTATTCTTCTTTTCAGTCAAGAACACGGGAAGAAGCAGGGAAGTAGTTTACCAATATGGATGAGTATTATTCGGCATATTCGGTGAACTAGAATTCTAAGGTCTACTACTTCTGTATAATAGGTTTTCATGGACTTTTGGATGAAGGTTGTTTGGTAATTTTTTTTTAGGAATGGAACTAGCGCAGGTGTGGCGGTAAATGAAGTTTATGGGGTTGCTTGTGAGTGACTTATTTTCATGACTTTGTAAGTGACTTGTGTGACTTATTTTCATTGTACTTCTTATAACCTTTTAGGCCAAGAATAGTGTTTGTTTCATAAAACTGTTGGCGAACTATTTGTACTAGAAGTAATTGCGGATATTGCAATCATATTGTTGGTCATAAGTATCAATCTGCTATGTTCAAATTTAACTTACATCACCATTGTCCTGAATAAGTTAATTTTTCTTCTTCTTGTTTTAGTGTTTAATAGCAAAAGTTGTTCATGTAATGAATATTGCAGGTAGCACTGAAGGCAGTACGGAAAAAAAACTGTAGGTTTTTTGTGTGTGTGTCACTCAAAACTACGAGAGAATCCAAATATAAAACGGATCAAATTTTTAATATGGTGGTCAGTGATCATTCTGAGTCTACCAGTCGCAGATTTATGTGCTGAAGAAAAGGCGTGCTAAAAATGCACTATACTAACAGTATGTGCTGTAATTTTATAGAATTTTTTACAGAGTGTAACACTAGAAACTCCGAGATAATCCAAATATTAAAAGGGTCAATTTTTTAATATGGTGGTCAGTCGCCATTCTGCCTCAGATTTATATACTCATAGTCTGTACTGTGCACTCTTAAAACAAAAGCGTGAATACCACTCTAGTTGGAGAAATGCATTTTCGACAATGGAAAGGAGTGAATATTATCTCAGACTGAGTTAAAATCACTCGTTTAGAGTGATCCTGTTGGAGGTTTAACACACAAAGGATCCACTCCAAAAGGAGAAGTGCATTTTCCAGACTGGAGGAGTGAAAATCAATCAGACTGAGTTAAAATCGCTCGTTCGTTTTAAGAGTGTAATTTTATAGAATTTTTTTTACAGCTTGTGACACTAGAAACTCCGAGATAATCCAAACATAAAAAAGGGTCAACTTTTTAATAGGGTGGTCAGTTGCCATTCTGCCGCAGCAGGGCCGTGTGGTATGTTTTTTTCACATGATGCAAATCATTGAAATGCCGCTCTTGATTTTTTTAAAAAAAGTTTTCATACTAATTATATTGTAACCAGGGCCGTCGCTAACAAAAATCGGCTGGGGTGGGAGGGGGGCGTGTAGAACACTTTTGCCGAATAAAATAATATTTTTTTTATGATTCTCATAGATTTTAAAAAAATTTAATTTAATTACTTTTAGTTTTTAACAATTATTAATTAGTTTTAATTAAACTTATAATAATTAAAAAAGGTTAACTACTTTTGATAAAAATTAAAATTGCTTTTACAAAATTACTTATTTTTAATACCTGCATTTTACACACCTTTTCATTCTACATAATTAGTCGGGTGAAGGTTATACCTCATAAAAGGAAAAACCGAGATCCAGTCAGACATACAACTATTTTTTTTTATAAAAATGCGGATATCTTTATGGGAGGGTTATAATATCTTGATGGTTTGTTAATCAGTGGGAAGAGGGATCGATTGGCGTAAAGTAAAAGTTAACATAATATACAAGTCAGCACTGTGTTTAAGTGTACACCCGTGCAACACCGGTTAATTACGCCAGTTATTGACTTAACTCTGTTAAAGTCTGACTGTTTTTAACTGACTCAGTTAAAGACTTAAATATAATCATAATAAATTATTATAATTATGGGTTTAAACTAAAATTGCTTGGTTCGACTTTATTATTCATTGCGTGGAGGAAACATTCACACATTTTAACAAATTAAGGATAGAAATTTAAACTATGGAAAATACTTAATTTTTTTTACAAAATATTAAAAAAGAAGTACTTTTTCAAAATATTTGCTTATGATAGAAATAAAATGCTTTTAAAGCAAAAACGTGCGTTAAAAAAATGTTGCATTCTAAACATTTAATATTACATATGTTTACAAAGCAAGAGTAAGCAGTTCGAATTGAAAAATGTTTTATTTATTGACACGCAATTTAATTGTAAAATTTACATTGGTCATTTTTATTTTTAATTAAAAAAATTATAGGTTTTTTTTACAATTGTGATTATTTTTAAGTACAAGTACATATATAAACGATAATTTAGATCCCTAAAATGATACAATTATATGGATAAGTAACTTATATAATAAATTTTTTAAAAAATAGTAATTTTTTTTTACCTTATTTAGAACGAAAAATCCAAGTTTCTTCTAATAATGATAAATCACACGTACGAGCATCAATGCATCGACGAAATAAAACAAAAAAACACAATAGACACGTTACGTTTTTCTCTCAAACTCCGACTGTACAGTTTTTTAAAAAAATAAAATAAAGGCACGAGACTTCCCGAGATCACGTGAACTCCGCAAGTGGCCAGTCAAAGTATTGAAATGAAAGACAAAATTAGCCAGCAGTTTAACAACAAAAAGCAACTACCCAATTGGAATCCATCCAATGTTCGCCCCCTTATGTGACCCGACCCCCCTTTGTCGCCATGTGTGGTCATCAGCTCATCACTACTTTTATTACTTAAAAGCACATGTCTAGACGTAAACTTATCCAACAGAAGGCTGAGATGTTGAACAGCGAAACACAACCCACTATCCCAATAATAAGGTTGTAAAATCATTTAGATTAGATATTCCTTCAGGGCCCTGGGTACCCTATGTATAGAAATACGAAGAGGCTTTTTCCTAGCTTTCTGGAAAGGGGAAAAAAGGGGATACAAACGGGGGGGACAATCGGACCACCCACCTCTTGTCTGAGAAAACGAGTAGTATTGTAAGCTTTTTGTGTGTTCCATGATAGATTTTTAGGTTTCTATCTGTGGATACTATTTTGAAATTCCTTGGTTCAATCAGGTTGGGCGTTATGCTATGCTATAAAGGTGGACAGTTAGTAAAATCTAGTTAAAAGTGTTTAATTTTGCAGTGCAGATCTAGGTTGATATTGCAATACATTTTTTATTTACAAAACTTAGTGGTAAAATTATAACATTAGGAATAAATCAGTTTCAATTAAAAATTAGATTTGCCAAGTATTTCATTTTCTTATTACCCATAACTCATTCGTAAAATGGCTAAATCTTAATTTAAAAATATTCTTTAAGAAAAATACATTCATATATATCTGATACAAAATTACTGAATTTAATGAAATAGAAGTAAAATAATCAAACTCTACTTTTTAAAACAGCTGATATATAAAACATTTAACTGATTGTTTTATATAATATACACTCTTAAAACAAACGATCGATTTTTAACTCAGCCTGAGTTAATATAATATTCACTCCTTTCCAGTGTTGAAAATGCACTTCTCCTACTGGAGTGGATTTCACTCTTTTGTTTTAAGAGTGTAAATGCTTTAGATCTTTTGCAACTCCTTTGAGAATATATTTGTAACACAAGTCAAAACTGTTGCTCAGGGACCAAGTTTAAACTCAATTACTATTTTTTTTAAAGTAAAATGTCATAACACTTACTTTTGCAGAAGTAATTAAAGTATATATCGAACTCTTGTAAGTGTTGTTAAATCTTAATGTAAATAAACTCACCATATTCCCCTTAAAAAAACATATTCCCTTAAAAAAAAACTGCTATGTAGTTCTCCATTGTCAGTTGTAATAGAAGCAATTGTTTTGTTTGATACTGTTTTAGAATTTCCCAGCACATGTGAACGCGCCTATAGTCACCAGTTTGGAACCCAAATAAAAACAAAACATGCCAACATGTCTCCAAGCAGCGGCTTTTTTGCAGACCGCCCTCTCTCTGTTGAAGATAAGAAACCGAAAGAAAGAGCGCATGGGGATTAATACCCCAATTCCCGCTCAACCCAGCCTTTCCCCCTGCCAGCTCGGGCCTGTATTAGATCTATTTTCCTTCTCACTATTTCGGATATTCATTAGAATTGCCGCTCTTTTTCTTTCTATTTTTGAACATTTAGAAGTATTTATTTTACACAGATTTAGTAAATACTAAGTTAATTTTTTGAAGCAGTATTTAAAAAAAATATGGTTAGAATCTCGAATTTTGCCGCCCCTACTCAATTGCCGCCTGATGCGGCCGCTTCTCTGCATCATAGCACCACACGGCCCTGTGCCGCAGATTTATGTGCTGAAGAAAAGGCGTGCTAAAATCCCTATACTAACAGTCTGGTGCTTGAGGGAAGTCCCCTGCCACACAAAGGCATTGGAAATGATCGAATAGATGGCACAAGGGGGCTTTGATTGTGGACCCCGTCAAAGGACCCACGGAGGCAGAAATACTTCTTTCCGCTCTGAGGCCTCCGCAGCTTGTAATCCGTAGGCGTTTGGCATAGAAAGAACCGGGGCTGTCGCTAAACGCCCGCTTGTAGACGGGAGGCTGGGGCAGAATCGGCAAACGGAAAATAAAGGCTTTTTTTACGTGCGTTGAACGGGAATGTTTGTTATTATTGTTGTTAAAGCGTTTGACTTTTTTTGGTGTCGTTTTCTCATGACCTGTTCTAAAAGGTAGTTATTTTTTCTGTTTAAGCGTAACTAAGCAAGCGAAGACGCCACATTATACTTAGGTTGAAAAAGCTTCGTGTATTTTAAGTGTCCGCCAAGCGTTCTTAATTGATTCAGAATGCTTACAGACTTTGTTCTGCATACCTATTAATGTAATGCAGAATATTGTTGAAATCCCATCACCCCAAAGGCCCACTAGACTAAATTAATTGGGCGATTATTTTGTATCAGTATAATGAATTTTGCAGGTATGTATGTTCATAACTTTATTGCAAAGAATTTACATTAGCTATGCAAATAAAATTGTGGGTGTTCTTATTAAGGTTAATAATGCATATTTTATTATGCCAAATAAGGTGCTTGCAATCCAATTCTGATGGGCAGTTTATCTGAAATGTAATGAAGAAGATAACCATGTTTAGGGGGTGAAAATACTTCATTGTTGTTTTACACAATGATACTGTTTGTCCGAGAATCGACGTTGTTTCCATTATATGCAATATTGGGGATATTCTCTGAATACCGTACACTCTTAAAACAAAAGAGTGAAATCCACTCCTATAAGTGAAGGGCATTTTCGACACTGGAAAGAAGTGAAAATTAACTCAGACTGAGTTAAAGCCGCTCTTATGTTTTAAAAGTGTAGAACCTCGATTATCCATCTCTCGATTTTACAGAACTCTCTGTCAACCGACTGCCAATAAGTCATCATCAAAAAAAAATTCTAATAAGATCATTCTCGGTTCGGACGTTCACACAGGAAACCCTTCCCGAATTCTACGGCAATTCTTAGCTGAGGAAATCTCGTTCGATACTGAAAAAATCGAGAAACTCAAGGGATCTTCCTAAATCGCAAGGCTCTAAGCGATATCTACTATAAAAGCAAAAATAAGCAATTTTCTCAGAACTTTAATATTTAAACAATTTCGATTAGAAATTAAAAATAATTTTAAAGCACTTCGTTTGCGAGGAAATCTCAATAACGGAGATAATTTAAGACTAAAATTTTATGTTTACTAACTGTAAAACCAGAGTCGACTTAGAATCCACGGTCTTTCAGTACTCCTCCGTACAATTTTACCATTAATTGAAAATATTCTTTGTTATCCAAAATTTTCGATTATCCGACCTGCCTCCGGTCCCAATTAGACCGGATAATCGAGGTTCTACTGCACTTCAGATTTACAGATTTCTGATGCTGTGCTATGAATAATCAAACAAGCTCTTATCAGTTTCTTGCAATAAATAGTCCATTCTTACATTTGTTTCTGAGTGAAATGTTTCATAATTTTGCAAGACCATCAAAATCTGCTTGACCTTCTTGTTCATCATTTTTTTTAAGACAAATAACAAATCAGCTGCTTTATTTTTGGTATTTTTGGTAAGCTTTAATATTCTTGTTTGTCATTGAAAAGTTAGAATTAAGAAAAATAATAAAATGCGTGTGTGAAGACTGAAGAGTCATCATTTCATCCCTTAGGTGAGTCGATAGAATGAGGACCAAGAATGCTTTTAAACTTAACACTGAAGATTCCGTGTGAAGCTGACTACCTTAACAGAACATATGCGTAGCAGCCCAGAGCCCTTGGTCAAGTAAGCTGGAATGGCCACAGCAGGCTTTAGCCCACTAACGAGCCGTTGCGCCGAGGAGGCTTTTTTAGTGTGTGAAGTGAATATACTCAAGAGAAGATGTTAATAACTTGGGAGAGAAAAAATTTTAAGAGCCATATTTGGTCAAATTAAAGAAGTTGATGTTTGTAGAAGACGATACAATTTTGAAGTGACTAAACTATTTGTTGAGAACGGCATTATTAACATCATAAAAACTAGGAGAATTCAATGGCTGGGACATATGGAGAGAATGGACGATAGCAGAGGCACAAAGAAAATTTTCAAGGGCAATGTCAGGGAGAGAGAAGAAGAAGAAGACCGAGAAAAAGATGGATAGATGATGTGGAAAGAGATTTAAGGGACATGAAAATTAAGAACTGGAAAGCGAAGACCAAAGACAGGCGGCTTTGGAGTCGTATTGTAAGAGAGGCCATGGTCCAGCCTAGGAGGGGTCCAGCATGGACTGTAGTGCGGGGAGTTAGTTAGTTAGAAGTGAATATAATATACTACAAACCCATAAACTCTAAAGTACTGGAAAAGTTTGGTAGCTGTCGCAGCGATTTGAAGTTTCCGTATAGTTCTTCAAAAAAACAAATACAGATTTTTTTATTCCTATTTCATTTCCCCATGGTTCCCTTCTTATGGGTAAACGACTACCTGCTATCGCGATGCCAAAAGCTCATACATCATGCACAATGCGATATATGAAACAGCCCCCGATTGGTCGTTGCCTGTTTTTGCATGAATCATCGCACAAAGCGGTGACTGGACCCCGTGTTGGTAGGGGGTTCCGGAAAGTGCAGGGGTGCCCCGGGTCCCAAACCAATGACGGGGCTGGGTTCGAGGCGTGAATGGGAGAGGGGGGTTCTTAAGGGGCGGTAGGGTGCTGCCCCCTTTCAATGGAGGGGGGTGACTAGGGGTGCTATGGGAATAAGGGATGGGACTGCTGGATGGGACTGTTGTTTTTGAATGACGGGTGGTTTGGAGTTATGTTACTTTTATCGGTCTCAACTGTTGTGATTTGAACACTAACACCAACTGACGTCATTACAAAAAACACGATAAGAACAATAGCAACACTCTTAAAACAAAAGAGTGAAATCCACTCCAGTTGGAGAAGTGCATTTTCGACACTGGAAAGGATTGAATATTAACTCAGACTGAGTTAAAATCACTCGTTTGGAGTGATCCTGTCGGAGGCTTAACACACAAAGATTCCACTCCTTCCGAGTAAGTGCATTTTCCAGACTGGAGGAGTGAAATTAACTCGAACTGAGTTTTAATCGCTCGTTCGTTTTAAGAGTGAAGAGCCTCAACAATATTAGATGCCAAGTAGGTGCATCTAATCACCAATCACTGCTAGTGCGCACTTATTCCAGCCTGTTCTTCCATAAGGCCAGTTAGGCCCGGGCATAGGGCCCCCATATTTGAGGGCCCCTAAATTTAAATTTATGTTATGCTAAATGCTGTAAATCCCCAAAATATTAATAAACTAAAAACATCTGTTACTCCACTTTGTTTTTTTTGCTCAATTTTGACTAAGAAATTGACCTACGAGATTGTTTTGATCGATGTTTATAAGGAAGCCTATAATACTGTTGCAAAAATTTGATACATGGGTCATATAGCACCATCGATACTGGAAATCATAATAACATTTTCCGCCAAAATTGGTTGTGCCCTATAGTCTGAGATTTAATAGAACAGGCCCTGGGTAGAGCACGATGATTTGTACACCAAATTTAAATTGGCAATTGGCAGCACAGGATCTGGTGCGAAAAGAGCAGAGTGTTCTTTTCTTGCACATCTCCAAAGATCAGCAATCGTGTGGGGATAAATGAGCTTTCACACTCATTCCCTCCCTTCGAATTTTTAATCTAGTTGGCGGGATTTTTTTAATCAGATGAACCGAAGTTCTTCTGCGGAGAGCGTTCGATTTGATTATTGGGGGTAGGGGGACGGATGGGGGTAGCGGGATTATGATTATTGGGTTTGATTGAATGCTTGAATTTGTAAATTAATGCGTCTGATTTGAACGGATTTTAAAAGATTTTTTTTATTCCTAGAGGTGGAACTTGATAATACATCATTCGCAGGAATGTAAACACTCAGCACAAGCAAACAGAGAATAAACACAAATAATCAGCAGAGCAAACAAAGAGAATTAACAAACCATCAACAGAGGAACAAACAAAATGATAAAAAATGTCAGTCAGTAAAGCCTGAAGCAGGCCGACCCGGCAGCACAACGGTTAGGGAGCTATCCTTTGTAGCTTCTGGGTTCGGGTTCGAATCATGGATGTTTGTGTTTGTCAATAAATGTTGTTATTTTTCTGTGTGTTTGTGTCGTCCTTTCTTTGTGTGCCGCTTGTGACTGTGTCACTTCTGACGAGTAGGGTAACGGGCTCCTCCCTTCTAGAGGGCGCATTCTTGTCATTTGTCAAAACTTGAAACATTTCTTTAGCCTTTCAAAACATAGAAATTTAAATATTTCAGTAGTATTCTAATTGTATTCGAACTTCTACACGATGTTATTCTGTTACATCTATTTATCCATTCATGTGTTTTCCCCCATTTTTAAAACACACGTAATTAATCAAAATGTACTCTTATTTCGAAAAATTCAAAACATCCGAATATTTGATTATCTGAATCGAAAAGGTCAGAATTGATTTGAAAAATTGAAATTTCTTTTAACTAAAATACATGGTGTTGATTGGACTCTGAAATAAAAATACTGAAGACAAAAAAATAAAATGAAAGTTTATCTCAAAATTAAAAATAGTAAGACAGCTTGTAACCAGAAATTATGGGAAAAAACATAAAAAGTTTCTTATAAAATAATTTGTAACTTTTTGTCCTGATTGAAAAATTATTGCATACACTACCATGGATGTATGGTATGGTACATATATATATTCCAGCTTGTGTGCTTGTTCAGAGAACCGCTTATAAGCTTTCGTCAAGTAGGACAGACACACCGAAAGAGTTTTTACAAGCACAAGAGACACGCAAAGAAAGGACAACACAAACACATAGACAAATAACAACATTTATTGACGGTCAAAAAAGCTTCCTAACGATAACAAAACGAGCTTCCTAGCTTCCTAACGATTGCACCACCGGGGCGGACCCATGAATGTACAAAAAGGTGACCTTTAGGAGTAAAGTTTGGCCTCTACATAAGGCAATACTAAATTTATATTGTCCAATAATAAATTAAGTAAAATTTTTAAAACCAAAATTCATAAACATTTTAATTGTAAAATTATAATTATTTTTTATACACTAAAAACGCTAAAAAATGGCTTTTTTTAGTCTTATGTACTGTATATAACTCAATTTCATAGCCAAAATCCGTAAATAAATTGTATGGCCTTTTAAGTAGTATCAAAGTAGTATTTAGTCATAACATATTATTCATAAAAATTATTACTAAAATACTTATTTAAGTTTTAATTATTTATAATTATTACCAAAGCACGTCGTATGTATTACCAATTGTTTTAAAAGTTTTATTTTATATTAAGGACAAGAGATTCAGTTTATTTTTAGTAAGATAAAATTTAAAGGTATTAAATATATTTTTATCCTAAAAATTACTAAATCATAATAGATTTAATCATCAATTAATTTTTATTTCTGATTCTGCAAAATAACCAATATTTCAATTTTAAATCGTGTGTAGAAATTAACACATTAATAATTACCTTAGTTACAACACACAGAGCAGTTTAAGTTTTACCTAGAATTTATTGTGGCTTATTATTTTTTAAGAAATCGCAGAATGACACGTACAAATTTATTCAGATACAAGTAGTATCAAAAGTTTTTAAAAAAATCAGATTCCTAACATCTCATAAATGAATTCTGATTTTAATTATACTAAAAATACAATTTTCCGCGTTTTTTGGTATATTTTCGGTAGTTTAGCTATTTTATTACTTTTTTGTTATTATTCTAATATTAATATGCATACGAGGATCCCGAAATTTAAATATTAAGATCTCCAATATCTAAAAACAGTAGATTTTCAGCATATATTGAGCCATTTCAGCTGAAGATGCTAATAGCTAAAATACACACATTATGCTATGCATTTGCACTTTTAATAAACCAAAATAGCATGAACTATGTAATATATATGGCTTAAGGGGTCACAGGAGTCTTTAAAATGTGCAAAGAAGTTACTACAAAACATAGTTTGATCTTTCATGTCATTTTTTAACTACTCAATAAATGAGTATAATTTTTTATATGTAATTATACAAGATTTATTTATTATAAAACTAGTTTTAAAATTTATGAAACTTTAGCCAAAACTAAAATAAATTATATTAAACATGAAGCTATTTGAACACATTGTGATTAGGCTTACGCGGCAAATTGTGAGGTCAAAATTGAAAAAATGACCAAGAAAATGACTTTATATTGTACAAATATGTACGAACAAAGACTTATACCTAAATTATCAGCTCAATTTGAATTAGAAATTATTTTAAGAACTTTTTTCTAAAAAAATTAATAAACATTTAAAAATTTTGATTTTAAATTTTTTTAAAAAATAATTTCTAATTAAAAATGAACTGAGAATTTAGGTATAAGTCTTTGTTTGTACATATTTGTACAATATAAAGTCATTTTCTTGGTCATTTTTTCAATTTTGTCCTCACAATTTGCCGCGCAAGCCTAATCACAATGTGTTCAAATAGCTTCATGTTTAATATAGTTTATTTTAGTTTTGGCTAAAGTTTCATACATTTTAAAACTTGTTTTATAATAAATAAATCTTGTAGAATTACATATAAAAAAATTATACTTATACATTGAGTAGTTCAAAAATGACATGAAAGATCAAACTATGTTTTGTAGTACCTTCTTTGCACATTTTTAAGACTCCTGTGACCCCTTAAGAAAAATGCCACTATTTCATTATTTGAGATGTGTGAAATAAAATAAATTTCTCGTCAGCGGTACTTCAACATAGTGTACCACATTGAAAATTAGATTTCTAGGTTTTTATAAAGATGGTAAATAGTTTTAAACTACACAATTTTAGTTTCTTTTTGCCTAAAATACTCATAAATAAGCTATTATTTACTTATGTTAAATTGTAAAAAAAAAACAGTTCATTTTCAATGTAACAGCTACTTTGACTTATTTCTTCTCTCTTCTTCTACTTTGACTTCAAAACGCATATAAAGAATGTAAAATCATTTTTGTCATGTTTTCAAACATCATATTATGATTTAAGTTCTTATTAATGCACCCACAATATTCTTGGAGTTGGGAGATGACGCTAATTACTCCAATATTCTTGCAGTAATTGTAGTTTTTTTTTAATTCAAAAGTTTCTGAAAAGTCTCATAAAATCCTGTGTTTATACAAGGAAATTTTTTGACATACCCTATTTTTATATCATCTAGCTAACAATATCAAAACCTTTATGGTCAACAATTTAAAAAATATATATCATTTTGTGTGGATGATAATGTAAGAATAATATTTAACGATCAATAGCACTTTTATATTCTATGTATATCTCTTTTTAAAGAAAAATACCTTTTTATTTCTTACAAGTGTACACACAATTGATACTTAAAAGTTTCATTAAGTAAAAATTATTAATTAAATTTATTATTATTTTATTATTATTAATTTCATTTAAGTAAAAATCTTTTTTTTTATTTAAGAGTACTTGTTCCTTTGAGAGCATTTGTTTTGCTCTTTGATTCATGAATATCAACACATAATTCCTATACATATAATTAGTATAAAATTCAAATTAGCCCCTTTTCGTATAAATACCACATTAGAAGCACCCACATTTGAGCGACGCTATAATTACTCAAACAATCTTAATCGGTTTTACAAGCTTGATACTTCCTTTCTAAATATTGCTCACATATTGTTATCCGTATATATGCCAAAGAAATAAAACATTTTTTACGTTTATTGTAATTAGTAAAGCATTGGTGTTACTTTACGGAAGTAAAAATTTCTTAAGGTAGGAGAATACCCAAAATTCTAAAATTTTTACTATTACTTTAATCTTTTCCAAATTTGGCATAGTGATTTCAAATATAATGAACAATGCTTTTTAGGCAATTTTTTTTATTTAAATATAATTGATTTATTTTAAACGGTGTTTTTCACCTAAAAAAAGGGGTTTACACCAACAGTTCTAGTATAAAAAGTTTTACATTAATTTACCTGAAATTTTTTACAGGTGCTATTTCAATATATATCTGTGCCATGAACCTCTAACATCTGGTGTAAATATATGTTGTTGTTTTTAAAAAAAATGTCCAAGTGTAAGTTAATCGAAAAAAAATTTTTTTTTGTGGTTACTTTATGATATTTTTCTTAATAACTTCTTTTCTTGCAATTTGTATGTAATTCTAGAGGGTCATTGCATGCATCATTTCAAAACGAAGAATTTAACACATAATTAATGTTTATAGGATGAAAATTCAATGTGGTAGACTTGTTAGGGTAAACCTCTTTTTTTAGTAGAAAAACACCTTTTAAAATAAATAAATTATATTTAAATTAAAAAAAAGCCTAAATAGTATTATTAATTATATTTGAAATAATTTTGAATACTATATAACGTAATGTCCATATTTCGTGCTAAAACATTTATAATTTCAAATACAAGCGAATATTGTTTACTGGTGGTGTAAGCCCCTTATTGTAAATAAATACCAAATTAGAAACACCCGCATTTGCACCACGTTAATTACTCAAATAACCTAAATCTATTTCACAAGCTTGATTTTCCAGAGAGAAACTGTGAGCCCCAGTCGATTAATATCATGGAAATTAATGCGCCATGGACAGATCTCCCTAATCTAAAACATATATTATGCCTCATAATAATATCGGCGGGGCGCTGTGAGAGAAAATCAGCATCGGTAGCGAACCCATCCCCTTGATGCGGGGTGTTTGATCATCCGTCACATGAAAAGGGGGTGCAAAAATAAGGGGGGAGGGGGGTCGTCAACGCTGGGGCGCGTGGAGTCAAATGGCCAATCCCGTCGAGGCATTGTTGAACCAAAGTGCATTCATCACTATATAGGGTTTTTATGAATGGGGCATCGCGAAATGGCCATCAGCGGGTTACACCATCTGCTCTTGAGAGAGTCTTTAGAAACAAGATCCCTCTAAAGTGGGCTGGTTTGGAGCTTCAAGTGGCTGCGTCGCGCGACCCCTTCTTGAAGATGGCTTTCCGGCAGGTAAAGACCCAGGCGAAGATGTTGTTCCGGCCGTGGGATTTCAGCGCTGATGAGTCCTCCCAGCAAAGACAATCAGTTGAGGACGTCACCATTGTTCATCAGTCTGACACCAGTAATGTCTTGCAAATGCAATCCGAAAAAGAACTTCAGCAGGACAACCTCAATGTCTCAATCATCAAAAATGACTTGTCACCGAAGACGGCATCCATTGCATCTCATTCCATCGTCAATATCCATCAATCGGTTATACCTAATGTCACGAACACTCGAAATGACGCTTCACCCAAAACTTTGTCAACGACGCCTCATTCCATCATCAATGTCCATCAACCGAGCATAAAAAATATACCAATTATCCCAAATGCCGTCTCCCCAAACCACTCATCAATTACATCTCATTCCAGTATAAATGCTAATAAATCCGAAACGCACACTCAAAGTACATCTCCGAAGACATCATCGCCGCCGCATCAACCATCTTCATCAAGCATCGTAGTTCAACCTTCTGCTTTCAAAAGTCCCTCAAGAACTATCCAACCTGCAATCCTCAGTCCCTCAAGAACTATCCAACCTGCAATCCTCAACCCTTCTTCTTCATCTTATGGTGCCATGCCGCAAATCCTCAACACAATCCCGGACATTCATTCCATACAGATGCCGAGTCTTCCTGAGATGAACTTGAACACTCTAGCATCTTGTTGGAATATAGCCCCGGAAGAGATTCCTTTCCCGGTTAATCCTGCGTTCAGTCAGCTCTTGGATCCGCCGAACATGTCTAAATTCAGAGTAAAGAAGCAAAGACCGAAGAGGTTTCGATGCAAGCAGTGCCAGACGTCGTTCTCGAACAACGGACAATTGAAAGGACACCTGAGAATTCATTCAGGTATACATTTTTAACAGATTTATTAGTAATATTTTGTTAACTAACAATGTTCAAATTGTATGCGATCTTAAAGAAACATCGAGGTCAAGGATACAATATTAAAAAAACCCTCAATAATTGCAAGTTTCGTTTTTCAAAATATGTATGCATGAAGATTTTTTTTAAAAAAAATTCCGGTAATTCCGTGATATTTGATTAACTATCGATTGTTTTCTCCGGTGAACTTAAATATTATACATTTTTCCTTTTCAGGAAAGAGTATTCAGATGAAGTATGCTTTGTTTTTACTTAACACAGCTAATATATTTCAAAAACTCCATTTGCTGTTTATGAAATCTATCGAATAAAGTTTTTTTTACAGTAATTTGTTATTTCGTTTATTAATTATTACGATTGCAAGAACTGGCAAATGCTTCAAATTGATTGAACATGCAAAAAAATACTAATTTTTATTGTTTATGAAATCGGGTAACATAAGTTTTTTTTATTTTAAAAGTATTTTTTATTTCATTTATAATACTTACTGCTGTTTTTAAGTACCGGTTAACTACCAACCTTCAAAAAATACTTATTAAATTAATTATCATAAGAGAGAGAGCAGATACTGGTTTTGAATTTTTTTTATTAGGTTCTTCATTACACCGTTAAGTAAAACTGCAATAATTGCAAGAAAATCAGTATTTTAATTTAAAAATTAAGGAACAGTGTTAAAAGCTTAAGTATTTGCATTAATTTAAAAACTAAGCTTAATTACTGCACTAAATTTTAAATCGAAAATGTTATTCCTTAAGATTAACATTGTTGCAAAAGAGTATCCCCCCTCATGTTGATTTCCTCGATGACTATGCAAATAAATATTAATTTTAATCAAAGTATTTATTAAAAAAGAAATATCAAAGTATTTTCATTTTAAAATTGGCATTTAAGTTAAGTTTTCATCAACAAATTGTTCAAGAAATTTTTAAATTTGTGCCTAACAATTTCCATTTGTACCGCAAAACAAAGTTTAAAAGTTAACACATTATATAATGGAAAAAAAATTATTTTATTCTTTGAATTTTGTACTCGTATATACTTATCAATTAACTAAATTTACTAAACCGTCCTTACTTCTTCTCGCAACTAGCCCACAAATTGAAACTTGAAGTTTTTACGAATCAAACGAAATATTTTTAATGAGTTACATTTCAGAAAACCCGTTAGGAAAATCGGTAAATAAAAGTATTTTACTTAAATCAGTAAATTATCTATTACTTAATACTTTTGGCTTTAGTACGCAGTACGTCCAATTACTTTTCAGTTATACTGAATCTCAAAACTGTTTTTCTTTTTATGTTAAACTTAAATATTCTTACAGAATGTTTTTTATGCTAAAACGTAACTGACTTGTTGAAACGTCCCTATTGTCTGAAACATACCTGTAGCAAGCTTAAACGTCCCTATTGTCTTAACTTAAACATCCATGTGTGTGTTGTCTTAAGCATATCTGTAGCTAAGCTTAAACGTCCCTGTTGTCATAAACATACCTGTAGCTGACTTAATAGCCCCTATAATACCAATTTTTAAAATGGGTTCGAATATTTTTTTAAATTTTAAATATATAATTTAAAAACAAAATATTCGAACCAATTTAAAAAAAATGGAATCATAGAGACGTTTAATCCAGCTAGATTTATCATAGAGAAAGCAATTTGTAAAAGTATTCAACTGTCTTGGTAATTTAGTTTAGCAGATTATCCCCCCCCCCCCCCCATTACATTAACATAGAGAGAAGACTTCGTTTTGAAAACCGGACATTAACTTCTTTCCCTTCTTAATAAAAACTCCAAACCATACGTCCAATTTTTATTTCATTTGAGTAAATACTTCAGAAAATAAATGTTCTTAAAAACGACGGTATTTGTGAGAGATGGGAAAGCTTTTCCAATAAATATTACTACGCTAATTTTACGACGACGCGAGGTCTTTAAACACCATAGAATTCAGCTTCGCCACCAATAAAGCGTATTTACCAGAATTTTCATCATAGCAGGGAGCCAAACATCCCAAATAAAGTCAGTGGTGCTTAATAGACCTGAACTCCTTCAAAGCAGAACTAAAAGGCCTTAAAGCCTCTGCCAAAAGACCCCCTTTATAGAGGATTATGAGGGAAGTCAAGATCGGATGAAAGATTCGATGGCTTTTGACCAGGAGCCTTTGGTACGGATTCTTCTGGCCCACATGCTGTGGTATTTTAGTGTCCCTTTTCAATGGCTTTTGTGGTCGAATAGGAGGCGTGAAAGGCTTAGGAGTTTTTGTTAGCCCACAGAAATGGGGCACAAATTGAAATGGTCGCCGGATGCCCCGTGCTCAATGCTACGGCTATCTTTGTATTGCATTCTTGAACGAGTGTGACTTCTTGTGACGGAGTGTAATAATGTCTTAAATAGCTGGGTCGGGGACCTATTAAATCACGTAGCCTTGGTTATGAGATTTATGGTATTTCTCTGTAAAAATTTGGTGAAAAGTTATTTCATAAAACCGGAAGACGTATCCAGGTTTTTGCTGCCTCCATAGGTTTGCAACGAAACGTTACATCACAAAATAACAGTAAAGTGACACCAAATAGGATTAAGCTTGAAGCTCATTCACATTGTGTGATGTAACATTACTAATATTATTATCAATATAATGGATATATTTGTTGTGCATTCTTGAAAGAGATGTAACTTCTTGTCACGGAATATAATAATGATCGGACTATAAAAATTGTCTGGCTCGGGGGCCTATTAAATCACGAAGATTTGGTTACGAGATTTATAATAGTATTAGTCAAAAGTTCACTGTAAAATTCCTTGTAATGTTCAGCTTAGATTTTCTAAGGTCATTATCGACGGTCACATCCAATTTATGCCGCAGAAATATTAACGTAGCGAGGACGTTTTTATGGTAATATTTCCAAAAAAAAAAGTATCATCATAACTTACTCTACGATTACAATATTTAAGAAACTCAGGTTTTAATCTATAAAACTGGTAGCGGTATCCAGATACTCTTGTTTTATGGTGCAATGTTTCCCTATTAAACTAAAAGCAGTAAAAAACTGGATACTGCGTGAATTTTATGGTGCAAAGTTACAGAAAAATTTTGCCGCCTCGGTGGCTGAACGGTTAGTGTACTGGCCTTTGGAGCTGCTGAGGTCGGGTTCGAATCCCGGTCAGGCATGGATATTTGTACTTGTCAATAAATGTTGTTATTTGTCTATGTGTTTGTGTCGTCCTTTCTTTGTGTGTCTCCTGTGACTGTCCCTTCTGGCGAGTGGGGTAATGGGCTACATAGCCTACGCCCTTCCCTTCTAGAGGGCGCATTTGCATTCCATACAGAAAAATTTTACAGCGTTTGTTCTGAAAAAAAAAACAATACGAAAATGCAGAAAACTATTAAACATAGCTATGTGCCTATTTTTTTTTTCCATTAATAGAATTATATTTTCTCTTAAAGTGTACCTTTTTTAAATGTAACGGCATCCATTGCCTTTTATTTTTACATTTTACTTGAATATTTGATAGTCTTCCCCCCATTAATTTATACTTATTGCAGCTTTTTTTTTTCTGACATTCCTATTAAGTTTGAGCTTCCAGTTTTTATTATATAAAAGGTTAATTTTCACATTCAAAAATCCAAAATAATTTAACTTCCCTCTGTATTTTCATTATTAAGTTTTTAACACACATGTTGAACTAGAGTATCTTGTTTAAAGGCTTTGTGGCCGAATTTTAATGGAGAAAAAATCACAAAATAATTATTATTTTGACACTTCAAAATAGAGAACAAATTATTAAATCAAACGGTATACATTCAAAAGTTGGTCCGTTTAGAATGTAAGATAGGTTGTAAAATCATTAACTTTTAAAAATATTATTGTGATTTATACTGAAAAAAATGGTAAAATGTTAAACACAAATGGGGTTTATGTTGTGAAACACACAAAATAATTCATATCGGAAATATTTTCAATTTTGAAAATGCATTTACTGGAACCTAAACATTATTTCTGAATTATGCACCTCTTTCACATTTCAGTTCTTAGATCAATGGAACCGGTCGCAGTTAATTAGAATAATTAGAAATGCATTACATGGGTTTTTTTTTTGTTTTCCTTTACATTTTACACAATGGAAATTACGGCTTTTGCCCCTAGATACCACATACCTTGCTATACACTGTGAAAAAAAGACCTCTGAATTTACCATTACAGTGTCATGGTAAAAGCTCAACCATCACCTTCGCAAAGAATTTACATATATGATGTAAAATTTATTGTATAGAACCAGAAAAAAACGTTTGCTTTGCTGCTAGTGATTGGATATACTCATCTTTCCTGCTTAAATACTATTGGAGTAAGTTGTTGATGTGAATTTATACATCATGAAAACATTAATTTACTGTAAAACAAACATTACAACACTGTGACGTGAAAAGTAAAAGCATAATGTGCTGTGATTTTACAGAAAATTTTACAGTATACCTGTATTTTGAGGTATCTTTCTATCTATGCCTGTTTCTAGCTCTTGGTGGTATATCTAACAAGTATTCAACTCCGTTTAGAGTTAAGACAATTATAGTGTAGGGCAATCGTTCGTTACGTACTTATATTTGTTGCAAAACAATATCAATTTGCTGTAAAACAAACATTGCAACACTGTGATGTAAAGCAATAATGTGCTGTAATTTTACGGAATTTTTCTACAGTGTATCCTTAAATACAAAGGTATCATTCAAATCCATTCGCCCGTATGCTTAACATGTAAAATTTGGAATAGACATATGATGTAAAATTTATTGTGTAGTACCGGAGAAAATGTTTGCTCTGCAGGTAGTGATTGAGTGCACCCATCTTCTCTGTTTAAATACCCTTGAAATAAGTTGGTGGTGTGACTCTATCAACATTACAACACTGTAAAACAAATATCATAACAAATGTGGTGTTAAAAAGAAACCGCATGCACTCTTAAAGCAAAAGAGTGAAATCTACTCCAGTTGGAGAAGTGCATTTTCGACACTGGAAAGGAGTGACTATTAACTCAGACTGAGTTAAAATCACTCGTTTGGAGTGATCCTATCGGAGGTTTAACGCACAAAGGATCCACTCCTTTCGGGAAAGTGCATTTTCTAGAATGGAGGTGTGAAAATTAACTCAGACTGAGTTAAAATCGCTCGTTCGTTTTAAGAGTGTAACGTGCTGTATTTTTACAGATTTTTATTTAAAGTGTTTCTAAAATTGTCCTTTATTTTTTTTACAGGAGAGCGTCCCTTCGCCTGCGACCACAAGAACTGCGGCAAACAGTTCACGCGCAACGAGGAGCTGACGCGGCACAAACGCATCCACACGGGAGTGCGGCCGCACCCGTGCGTCCTGTGCGGCAAGAGGTTCGGCAGGAAAGACCACCTCAAGAAACACGTCAAGACACACCAGAGAGCCAGCATGGTAAGGATGCCAGCATTCCAGGGGCTGACGTATTTTGTGGGGGACTGCATACCATGGTACTGAACAATGTGATGACCATTGAAAATAAAGAAACACTGACAATTCCCAGCACATGCTTTGACCTCAAAGAGGACGTCAAGATCCAAGATAGCCAGCATGGTAAGGATGACATCATTTCAACGGATGACGTATTTTGTGGGGGACTGCATACCGGGGTACTGAACAATGTGATGATCTTTAAGAAAAATTTAATGATCAGTTACATTGTAAATTACGAGCACGCTTTGCACTTGTTGAAAACACGTCAAGGCACAACAGAGAGCCAGCGTGGTGATTAAGTCAGCATTCTAAGGACAGACGTATTTTGCTGACATACCTTGGTACTAAACCATAGAGGTAAAAGTTACACTGCAAATTCCAAACATATGTTAAGAACTTATTAAGGACTTAAAGACAAACTTCAAGATTCACTAGAGAGCCAGCATGGTAATTAAGATACCAGCATTCCAGTAGTAGTAAGTGTAGTGGTAGTGTCCAGTAGAAGTGAAGTATTTTGTGGGGACTGCATACCCTGGTACTGAACGAACAATATGATGACCAATTACACTGTAAATTGCCAGCACACGTTGGGAACTCGTCGAAAACACGTCAACATACACCCGAGAGCCAGCATGGTAAGAATGCCAGCGTTCCAGGGGCTGGCGTATTTTGTGAATTTTTCCAGTTTACTTAGGTAGTTAACAATATTTAAGCACT
Organism: Hylyphantes graminicola; assembly: GCA_023701765.1. Taxonomy (NCBI): domain Eukaryota; kingdom Metazoa; phylum Arthropoda; class Arachnida; order Araneae; family Linyphiidae; genus Hylyphantes; species Hylyphantes graminicola. The sequence goes on from CM043117.1 coordinate 20,115,648, forward strand.
GTTCCTAAGATCCCGAATATTCAACTGAAAGAAAAAAAAAATTCAAGCCAATTTGATTTTGGTCAACTGAGAGATTGAGAGAATGAATATAACTATCACAATAAATATTTAATAAAAAGTCATATAATTTAAGGTTGACTAGAAAACCAAGCAAAAAAATAATGTGTGTTTTCAATATTTCTCAATATTTCTTTTGTGTGTGATTGCAAAGACACTTATAATACATATTTATTTCAATGATTATGGTCTTTAAAAAAATCATTATTTCTTTGGTGGTATCTTTCTCTGAAAATAAAGGCACTAAAATTCATAAGGTGTTGCATTATGAAAATATCTAAAGCTGTGATAATTAATTGTTCATAATTAATATTTTTGTATAGAATTTATTTTTAATATGTGAAGGAAAGCTAAAAAAAAATGTGGCTTCCAAAAATTGCCTTAAAAGAAATAACTCTATTTTGCATGAACTATGTTTCCTTTATTTAGGATGAATAAAGAATTTTTATAGGAGATTATCTATTTTATGTAACTCAATGAAACTTAATTTTATGTATTTTATGTAATTAGTTTTTATTTTATGTAAGGCAATGAAACATACATTACATTTTTAATTCACTCAGTTCATAAATTTCCATAATATTACATTCATTGAATTAAATTAGGAATTCATAAGATAATTTTCTTCAACCATTTTAAGGCATAATTTATATAAAACTATTTTCTATAACTTATGAAATTGAAATGTACTAATGTACAAAAAGAATTAAAATAGTGTATTGTGATGAAATCAATTTTAATATAGCTGATTTCATCACAATACAATCTTAGAGTTATTCTATGAATACTATGAAGGGTGAAGTTTTGCAAACTCACATTCCCCAAAGTATTACTGTGATTGTGTTCATTGGCGACTTCGTCCAAATGAGATAACAATCATCAAAAGAGGGCAATGACAAGCCAAAACCTATGTCTAAGTCATATTTTATAGAATGTGAGTTTTGCAACTGGATCCTTCATACGCAAAGTTTTATGTATAAATGCCAAATATGTTTCTATCGAGTAAGTGAAAGAAAATCGATAGATATTTCCCATGTATTTTGCTAGTACGGTACGAGTTAGATATTTTTATATATAACAGATGTGTTCTCTATACTGAAAAGTTAAATGTATGAAAAGTTCATTATTTAATTATGCATATCACTTATATAAAAACTACAAAATTTATCTAGAGGGAACACAAGATACTGATTGAGAAAACAAATTTATGTAAATAAGTATATTTATAAAATAAGATTAAAAATTAGCACATTTAAATGTATTATATTGTATAGCAATTCTGAAATTATATTTTATAAAAGAGCACTTTGTATATTTTTACGTTCGTATTTCAATTGTAAAGCTATTTTATAAATAAATTGCATTTTTTTATGATCTGATCATTCTTTCTGATTTTGCTTAATTTTTGTTATTTTTTAAAGCTTTGTTATACTTTTTGTATGTTATTTTAGATAGCGTTTTTCACTTTTATTTCAATATATTGTGTACATTGAATTCATTTCAAAAGCTTTTGAATTAAGTAGATTTTTTGGTTAAAGGAATATGTAAAGGCAACTTCATTATTTTTTAATAAATTCAAATTTCTATTTAAAAAATACGCACGTCATAAAAATATGCTACTTACATTTTCAAAATCCGATACATAGAAAAAAGCTATAGCACTTTATTCTTTGAATGCCGATTTATATTTTGTCTGTTGCTTTTGTTTTAGTTGGATTGTTGGCCATTGTTTAATTTGCATTACAACTAAAAAAATAAATATATTAAGTTACGCATGAAACACATTTAAACCGTTTGAAGCACTTATTAAAATTTGATGAGCATTCGAATTTTCGTTTGCATTATTGGCTGCTTGCAGACTCGCAGATATTCCAAAAAACTGAGTTAGGCGACTCTCGCTACCAATTTTGATGCTCAGATTAAAATGACTCTAAGCTCTTTATCGATGTTAATGTAGGGTCTTGTGGAGTAAACTAAGTCTCAGGGAAAAGTAGGTCAATTTTAATACTAAATTCCTTAACAACAAGCAAGATAGTTTTTTCTTCTACTGATGCCGGTTTTACATTTTATTGATACTATTCATCATTTTATATGCAAAACTAACTGTAAATTCTACTGTGTAGTTACAGTTTTTTGCCATTATAGGTTTTCATTTGTGAAACTCTACATTCTGGCTGTAGAAAACCAAGCCAAATGGGTACTCAAGCGATCTTTTACATGCCATATAATAATCATATGACTTGCATGCCGACTATTTTGCCGCCCAGAAAAATATGACGATTCAGCAGAGGCTCGAACCCTAGAACTTGGGCTTATCAGGCAGACACGTATTGCATTTTAAGCGTCTCAGCCGCTGAGCCGCTTAAAATGCAATAGTCCTTTTCATTGTTTTCTCTGTATTCAATGTATGCATGTAAGGAAACAACATTGGGGGTTGTGACTGTTAAACGTTTCTTCGAATAACTCCGCTCAATAAATATTTCTATTATCAGGTATTGATAAAAAGAACAGATTAAGGTCTTTAAACGTGTATTCCCTGGAAAATAGAAAAACAGTGGTTAGGTTATGTCAGGTTAGTTTGAATTATCGTCGCACTACAGCTACACGTGGTCTAATGGCGACGGGCGTCTTAATTTAGAACCAAAGTCAGGTGACGAGCCGACGCCTGAGTTGGCACCTAACGCACCCGTTAAAGGCGACATAGTACGCAGCGTTGGTTCTCTGGAGCATATTTAGCTTGCACTCCCTCTACACGAGGTGTATTATTCGTCGGACATTTTTGGCTGCACGGGGTGTTTATAGGTCGGCAGTTATTTTGGAGATGCCCGGACCCGAACCTGGAACCTTTCGCATGTAAGGCGAATGCCTAACCGACTGAGTTCTCCAGCCCAGAAAAGCAGAGAAGATTTAATTTTCGGTTATTCAAATTCATCAAGCAGGGAGACGGGGACTTCAAATGGGAGAAAACTAGGCAAGGTTTGAATCATCGTCACACTAGAGCTACACGAGAGCTATTGGCGACGGGCGTCGTATTTTAGAAGCACAGTCAAGTGACGCGACCTGAATGGGCACTTTACGCAACCGTTAAGGGCGACATCGTACGCAGTGTTAGGTTAGGTTAGGTTAGGTTTGAATTATCGTCGCACTAGAGCTACACGAGGGCTATTGGCGACGGGCGTCGTATTTTTGAACCACGGTCAGGTGACGAGCCAACACCTGAATAGGCACCCAACGCAACCGTTAAGGGCGACATCGTACGCAGCGTTAGGACTTTGAAGGATATTTAACGTGCACTCCCTTACACGGGGTATTATCCGTCAGACATTTTTGGCTGCACGGGCCGTTTATAGGTCGGCATTTATTTTGACGATGCCCAGACCCGAACCTGGAAGGACCATTCGCATGCTAGACGACGGATAACCAACTGGGCTCCCCAGCCCCTGTGGGAGAAAAGAAAACATTTTTTTAAATAGAGTTATATCAATGATTGGGTAAAATCCTAGAACAGCCCACCCCTTGGCGACTTGATGCAAACCTCGCCAAATTGAAATTATTTGAATTTTAGGATTAGGAAAAAATAAATTTTACCTTTACTGTGACAGGGTTGTCACCTTGGCAACGTTATCGAAGTTTGCTTGGCCATTTCCTAAAAGTCGCCTAGAGGTGGACTATAATAGGATCGAACCCAATGATAGGAATGCTGTACAATTGTATCTTGTGCTATGAATAGTTGTATTGCATTGTCCACGCACAAAATAATAACAAAAAAATCAGTAAAAAGGAAAATTTAAATGAACAAAATGCTTTTAAATTATTATATATACTATTAGGTTATAAGTCATCTACAAAATAGCACCTTAAACCTATAGCTAATTTTTTTTAAAGAGAGTTTGAAGTTTTTATTTAAATTAATATCTGAGCTGTGTTCCATGTACCTTTTAAAGCAGATGCTTCTCGTATAAGTTTCCATCCATAGTTTGATTAGTAGACATTTCGTGGTGGCGGTTCATTGTTTTTAACATGAGGGTTTCACTGTATGGAAATTGCTGTAAAAAATTTGATTTTGTCGACGCTAAAAAATTTAGCGCAAAACTTTCACTTATTATTTAATGTTATCTGTGTTGAATGGGAATATAACGCTGTTGTTTTCCTTTTTATTTCGCACTGACATTTCATTGGTTGCTTCGGTATCACTCTCAAAATGACTGATATAGCTGAAAAGAAACTTTTCTTTGTATGTAAGCTTTCTTTGGAAAATGTTTTGAACAAGCAACAGCAAAGCAAGAAGTTGGTATTTAAAAAATTTAACAAGTTAAGTATTCTTAGAAAACTCATTTTCGAATACCAAAGCAAAAATAATTTCAGAAAACAAATGAAAACAAACCGTTGGAGCTGTTGCCATTCACGACGTGAAGCAACCCCATTGGCGGAAAATATCAAATAACGTGCAGGAAAATATGCTGATTAAATTCAACGACTCTAATTTGGTTATTTGACAACGAGTTTTTCATTGTGTACAAGTACTCCTCCGCAGGCTTTCAGATTTTTTTTCTTCTTTTTTTTCATCCAAGGCAATTTAATAAAGTTTCCATTCATGTTTTTTACTGAAATTTGCGATTAATTACATAGCAATTAAAAAAATACCGCTCACGCATATTCACAGCGAATTCTGCCGTATTTGATTACCGTCGAATCAGTAAAAACAGCTATACAGAACTTTTCTGAGAATTCTTAGATTGTACACGCTCAGATGCCATGATTTTGGTTAGTGTTTCTTTTTCTAACAATTAAGAATTTCAAGCTGGACCGTGGCTGAGGCATGGGTTGTTACGGACAGATTTCCGACAAAGACAAAATAACAACAATTCAATAAATTAATGCCCTTATGCTTAGATGAAGGCAATTTAAGTACTAATTTCTGCATTTGGGAAAAGTGATTTTTCTCTTATTGCTTTGTAAACATAGAATACCTTTGGTTCGAAAAAGGTGTTTTATATTCGAAACGCATTTTCTCACAAACATAATTAATTGGAATATTTTAAATAGTCCATTGTTTGTCTATTTTTTGGTGTATTTATTTAGTGTTTGAGTTTTTTTTAATTTAGACACTTATTTATTATGTTGTCTGGTTCCGATGGACATATTTTGTACTTATAAGTCCTAGACCCCTGAAGAACACTAGGTGTTACTTTTACCAGCACGGACGGGTGAAGCATTCTGACTGAAATTTTTTCCACAGCTTAGTTTGTTGTAAGACTACAATGTTGTCCAGGCTCTTCTTTCATATAAAAAACACTGATACGGTTCATAAAAGTATTCATGTTCTAACCAAAAAATATTTTATATCTTAGTTTATTAAGACATTTTAAAGCTAAATGTGTATAAATATATATATATATGGCTATATACTCTTGAAATTCCCCCTTTCCTCAACCTCAAAGTAAAGTGACCCTAATATTCACTGGCTACAGCTGCTTTTAGCACGTATCCCATTCATTTTATAACACACAATATCCATGTCGAAAAGACCTCTTCAAAAGAAGAATTTCTTTAAAGCTTCCCCTGAACACCATCAAGACAATTCAGGAACCCCATGTTCAGCCACTATTTAGTCGATTTGGATCACCAAGCCTCAATGTTACACCCAGCCTAAAAGATTTCCTCGATTGTCACACCAGATGTCAATATAACATGCATTTTGATATAGCCATAGAATTTCACAGTCTTGGTCACTGAGTTCCTATTCTACCAACCCCATTTACTTCATATTCCATTGAGTTTTTCCGAGCACCCTAAAATATTCTTGGTGCACCACCACAAGACAATGCAAGAGCCCCATGTCCGTCCACTACTTAGTCGATTCGGATCGCCAAGTCCCAATGTCCCAACCTTGGGAGTATTATAGTCCAGGTGTATATCGTTGTGCATGACCAGGGAAGCAGAACCCGACTTTGGGCGCTGACTTTGGCGAGTGGGCGGAGCACTTGGCCCCCTAGTGAAGTTGTATCCCTGCAGTCCCTTGTCACGGTTGTCATCGCAGGCCCTTTTGTGGATCGCCGGATATAAACGAGGCCGCGGTCAAGAAGTTGCATCTTTCGTCAGCATAAATGTCGATTCTACTATTGCATAGAATTGAACTACATTATTTCACTGTAAAATTTTGGTGTGAAGTTACTACGTAAAACTATACTAGCCTTTGGAGCTGCTGGGCTCGGGTTCGAATTCCGGTAAAGGCATGGATGTTTGTGTTTGTCAATACATGTTGTTATTTGTCTATGTGTTTGTGGCGTCCTTCTTTGTGTGTCTCTTGTGACTGTCTCTTCTGGCGAGCGGGGTAATGGGCTATAGAGCCTACGCCCTTCCCTTCTAGAGGGCGCAATCACTGTCATTTGTCATTGTCATTCTACGTAAAACTGATTGTAAAGCTTTTTGAAACAGTAGCATACATCTTTTATTTTTGTACGACAAAATAATAAAATAGAAAAGCTATTCAGTAGTTTGTTCAGAAATACCCACGTAACTACCTTAACATAATGCTGCATTTTTATTGCTTTAATTATATTTATTTTTATATGATTGAATTGAAAAGATTTAGTAATACTATTGGTTCAATTTTATACCAAATAGCCAATATAGCCGCTTTAAACTCTTTTACGGTGAAATATTACTGCTTACCATCTGTATATTGTCTTTTGTTTAATTTTATACTCAATTATTACGTGTTTATTTTATTATTCTAATTGGTCTGCTCAATGTACATTGTAATTAGACTTGCTTTGTTCAATGTTCATTGTAATTAGATATGTTTTGTTCAATGTGCATTGTAATTAAACTTGTTTTGTTCAATGTACGTTGTAATTAGACTTGTTCTATAATTTGCATTTAAAACTGAATAAATAAATTAATCAACTGCTTAAATATTAATTTCCTGTTCGCAACTGGTTAGTTATGTATAAATAAAAAAAAACATAAGCAAAAGCAACAAGAACTTCATTTTTTTTTTTGTAAAAAAAAATCAAATTAACAAAACTAAGGGAAATTAAACGAGATTTTAAATTTATAAAAAATATTTATTCAGAAAAGAAAGTAAAAAATCAAACTGTATGAGCATTAAAGTGTCCGGAATAGCGTTCCACCTTGCAAGAGGGTAGGAACTTCTTTGCGGCACAGCTGGGACAGTAGCATGATAGCTAAAAGTATGGTCTGAAATGATCTCGACATTAGTATAGAGGAGGGGATAGCTTTTGTAACTTCGATGGCCATCAGATAAAATATTAATTCCTTTAAATTCACCTAATTAAAGAAATCGTAGCATACCTTTTCTTTTTGCATGGGGCAATAATAATTTATTAAAGGTGGTCATCCTTGTGATTTCCAAACAATATTAATTACGTAAAATATTCATTATAACGTTTCTTGAATACACTGTTAACATTTGGTGCGACGTTACTCCGTAAAGCTGGAAGCAGCGGATTATTCTCTCTGGTAGCAGTATATAGGCCGGTGTCACTGAGTTGACCGGGGTTTCAATTTCTCGCCGAGTGTAGGTGAAATTTACTTTTTTCTTTACAATTTGTTTGTTAAAAACAGTTTTTGTGCCTAAATTACTAACTGTTTGGATAAAATAAACAAATTTTCTCTGTGTGTACATTATACGGTATTTTTATGGCACACACACACTCAAAAAAGTTTTTAGTTAAACTGTATTAAACTTTGGTAAAATCAACTAATATTTTTGGTTTAATAGGGGGCAAATAAATATTTGGTAAATGCAACTAATATTAAGATTTAGCAAACGACTTTTGGTAAATTCAACCAAATATTTAGATATTGGATACAGATAACGATTTCGTAAACGTTACAAAAGTATTTTATAAATGTTAACAAATACGAAATTGTTGTGTTTACAAATAATTTGGTAATTTATACTTATTGATTTGATATGTATAACTGAAGTATTTTGTAAAGTTTACCAATCAATTTTGTCTACCAAATACAACACTGCTGTATTTACTAACAATTTGCTAATTTATACTCATTGATTTGATAGGTGTAACTAAAGTATTGCTAAAAGGGATTGAAAGTCCCATAGAGCTAAATGCATAAGTTTTGGAATCACAACTTCCGCAGAAGTACTGCTTTGCCATGTTACTCCTTTTTCCCCAGGTATGAGAATCAACATAACATCGAAATTAAACAAATTTGAAACGAAACTGCTATCGAATTATTTAATTACAGATGTGGCCAAAAGTGTGGACATTTCTAGAAAGTTTCATGTTTTTCAACATTGTGTGCTTGTAGAATATATTAATATTCACTTTTGGCAATTTTTAATACTTAATTCTCCGTTAAATTACCTTCAATTTAATGTATAAACGCTTGTATTTAAGTGAAAATTAATATATTTTACAAGCACGCAAAGTTACATGAAACTTTTTAAAAAATTCCACACTTTTGGCCAACACTGTATACATTTTTGAAGTATTAAAAAGCCAAACATATACAGCAGATTTCTACAATATTTTAGAACTTTAACAATTAATAATTAAATAACAGGATGTTATTTTTTTTTTCAATTTTGTTTTGAGTTGATGTTATGATAACCAATTGCTAATGATTACCATACCTGGTGAAAATGAGATAACATGGCAAAGTAATTCTTTTGCAAAAGTTGTGATTTCAAGTGCATTAGTTCTATGGGACTGACAGTCCTCTTAAGTAAAGTATCTCCTTTGGCATACGGCGCGGCGTGGGATTGCATTCTAAGCTCGTCTCGTTAGCGGTGTTTGTGACTTTCCCTCGAAGAAAAGACCATTACAACCCTATTACGATTATGTCGGCTTGTATTCGCTTGTTGGTGGCCACCAAACCGAAAAACTGTGAACTCCGACTCGCGGGCGTAAGAAAAGGCTACTCTTCCGTCAAACGTGCCGACGGGACAATAGAGGAGTAAGTTGTAACTTACTCTTCAGGTATTTCTAAACAACTGGGTGATGTATGTGGCCCCTTTTGATGTTTTTTGCTGGTTCATAGTCAGATACAGAGACTGACTTACGAATTTCGGTATACAGGGTGGTTATAAAATAACGCTCGCTATTCAGAGTGCTCTGTAGCTTTTTTTTAATAATTTAAATGCAAAAAACTGTGAGACACTTACTAATCAAGAAAGGGGGAAAAGAATGGAATCATAAAAAACAAACTAGTCACTTGACCAGGGTTTGAAATCACGAGGCGTAATTGGATGTGTTGGCCGTAATTAGCCATAATTGACGACGCCTCGTAATTGAGAACCCTGGTCAAGAGACGAGCTTTTTTTATGAGTATTCTTTTTAATGATTATTTTTTAGGATTCTATCTTTTTTATGATTCCATTCCTTTTCCCCCTTCTTGATTAGTAAGTGTCTCAATTTTTGATGTATTTGGATTATCCATTCAAGCTACAGACCACTCCGAATAGCGAGCGTTATTTTATAACCACCCTGTACTTAATACAGCAGTTTACCAGCCCGCCCGGCAGATAAGATAACTGAAATTAATAATTTTAGTGAATGAGTTTAAGGGGTTTTTTTTAATAAAATAAATTTTTATAAACTTTTTTCACGATTTTTTAAACTTAAATTAAAATTATAATTTGGTTTGATGTTACTGCAAAGTAACGTTTTATAATACTGTGTGGAGGGTGTGTGATGTACTTTTGGATACATATATGGACGAACAGTGTTATTATACGTTGTATGTACTATTCTTATAATCAAAATGTGAAAGTTAAAGAATTAACATACTTATTGTTGCTGTTATTCATAAAAATCTTGAGGTGTATAGAAACTCCGTATATCAAATTTAAAGTTCGTATGCCTTTTAGTTTGAGATGTACAGTAGTTTCAGACAGGCTGCACTCTTAAAAAGAACGAGCGATTTTAACTCAGTCTGAGTTAATTTTCACTCCTCCAGTCTAGAAAATGCGCTTCTCCTAAAAGGAGTGCATCCTTTGTGTGTTAAACCTCCGACAGGATCACTCCAAACGAGTGATTTTAACTTAGTCTCTGAGTTAATATTCACTCCTTTCCAGTGTCGAAAATGCACTTCCTCTACTGGAGTCGGAGTGGATTTCACTTTTTAGTTTTAAGAGTGTAATGTTAAGAGAAGAAAGAATATTCGTCTTCAAGGGGCTCAAAACCACCCAGACAAATAGAAAAAGGCAATTGAGCATAACTCGATAAAACACTTATACAAAAAAAAACCTCGTTTCAATGACCTTTCGGAATTAGCAACTTAAAAAACGTGTAGAAAACACCCAAATATGTATTTCGGATTTGCGACCTCATCACAATGTACTTTCATTGCCTTATATTTCATATTACGCAATTGAAAGTAAAAATGTGTCATTTTTAATAAAGCTACATATTATTATCGATCAAAATTTGGTGCAAAGCGCCTTTGTTAATTGCCCTGTGTAATTCCGTTTTCATTTTTCGGATATCATCCAATTTAATATTGATATCAAAATTTTCACACGATTCCTATGCGCTATTTTTATTAACATAGGATAAATAATTTTCAAAATTCACAATCAATACTCAATATTACTCTTCTTCTTGTGCATGCATCCAATATTGTACGACTGGGAAAGAGGTTTGGTTTGGTTTGAATTAACATCGCACTAGAGCTACACGAGGGCTATTGCCGACGGGCGTCGTATTTTAGAACCACAGTCAGGTGACGAGCCAACACCTGAATAGGCACCCAACGCAACCGTTAAGAGGACTCCCTTGGGATTTCACATCTTGAAAATCGTAATGTTATTCCTATGGAGAATATTCCTATGGGCGACATCGTGCGCAGCGTTAGGACTTTGAAGGATATTTAACGTGCACTCCCTTACACGGGGTATTATTCGTCGGACATTTTTGGCTGCACGTACCGTTTATAGGTCGGCAGCTATTTTGGCGATGCCCGGACCCGAACCTGGGACCTTTCGCATGCTAAGCGAGTGCTTAACCGACTGGGCTCCCCAGCCCCGTTGGGAAAGAGGTATTTACTGATATGGTAAGAAATGGATGGATACACAACATTTGCATGTGGTCAGACCACTTCAGTAGAGTTTTTTTCCCTTATGTGCCTTGGGTTCGTTTTCTTTCGATTGACACAAATCGCTCCAGACAAAAAAAAAAACTTCCCCAGCCATCCCCCCCCCTCCAAGGGTTGTGATGATTTTACCCTGCCAAAAAAAAAACCCGGGTGAACCACGAAAAATACCAAGTGGGCAATATACACGGTAGGTCTTCAGTGGCTCCGGGACTCGATCTCTCAACCTTCCGATCTCGAGACCGAGATCTTGACCACTAGGCTCCCTACAGCCCAATCGAACTTAACATTGCCTTTACTGGAAATTAATAAAGTTAAGACTTTTTAGGCAAGCAAAGAAATAATTATTTCATATAATTTTCAATTAATATTTAATTATCGTTATTACTATACTTTTACTTTTTTGTACCCTTAATTTTTAAAATACATTTACAAATTTAAATTTATACTAATTATATAACAATTAAATATAATTAATGCATTTTTTTAGCTTCCACACTACGTTTAGGGGAGAGCGGAATGGCGCTAAAGGCTAAATCTTTAACATAAACTGAATAAAAAAAATTTTCTAAAAGCTAGCACGGTGGCGGTATTACCCCGCAACCTGGGGTAATGTAGCCACACCACTGGGGTTATGCTGCCACCTCATCGGGCCGGGGAGCCCAGTTGGTTAAGCACTCGCTTAGCAGGCGGAAGGTCCCAGGTTCGGGTCCGGGCATCGCCAAAATAGCTGCCGACCTATAAACGGGCCGTGCAGCCAAAGATGTCCGACGAATAATACCCCGTGTAAGGGAGTGCACGTTAAATATCCTTCAAAGTCCAAACGCTACGCACGATGTCGCCCTTAACGGTTACGTTGGGTGCCTATTCAGGTGTTGGCTCGTCATCTGACTGTGGTTCTAAAATACGACGCCCGTCGCCAATAGCCCTCGTGTAGCTCTAGTGAGACGATAATTCAAACCTAACCTAACAGCCACATCATCAATAAACAAAGCAAACTATGAATAATGGAAAATAATATAATACATCAATACATATGGTACTAAAATAGGTTTAATTAACCTTGAAATGGCAAATTGTACAGGGTACAGCTACACTTTATTAACTTTAAATTTGCAACTAACTGGGCAGTTTTTAAAAAGTTTTGTTGGTCTATTTGGCCATTTCAATTATTCTTTTTCGGATACGTGGCATTTGGAGCGAAAACTAATAGATCGTAGGGCCAATATATAAAATTTCTATTTTACGGATTATACCGAAATCTTTTTGTGGGTGGCGTGGCGGCATTACCCCAAAATGGCATTGACGGCTTGTTTAGGGGAAGGTAGGTAGCCTAGTTTCCAAACTAATAACGTGATAACAGAGGCGAATAATTTCTCTTTTCAATGATATGCAACTGATTTATCTAACTTAGAGTTAACAGTCACTTATCGATCTTATATAATTTCAGAAGGCCCAAAATTAGATGAAAATCACTATAAACCGTATTTTTTAAATAACTTTACACAAACTCACAGCACGCAGCCATTAGCATATCTAATACAAATTACTTTGTTTCTTGCTACAGGTAAGCTCTCACAGCCCCCCTCCCAAACGTTGGCGAGATACAAGGGGTGGCGGAATTTCCCCGCCTTCCCCTATAACGTGAAAAGTGGAAGGTTTTATAGTCGTTCAGTCCGTCTGTCTGTCACCCACTTTCAAAGAACAAACCGCACGAAAGTCTCACAAACAAGTGGGATATGTCATTCTGAAGTACAAAATCAGTTTAGGCTACATTAAAATAATTAAATTAGAAGTTAATTTCAAATTTCAGTAACTAAAAATTTAATCTACATTGAAATAACATGTAAATTCTATTTTTATTTAATATTTTTTTTCACTGTTGGCATTACATGAAACATATGAGAAACTTTATTTTTTAAAAAAAATGCATAAAAAATTGTAAATTAGCATAAAAAATATGCAAAGTTTTGCTTTTATTTTTAAAGCAAGAAGTTTACTAATTTATTTTTTGAAATGTAAACTTGTGACTGCGAAAAAGGTAATTATTGAAAAAAAAATCTATCATTATTCTTCGAAGTTCAAAAAAATTAGCAATGATAAAGATTAATTATCAAATTTGCAAAAGAAGATTGAAGAAAATTATAATTTTGGCTTATAAAAGTTTGAATTAGAACTAGCTAAAGGCCCTGTTTGGTGAATTTCTTTCTGAGGTGTTGTTAGTGTGGTTCCTGTTGAGCGTAAATGTTGTGTGGATTCAGTTGTGTGTAAGTGCAGATTCTGTAACAAACCAACTTGTTTAATTCGTATTTAAATTTCTATAGATACAATTTTCTGGGTTATATAATTTGTTTATACAAACACAAACAAAACTTGGTCCTAAACAATGCATTTTAAAATTTAAATTTATATTTATATAACAATTAAGCACACTTTTATTAGTTTTAAATTGAAATTACAATATTCATGATTATCTCTATAACCTTCGCTATACATATGTTGTGCAAGTTAAAAAAAATAATTAATTAAAACTTCCCTAAATAAAGGACGAGGCCCTGAAAGAAGCATCCAAAATACTGGGAAAAAAACCTAACACCATGAAAAAAACCAAAAAAACCTGAAAAAAAAAACGCTGAAAAACCCCAAAAATCCAATACGATAATGCATTTTGAGATGACTCTTACAAACATTTGTTACATATTTCACACTCTAGAGATCTTTAACTAGTATAATGCCTTTTGAGATGGCACTTTTCAGAAAATGTTTTGTTGCACATTTCACATGCATGAGGTTTTTCACCAGTGTGAATACGACAATGCTTTTCGAGATCATTCTTTTTGGAAAATTTTTAATTGCATATTTCACATGCATGTTTTTTCCTAGTGTGGATAAGGTAATGACTTTTGAGAACACTTCTCTTGGAAAATCTTTTGTTGCATACTTCACATGCATGAGGTTTTTCCCCAGTGTGGATAAGATAATGCCTATTGAGATCACCCTTTTCAGAAAATGTTTTGTTGCATATTTCACATGCATGAGGTTTTTCACCAGTGTGGATACGATAATGCTTTTTGAGATCACTCTTTTTGGAAAATGTTTTGTTGCACATTTCACATGCATGAGGTTTTTCTCCAGTGTGGATACGATAGTGCATTTTGAGACTACTCTTTGAAGAAAATGTTTTGTTGCATATTTCACATGCATGAGGTTTTTCTCCAGTGTGGATACGATAGTGCATTTTGAGACTACTCTTTGAAGAAAATGTTTTGTTGCACACTTCACACTCAAGAGGTTTTTCTCTAGTGTGGATGAGATAATGTGCTTTGAGATCACCCTTTTCAGAAAATGTTTTGTTGCATATTTTACAAGCAAGAGGTTTTTCACCAGTGTGGATACGATAATGCTTTTCGAGATCATTCTTTTTGGAAAATGTTTGGTTGCATATTTCACATGCATGTTTTTTCCTAGTGTGGATAAGGTAATGCCTTTTGAGAACACTTCTCTTGGAAAATCTTTTGTTGCATACTTCACATGTATGAGGTTTTTCCCCAGTGTGGATAAGGTAATGCTGTTTGAGATCATTTCGCCTGGAAAATGAATTGTTGCATACTTCACATGCATGAGGCTTTTCCTGCGTGTGGATAAGATAATGCCTATTGAGATTACCCTTTTCAGAAAATGCTTTGTTGCATATATCACATGCATGAGGTTTTTCACCAGTGTGGATACGATAATGCTTTTTGAGATCCCTCTTATCGGAAAATGTTTTGTTGCATATTTCACATGCATGAGGTTTTTCCCCAGTGTGGATACGATAGTGCATTTTGAGACTACTCTTTGAAAAAAATGTTTTGTCGCACACTTTACACTCATGAAGTTTTTCCCTAGTGTGGATAAGATAATGCTTTTTGAGATTACAATTTTCAGAAAATGTTTTGTTGCAAACTTCACATGCATGAGGTTTTTCTCCAGTGTGGATACGATAATGTTGTTTAAGTCCACTTCTTTTGAAAAATACTTTGTTGCACAGTTCACACTCATGAGGTTTTTCACTTGTATGGATAAGGCGATTTATGTGATTATCTTTACGAGAACATCCAAAGTTGCCCACTTGACGAACAATAGATTGCTTTCTCGAGTGACCACCAGTGTTTTTGTTTTGAACTGACATTTTTAAAAATTTCTTGTAAGTTTCAAATTACCCGATTACTATAAGAAGGCTGAAGGCTCTACGTAGCACGTAGCATGTGACACCCCTTGGGAATAACTTATGTAAATAAGAAAATAAACAAAAGTCAGGTGTCGATTAAAGTTTATTTAGAATTAATGAAATCACATCTGTCACTGAATATATACGGCAAAGTCACCTTTCAAATATAAGCAACTAGCATTTAAAGATAAGAACAAAATCAATTTAAAGTTCTACTGAATAAACGATTAAAAGTTAAAAGTCTTAAATTTACAACAGAAATATTTAATTTCGATGACTCGATACACTTAGCTGCGAAATTGGCGGAGGCGGGCGAACGTGGCGGTCAGGCCTCAACCGGAACCATTGACGCCTAACCCCGGGACTGTCACGGGAGGCTCCTGGGTATGGTTGTTCTTGGTACACTGGAAGACTTCAGACAATCATAGCACTCGAGGAATTCACGAATTGAGAAAACGAGAAGCGTAGCCTGCCAGCAGGACTACGGAAACACACAAACGGCGCAAGCACTAAATGACAAGCGCGGGAAAATGATAAGAGCGACAGTCTTCTTGAAGCGAGAATCTTTTATACAAGCCCGAGAGTCCGATTTGCATAACACCGGCGGCTTCTTTGGGCTTTTCCCCGTAATTTTTTGGCTGCGTTGAGGCCGGATCGCCACACTCCCCCTCCTCTCCAAACCACATTCCTACAGGGAAAATGAAACAATGTCAGTAAACATTCAAAAACAGTACATTCAAAGTTAAAACATTCAAATTAGTACATTTAAAAAAATAATACTGTTATGGCAGAAATTTTTAATTTACATCTTCATTAACTCTGACAGTACGGTAGCTGAAGCAACTAGAGTAAAACCTGCTCATTACCACTGCACTGTAAAACTCATACCTGTAGTACTCCAGGTATGTATACATTTCCGTAGAGGAAATTGCAAATGCGGTATTTCTAAAACAATCAAAAAATTCTTAGTTAGTATATAACAAGAAAGAAGGGTAAGTATTGGCCGGCCCTTGTTATCAAAAAAACAATGCAACGTCATAACAATCAACGTATACTTAACAGGAAACCTCACAGATAAACACACACACAAAAAAAGTTCCTACACTATGAAGCACTATAACTTGTATAGCACCCCTAGTATGCAACTTGTATTTCACAATCATTCATGCACATTAAATAACAAAATTACAATTATTATATTACAATGAAATTTGAAAGTCAGAACACAATAACAATATTCTTTTGGACTGAAAGTCAGAAATACCACTCACTCTTCCCCCGTCTCTCAAAAAAGGACGCGTCTTTACTTTAACTTGACAATTAAAGCTTGACATGGGGAAAACTCGACTTTAAACTTCAAATTGAACATACATTTAAAAGAACTTTTCCTAAGCAAAAACTCATTTCCCGTAACCCTTGAGAAAAGTAAGCTTGGCTACGTTCGACGATCACCAAAATTCTATCACCCAAACACGCCCATCTCGTGTTCAAGTTTTTTTTTTTTTTTTAAATTAAAGTATATAAAACCCAATAATGTTAATCTAATCCAACAAATTACTCCAAAAAAAAACTGAAATTTCAAAATTTTGATTAAAACTGACCACACGAAACTGATGAAGCTAAATGAACTGAGCCGAACCCCGTACGTCTATTTAGATTTCAGGGAACGTAAGCCTGCCAATGTCCTATAATCCACTCTAGGCTTTCGCGTAGGTCTGACAATTCTACTCGTTGTCACAGGTGATTCCTGAGCAGCAACATTGTCAGGGCCATCTTCATGGTTCACAATCATAGATCCATCCGGCCTAGGGTCATTTCTTGAATCCAAAAGTCGAATGTCGACGCTCGGTCCCGCCGCGAAAATGTCCATAGGTGACAGAGGATCGAAGTTCATTTCAGTTAAATTACTTTGATCGAACAACATCTTCAGGTTATCACTTGACGAACATTCGGAAATTGAATCGGTCAAATCGGGAGACACTATTTCTTTATCGTCACGTCCTGTGTAAGGCTTCAAATCGGCAATATTGTGCGTGCCCAACCTCCGGTTCGTTCGATCTTCTACCAACCGGTATGTCAAGTCGGAGACAACTTCGGTGATTCGGCACGGACCTTCCCATTTAGGCATAAATTTTGAAATCTGATGTCTATCTAGAGACGAGAGATGATGAGTCCTCAGCCATACTAGATCACCCACGGCATAAACCTTGTGCTCACGTTTCTTGTCATACCCACGCTTTTGACGGGCCTGGTTCTTTTCTTCGGTATTCTGAACTTTTGACAAAACGTCTTCAAACTTCTGGGCAGCTTCCCATCGGTCATCTCCTACCATACCATACCAGGGCAGCGCCAACTCTCGACCCAAGAAAAGTCGTGCAGGTGAAAACCCTGTTACTTCGGAGACAGCAGTTCGCATAGAAAAAGCCAAGTATGGCAGATGTCGATCCCAGAGGCCATGCTTTCCATGTAGATATAGGACGAGATCATAGGTATCAACGTGCGGTTGACTCTCTCTGTCCGATTCGTCTGGGGATGATATGGGGAGGTCAGCTTCCGTGTAATCCCGAACTTCTCACAAACTTCTCTATAAAGATCCGACACAAATTGAGATCCATTATCAGACACTATGTATTTGGGAAAGCCAAAGCGTGCGAAAACGTCCTTTGCCAATACTGCAGCAACCGCTTTTGCCGTCGCACGTCGTAGGGGAAAAAGTTCAGTCCATCTTGAAAAATAGTCGACTACGACTAAACAGTGAACGTTACCTTGTGTGGAAGCTGGTAGGGGTCCGATGAAGTCGATTCCCAACATTTTTCCAGGGACATCCACTGAAACAGATTGTAGTAGTCCACATCTCTTGCGATGAGCAAACTTGAACTTTTGACAGGTTTCACACGATCGGATATACAGGCGGATATCCTTCTTCATGCCGGGCCATGCCACTCTTGCTAAGCACTTTCTGTAGGTCTTCATGAAACCCAGATGACCTGACGAGGGACTGTCATGAAGTTCTTGGAGGACAAGTTTAACCAAAACTTCGGGAATGGCTGTTCTCCACTTCTCTCGTTCATGTTTCCTGTATTTCAAGACATCGTCTTCCAGTTTGTAGGAGGTGCTCCGTCCAAGAGTTTCCGAGGCTCTGCCATCCGGTAGTACACCGTTCTTCAGGAAATGGTAAATATCCTTTAGGAAAGTATCTTGTCGCTGTTCTCTAAGAAGTTGAGGAAGCTCCACACCTGCGACCAAGAAACAGAATCTTTGAGGAAGCTCCAATTCTTCTCCCTGTCCAACTGGTGCTCGGGATAGTGCGTCTGGAACGACCAGCTGACTGCCCTTCCGATGTTCGATCTTTACTGGATATTCCTGTAATTGCACAGCCCATCTTGCTAATCTTCCCTTTAGTACCTTCTTGTCCTGCAAACAGGTCAGAGCTGAATGATCTGTAATGACTGACTGGCACTGAGAAGTACGTACGGAAGCGTTCGCACGCCCAGACAATTGCTAAGCACTCTCTTTCTGAAACTGTATAGTTGACTTCCGGAGGTCGTAGAACTCTGCTTGCGTATGCCAAAGCTCGCTCCTGGCCGTTCACATCTTGAGTTAGGAAAGCTCCAAGGCCTAGTTCGGACGCATCTGTGTATAACTTCAGGGGAACCGTTGGGTCGAAGAAGTGCAATACTGGAGGTGAACTCAAAGACTGTCTAAGCGAGACGAAAGATTTTTGTGCTTCAGGAGACCAATTCCATGGGTGAGATGGTTTCGTCAGATCATACAAGGGCTTGGCTTTTTCCGCAAAGAAAGGAATGAATGCTTTCAACCAGCTGCACATACCCAGAAACCTTCGAAGAGATTTTACGTTCTTTGGTACCGGGTAACGCTGGATAGCTTCTACCTTTGACTGCTGAGGTACCAATCCATCTTTCGTAAAATGGTGCCCTAAAAATTCTAGATCTGTTTTAAAAAAATCACATTTTTCAATGCTAAGGGTCAGTCCAGCATTTTGCAGTGCGGCCAAAACTCTTTCTAAATGCACAATATGATCTTCAAAATTTTTCGAATAAACCACAATGTCATCGAGGTATACTTCACAGCATTCTCCAAGACAGCTGGCCAGCACTTTGTTCATGAGTCTTTGAAAAGAAGCGGGTGCATTCTTCAGCCCGAAAGGCATTACTCGATAACAATACGTGCCAAACGGTGTTATAAAAGAGGTCTTTGGCCGATCTTCAACTGCTACTCGCATCTGCCAATAGCCAGAGGCTAGGTCTAGAGTGGTCCACATACCAGCTTGTCCCACCTTTTGGACGATTGTAGATATCAAAGGCAATGGGAATCTGTCGTTGGACGTCAGATTATTCAAGCGCCGATAATCTACACAAAATCTGGTTTTCCCATTTTTCTTCTTAACCAAGACGATTGGTGAAGCCCATGGGGAATCTGAAGGTTCAATTTGTCCTGCCTCTAGCATTTCATCTACTAGCTTTCGCACTTCTTGTAATTTGTCTTGAGACAAGGGATAAGGATTCTGGAAAGTCGGTCGAGCTGACCCGGTATTGATTCGATGTTCTGCCACAGTGGTCAGTCCTGGCTTATCTCGGAAAACATCGGAGACTCCCTCCAACATCCGCAGTATACGTGGTCTCTGATTTGGCACCAAGTCTGCTATTCTTTCTAGCGTTCCAGGTGGTACACACCCTTGGAAAGGTAACCGTCCTACTGCTAATGTTCTTGACCTGAAGTTAATTTCAACTTCGGAAAGTTAGAGTAGATCAATCCCGATCAAGACGTCCACTGGTAGATCGCGAATCACAAAAAACTGAAAGTCTCTCTGGTGCCCGAAGAAATCCACGGCCACAGTAACCTGACCCTCCATCTTCAGATGGTGTCCATCCGCTAACTTTACTCGGAAATTTTGTTTTACTTTATTCAACTGTTCCCCCTGTTGAACTAACCGCTGAGCCAAATCGAAGGATATGAAAGAGTTCTCGGCTCCTGTATCCACTTGTCCTTGAACGTATAACCCACCAATTTGTAATTGGGGTCGTAGAAACCTGGAAGCTTGAGGTTGACCATGTGGACCTGTGCCTTCCGCCACTAGTCCACCTACCCATTTAAAGTCGGGGTGGTTACGGGGCGTTCCTCCATTGCAGGAGCACGACTGGGACAGTTCCTAGACAAATGTCCAATCTGACGGCATCGGAAGCATCGAACGTTTGATAAATCGCGAGTGGTTCCAATTGTAGCACTTAATCGTTCTGGACAAGTATTTGCCAGGTGACCAAGTTGGCCACACCTGAAACAAGTTCGTGATGGGGTCATCGAGGGGCGGGCATTACGATATTCAGATAGTCGGGGTGCACTATGTGAATGGCGAATTGTTGTCGACGTACTGGGTAGAGGGCTGGCAAAAAGGGAACCAATATTCTGGCACCGATGAAACTGGCTAATTAATTCTTCAATGGGCACTACGTGCATTAACAAAAATGGAAGGGGTTCTGGTAATCGCTTAACGAGAGCGCTAATTATATCAGCCTCATAAGCCATTGGATCCCACAATAGATAGAGATTTCTAAACTCCCAAACGAATTTTTCGAAATCCTCCCCTACCAAATATTGCTTAGAAAATAACTCATCAGCCAAATCAGCCCTACTGTGAATCCGTCCATATTGTCGCAACAATTGACATCTTAAACCATCCCAAGTTAAAGTATCCACCCGAAATTTTCTAAATCTAAGCCACTGCCCTGCATTACCGCGCAGTCGAGAGACCGCAAAGGCGACGCGCTCCTTCTCCGAGACCCATCCGGTCAAATCTTCAATGTTAGAAATAAATTTAAACACGTCTTCAGTGGGTTCACCAGAAAAATGAACGTCCTTTCCGTAATCCTCAATCTTAGTTACCCGGCAATCAGATTTATACCACCCAGAAGCAACCGGACGGATATATTTAAAAAAGACAACCACAATTAAAAACATTAGTACCAAAAACCCAACGAGTGTTACTGGATCCATTTCCAAAAGAACGATTAATTCAAACAATTTTTTTTTAAAATTATATTTACTTCAACAATTAAAATTTAATTACGTTAACTACTAATAATTACAAAGGTCAGTACCTTATGATAAAAGTATAGAGGAAGAGGAATGGGATATCGCTTATCATTAAGACAAATCTTATAACCACAAACAACACACTTATTCCACAATAAAAAAAAATTACCCCTTTACTATTAAAGCCTAAAGTTTGTTATATATATTCCATTTGAATAATCACAGCATACAGACCATAATATACCAATATTAGCCTATTCCCGCCTACAAGTCCCAAAACAATCACCAGCAAATATGCATGTGTAGTCACACTAAATATTATTTAGATGGACACAATACTTAAAACAAAATAATCAATCTCCCTCCCTCTCAAAAATATTAAACATATAAGACAAGAAATATTTTTATTTAAGCATAAACTTATAGTACCAAAAATTCAAAACTTAGCTTTGGGAAATTTTTGTAACACAAGAACAAGCCGCTACCCAGTAACAGATGCAAATGCAGAAATTCGAAGATGTCGCGGACGCCAATCTGTGACACCCCTTGGGAATAACTTATGTAAATAAGAAAATAAACAAAAGTCAGGTGTCGATTAAAGTTTATTTAGAATTAATGAAATCACATCTGTCACTGAATATATACGGCAAAGTCACCTTTCAAATATAAGCAACTAGCATTTAAAGATAAGAACAAAATCAATTTAAAGTTCTACTGAATAAACGATTAAAAGTTAAAAGTCTTAAATTTACAACAGAAATATTTAATTTCGATGACTCGATACACTTAGCTGCGAAATTGGCGGAGGCGGGCGAACGTGGCGGTCAGGCCTCAACCGGAACCATTGACGCCTAACCCCGGGACTGTCACGGGAGGCTCCTGGGTATGGTTGTTCTTGACTGGAAGACTTCAGACAATCATAGCACTCGAGGAATTCACGAATTGAGAAAACGAGAAGCGTAGCCTGCCAGCAGGACTACGGAAACACACAAACGGCGCAAGCACTAAATGACAAGCGCGGGAAAATGATAAGAGCGACAGTCTTCTTGAAGCGAGAATCTTTTATACAAGCCCGAGAGTCCGATTTGCATAACACCGGCGGCTTCTTTGGGCTTTTCCCCGTAATTTTTTGGCTGCGTTGAGGCCGGATCGCCACAAGCATTGCTGATCTATGAGCTGCCTTGCCCATTTCTAGTCTCCATTAGGAGCTTTAACACAAGGCACTGCTTAGTTTTAAAAAAAAATAAAGTATTTACTAGTAAAAATAAAACCGAGTACAACGGTCTGATTGGTTGGTTATAACAATCAACAAAATAAATAAAGACGTCACTTGCTGCTAATTTTTTTTCTCATTATTATCATTTATTTATTATTATTATTCATTTTAGCATCCTTCGTCTCGCTCAACTCAACTCTCCTCTAACATAACATCACGTTGTAAACGTTTACGAGGTATTTAAATAAGTAATATTTAATTATAATTATTTATATTGCTAATTAGATTACATAATCAAGTGAAAATCTCTCCTGTTTTAGATCATGGGTCGAGTAATCAGAGCTCAGCGTAAAGGTGCGGGCACTACATTCAAAAGTCATACCAAGCATAGGAAAGGAGCCGCAAAATTGAGAGCTGTTGATTTCGCAGAAAGGCATGGGTACATTAAAGGAATTGTTAAGGTATTTATTCTAATTTGATCTGAATAGTTTTTCATTTTTAATGCCTATGATATTGTACAAAAATTTTGATATCTACAAGATAAATACCAATCTTTATGTGAAAGTTAGGCTTAAACCAGTTAAGAGTGTTTTATTTGCATGTCATGCCAGTTCCTTAAAGAGAAATTATATAAAGCCTTTTATAACATTTAACTTTATTTGAAATGTGCGGCGTTCTAAGGTCATGTTTCTGATGCTCTGTCTGCATGATGTAACATATCACATAGCTTAGTGTGAAGTGATTATTTAAAGTCCAGTCTTTGAATACATACAAATCTATCGATACATTCGAGCGGCGAAAGCCCTATCTTCCTCTAACCCTTCATGTAGTTTTCCAGGAAAT
This sequence comes from Hylyphantes graminicola, assembly GCA_023701765.1. Taxonomy (NCBI): domain Eukaryota; kingdom Metazoa; phylum Arthropoda; class Arachnida; order Araneae; family Linyphiidae; genus Hylyphantes; species Hylyphantes graminicola. Next base: position 20,139,110 of record CM043117.1, read on the forward strand.
TGGCGAGCGTCACATATTTTCCTTTCACCCTACTTTGGGATTTGGAAAACAATTTCGAGCAGAGCTTAAAACAAGAAATGGGGGTTGGGGAGCCCAGTCAGGCTAGGCACTCTCCTAGCATGCGAAAGGTCCCAGGTTTGGGTACGGGCATTGCCAAAATAACTGCCAACCCATAAATCCCTTGTTAAGGGAGTGCACATTTAATATCCTTCAAACAGCGTATGTCGCCCTTAACTGTTGCGTGCCTATTCGTGTGTCGGCTTGTCACTTGACTGTGGTTTTAAAATATGATGCCCGTCCCTAATAGCCCTCTAGTGCGACAATAATTCAAACCTCACCTCATTAAACAAGCAAGGGCTTGTAGATGCAAGCAATGCTTAAATCGTTTTCTGGAAAACCTCACGACTGGCAACCCATTTGTTATGATAGTCGGCTTGATACGGTAAATAAACTGTAGTACAAACAAAACAATTAAAGAAGACACCTCATATTCAGACACATTGATTAGGAGGGTTTTGGAAACCAATCGGTAAGGCTTTCGCTTTGCATTTAAAAGGTACCTGATTCTTGTCCAGGCATCACCAAAATAACTGCCCACTCATGTATGGCCTTGGAAGTATTTAAATTGATTTAAAAAGTGTTTGACTTTAAAAATTGTTAATGATGGCAAAATCCTCCTTAATAGTCTGACAACAAATGGTTAAGTTTGGTGACTTTTCAATGAGCTTTATGTAATTATTTCTGGAAACCAATGAACACTTATCCAAAGAATTAGATAGAATCGGAGGCAACATGCATAAAGTACAATTTTTTTTACTCCATGCAGAACGATTCCCTCTTAAGAAGTCGCAAAATGTTTAACGGGTAGAAATTTACTGTACGGTAACCATAGGCGAACTTTCCAAAATCGCGCCAAAAGTCTGTAGTCTGGCGACTTTCCAGAACAGAAATCCAACTGAAATGAGCAAATAACTGTCAGGTAGGGTTGCCGGAATACATCATCATTGCAAAGTCAAGGAATTTGAATCATCAGTCGAAGTCAGACAGATAGTCACAAAAAATTATTTATCGCCAAATCTGAAAAACCTCTCCAATGGTTACCGTACAGTAAATCTGATCTGTTTAACATATAGAGAAACAAAACCTCTCCTTATTGCCAAAAAATATATATGGGGATCAAATTACTTAAAAAATAATGAAGCTTTCTATTTGCTCTATAATTGAAATGTGATGGGTATGTAATTTTTATGCAGTTAATCTAAATAGAAGGTTAATGATTATTTTTTTCAGCAAGTGGTTGGTTTTAATTGCGAAATTTTAATCCAGTTCTTGCCTTGGAAAGGGGAGATACACACAAAAATACCAATTTTGTCTTTTATAAAATAGTTAAAATAAAAACATTTATAAAATATATTTGAAATTTTTAGTATGAAATCCACATTGTTTATTCACCAAAAATTCATTTGAGTACTTCTCAACTTGGCTCTTTAGCCCGTCCATCTAAACTTTATCGACAAACTACTTTTTTTTAAAAAATTGGCGGGCAAGATAACTCAAAGTTCTCAATGGATTCATATGAAATTTGGTATGCATCTTTTATGTAGTATTAGTTTGTAGTTAAACCTCAAAAAAGGTTTAAAAAATACTTGGTTTTTGGGAGGTCCCCAGAACCTGCGAGGGTCTCGGGAACTTAGTTACTACAGCAGCCATTTTGAAAAATCACAACAAAGACAACATCTCATTCTTGTATTTTGATACATAAAGAATTTCAAAGCAATTAATTTATTCCTTCTTTTTTAAATAAGCCTCTGAAACATGGTCAACATTAGGTGGTTGGTTGACATATGTTTTCAGGCTTGTGTGCTTGGTCTCAAAACCCCGCTTATAAACCATCGTCAAGTAGGACAACACAAGACGCACACATACACAAATGACAGATGCTGCCATCTTTCGCTACCTCCACAATTTAGACATGTCCCTGAAGGGGAGGGAAATTTTCTCCAGGGACCTGTACCCATGAGAAACTGCGCAATGACCGCCCACAGGACTTTCGGACCCAACAGATTTTACGAGCACGTACTCCGCATATACTCGACAAACACAAACATCCATGCCTGAACGGGGTTCGAACCCGGCCCCAGCACGTACTCCGCATATACTCGGTAGGTCTTCAGTGGCACCGGGTCTCGATCTCGACCACAAGGCTCCCTACAGCCCCATTAGGTGGTTACATCTATCGCCCCCTTTAAACCGAACTTTTTTTTTAGGAGATTATCCACGACCCGGGTCGAGGTGCCCCACTGGCCACTGTGGTCTTCAGAGACCCCTACAGATACAAGCAGAACAAGGAGCTGTTCATAGCTGCTGAAGGCATGTACACTGGACAGTTCATCTACTGTGGAAAGAAGGGTGTGTAAGCTTTGTTATTATTCCTGTAGTTCAATTGGTTATATAATATGTAGTTACTGTAAAACCTCGATTATCTGGAACTCTCTGTTAACCAGCGTGTAAAATAAGCGGTATCGCATCGCGAAATGCGACACCGAAATGAAAACTTGCGATAGCGAATTAGCTTTGTATTGCATTTAGTTGCGATTCAAAGTTAAGTTCAAAGTCGCGGATCGCCGTAGTTTCGTAACTTTCAGATCCCTGTAGTTCCGCGACTTTCGGATCCCCTTAGTTCCGCGATTTTCGGATCCTTAAATTTTTCAAAAGTGCTATGCATTAATTAAAAATTGCTACACACAAATACTTTGGTGTAGCAAAACTGCTATGCACAAAAAAAAGTATTTTACACGCTGCTGTTAACTGACCTTCCCAAGTCAACTTCCAAAAAAATTTCAAACAAAGAGGTAGAACCAGAAATATGAAGTGATTCAAAAGTGAGGGATCTCTGGCTGTACTGCAAACTTCTGAGATTCAAAAATCAAAAAAGTTTGGATATTTTAAGGTAGCAGAACTTCAGTGACTAAATAATATATGCAAAAGCAAATTTCTAGTAATCCTAAATTTTTAAAGAAATTTCAAGAATCTTTAGAAAATTTTGACTCCAAGCAATATCAACAATAAAAAAAATAAGTACTTAGCTACGAAGCTTCAGTTTCAGAGAACACTAACATTCAACGTTTACAGCGGCCTAGCCAACAGATTTTGGACAGTTGGCAGATTTGAGGTCCGCAGACTTTTACTGCTCCTGTACTATAAGTTTTACTATTTTAATGAAAATTCTCTAGTATCCAGAATTTTTGATTATCCGACCTACCTCCTTTCCCAATTAGATTGGATAGTCGAGGGTCTATTACTCAGTTTTGACCTTTGGATCAATCATTACATAGAGTGGGTAAGAATGTAGCTTTTCCAAAATAGACACACAGTTAAGTCTTGAGGGGGTTGGGGAATTCATCTATGAGTGGAAAGAGTAGGCTCATAAACTTCAACTATTACGACACCTTGCTATAACCATTATCGTCCAAATAATCCTGCCAACAAGTCTTATTTATTATAACACACTCACTAGCATTATGGAGTAGTAAAAGCTATTGTATGTTGCTCACTTTGAGGATAATGTTTTCAGTTTCAAGTTCACAAGTTCATCGTTAAATTTTAACTAATTAATTGTAAGCCAAACCGTGTCCAAAATATCCATTCACCAAATATTCAAATTATGACACTTTATCACACAATTTAAAGTAACTAATGCAGCTTTTAGCTTCCACACTACATTTATAACGTAAAAAGTGGAAGTTATTTTAATCATTCAGTACATTTGTCTGTCACCACTTTCACAAAACAAACCGTAAGTCTTACACACAAGTGGAATACGTCATTTTAAAGAGAGAAAAAATCTGGCTAAGCTACATTTCAAATTTCTTTAAAGAATTTTATAAGTAACTAAAAATTTGTTCTACGATAAAATAATATGCAAATTCCATTTTTATTCAATATTTCACTGTTGCCATTTTGTCAAACATGCAAGAACCTTTATTTTAAAATGAAAATATGACTCTTGAAAAAATATTTACTAATGTGGTATAATTCAGTTTGGATTGATATCATATAACAATTGACATTGAATTCTTTTGATGGTTCATTATATATGTATGATAAAAGATGCATAATGAATTCTAATTTTTCATGAAAATAGTTAATTTTGGCGTTTAAAAGTTTGATTTAAAACTAGGCTAAAGGCCCTGTTTGATGAATATCTTTTTGATGTGCATAAATAGTGTTTCCCGTTTAGCACAAATGTTGTGTGTTACCGGTTTCAGTGACAGATTCTGTAACAAACCTACTTGTTTCTTTCCAGCCGTTCTGCAAGTAGGTAATGTCCTTCCGGTTGGAACCATGCCCGAGGGTACCATTGTTTGCAACCTAGAGGAAAAAACCGGGGATCGCGGCCGACTTGCCAGGGGTTCTGGCAACTACGCAACTGTCATCTCTCACAATGCAGACACCAAGAAAACTAGGGTAAAGCTGCCATCTGGTGCTAAGAAGGTCTTGCCCTCTGCTAATAGGGCTATGGTTGGTGAGTACTCAGATACGAGTGAATTTTTGTTGATATGAATATGAATGTGATGTAGGGTCCTTAAGATTAAGTAAAAGTGTAATTTTTGTAGTCTGCATTTTTAAAGTAGATGTTATGATTTTTGCTGATTATTGACTATGATGTGGCTGAAAAAGCTTTTTTTTTTTTTTAAATGTTGAATTGTAGTGATCCTTGATCATAATAAATTGTATCTAAAAAGTTTGGAATTAGTATTTACTTGGACATTCATTACAAATTTTAACCGCTGTTTTGTATGATTATGTGGAAATTGAAATAATTGCAGTATAATTTCCGCAAAAGTAGCTTTATATAAATAAAATATTTTTTTTTTTTAATAAATGGAGATTCTATTAGTAAAGTTAAACCTTAAAATTAAGTATGAAATTTATATAAACATCACTAAAGTCCTGCAAATACACGAAGTAGTTAAATACCAGACAAGTTTTCTTTTTTAAAAAAAACCTGTTTTGGGGTTGGGTTTTTTTTAAAACTGTTTTTGGGTTTGTTTGTTTTTAAAGTTAAAATTTTTGGGGGGTGTTTTTCCAACCTTATCATCCACGACGTGAAACAACCCGATTGAAAGTTTATTATATTTACATCCTGATCCATTGCAGCGGCCCCCAATTCAAGGGTTGCCAATGAGAGGGCAGAACCTTATTTCTGAGTTACGCTTTGGAGATGCGAGTTTTGTTACTAAACTCTTCAATTGAATATAGTTAGTTTGATGGGGAGTTTCATTTGGATGACTTTCTGAGCTTGGTTTACATTTTAAAGTCTCAGCTTTGTTAACTCTTAACGATAACTTAAAAGCTTCCTGTTATTTATTCATTTATATTATTAAATGTATATTTGCTATATAAAAATGTGAAAGCCATAATTTTTTTTAGTGTTACATGTCTTTTTTTTTACTGTTGTGTATGTATAATTTTATTGCTGCAAAAGTATAAATTTTCTATAAATCATGTTTTGTTATACTTATCCAAAATGGTATTCGTTTATGAATTTTGAAGGTAATGTTTTGGTGGTTATCTATTGATTACTGCTAACTATTTTGTCTTGTGATTGCAGGCATTGTTGCTGGTGGTGGCCGTATTGACAAACCAATCCTGAAGGCTGGTCGTGCCTACCACAAATACAAGGCAAAGAGGAACTCATGGCCTAAAGTTAGAGGTGTAGCCATGAACGTAAGTATAGACTGGGCCTTGTGTTTTCTGCCTTGGGCAGGTAAACTGCAGAAATCGCAACAATGATTTGTACCACATTTGATCTGAAAAAAATCCAGTATGTTTTCTTAATTATTGTTAGACTAAGGGCCTGCAACAATGGTACAAGTCATTATAGAAGTTACTGCAGTTTACCTGCCCAAACAGAAGTTTTATGTAATGGATCAAGTCACTGGTACTTCAATGGTACAGATGGTACTTTATTGCATCATTTAAAAGTGATAGTGTAGCTATGATCTGTTTACCTTCGGCTGAAGGATATCGTAAAGTTAAATCATTTGTTGTGTAAATTGCTCTAGTATGATTATAAAAAAAACAGTTATAGCTTGGTTAATGTAAATATTGTTTAGTGAAATCTCATTGTATAAAAATCCAGTAGTATAATAAGTTCATCAAGAATCTGGCAACTTTATTGAAATTTCTCAACATTTGGCAAATGAACTATTGGTTATTTCACCTACAGGACTTATTCTGTTTCATTTATAAAACGGATTATTAACTCATATTTATCTACTTAATTCGAAATTTGATTTATAAATTGTCCTTATGGCGCATTTTGCCTGATCGGCATGTTGCAGTAGGCTAGGACCAGCGTTTGGTTCCTGGGTTCAAGACTTGCAAACAAAAGAAAAGCAATCCTGTCTGTAAACAGTGCTGTATGTATGGGACTAGTGCCCATCAAGTCTGCGTCCTTCTGGGTTCCTACTCCTCTTGAAAATCCTGAAAAACTGAATTTTATATTCTGTCAAACGGGCCCCAATATCTCCTGAAAAATTATCTAACTATAATAGAAAAGTTTTCTACGAAATTTTAAAAATTGATTTTGCCTGTCTCTGGAATGATGTTTTTTTTATTGTTTCTGCTATTAAGTAGTTTAATATTAAAATTGTTATTATTACAGTTTCTCGCAATTTTGATAGTTTTAATTTATCCGCAAGGTTCGTTTAAATACTGGTCAATCAATCTAGATTTTAAACGGGCTTTTATTTTAGCTCAAATATTTATTTTGTGGGTATACAATAAGTACATTTGTGTTTGTTATTTGACTATTGTAACTAGAGAATGAACCCTGGTCCTAAAGCCACTTAAAATGTGTGTTGGGTGCCAGCTCAGGTGTCAGCCTCTTGACTCGACGTCCATTGTTAATAGCCCTCTAGTGCAATGTTAAATTATCTAAATGCATGATATTGAATTTTTTTATTCTGTTTGTATTGAGTGGTAGTTAAATTCTAAAATGTGTGTTGGGTACCAATCAGACCAGTTTAGATGTCAGCCTCTTGACTCGACATCCATTGTAACTCTAGTGCAATGTAAAAATTATCTAAATACATGATATTGCATATTTTTAAACTGTTTTTATTGATTGGTAGCTAAATATTTTTCTTATTTTATAGCCTGTTGAGCATCCCCATGGTGGTGGTAATCACCAGCATATTGGTAAAGCCTCGACTGTCAGGAGAGATGCATCCGCCGGTAAAAAGGTTAGTATTAAATGCAATTTTTTAATTATTTTTCTCCCCTATGCTTAAATACACTAATCAATTTTTAATACAAATTTAGATAATTTGAAAGTTAATTAAAATAACTCTAAATGGTAATAAACCACTTGTTATGCCAGTGACCTCAAAGGTTCTTATTTTTGTTTTCTTTAATCCTAAATTATACCCTAAAATGGCCTTTTAGATGTTATCTTCTCGGTGCATATTTTTAAACAAATTTACATCATAAAGCCAGGTATCTGTGGTGCAATCAGCTCTAGAAATAGGGATTTTCATTCCACTAAGTTATAAGCAGGGCCTGTTCTAGGAAATCTCAGACTATAGGCACAACCTATTTTGGGGGCCCCTTTACGGAAAATGTTGTATGCTATATGGACTAATATATAAAATTTTGGCTAAATTTTATAATGTCAAAGGATTTACAAGGGAGCTTTTACAATGTTTCCTTATAAGCATCGATTAAGACAAACACGATAGGTCAATTTCTTAGTCAAAATTGAGCAAAAACAAAGTGGCGAATCACAATTTCTTTTAGTTAACTGATATTTTGGGGATTTACAGCATTAAGCATACTAGAAACTGAAATCAGGCCCTAGCCCTGGAAGACCAGGCCCTGGTTATAGGTGTCAATTCAGATACGTTTATTTGTAAAAAAAATTTAAACACCTATTTTTTACTTATCTAAATATTTTCTCTTTTTAGGTTGGTCTTATCGCTGCCCGCCGAACTGGTCGTATTCGTGGTGGCAAGGTTTCTGTTCATTCGAAGGACGACTAAGCATGTTATTTGTGAATAAAAAATTATTGTATAAAAATGTGCTATCCTTTGCTTAGACTTATTTACATTACATCCATATGACATTTCTTAACCACTACAGCAGTTTAGGATTCTCTAATCTTAAAAATATTAATTATTGCTACTCTGAATTCTTAAAGGAATGTTGAATATAGGCTCCTTCAGCTCATGGATATAGGTTGTGATTTCAGGTTCGAGCAAAATATATTTAAAGGTTGTTTTTTCTGTGATGTGACATAATTTAAACTAATTTGGGTAGCTCTGTATATTTCCATGCAGGTTAATTCATTTTTAAATACATCATTTATATGCAAGGATAGTTCATCAACCTAACTTGTTGATGCTACTGCATTTTGAATTAGTTAATGAATTTGAGATGCAAGTTTTCTGTGTCAGTACAATTTCAACACTAGTTTAGTTTCCCTACCACCTCGTGTGGTTTTCCAAGTTAAATGAATGAGATGTTCTAAACCAGTGGTTCCCAACCTTTTCTAGACCATCGCCCCCTGCTTCAGATTGATTAACATCCATCGCCCCCTTTTAATTTTCATGTTATGTCTAATCATAATTTAAGTTAGAGCAACTATAAAACAGTTTTTATAACATTTACTACCGTTTATAAAAACAACCAAAGTAGCTTTATCCGGTCACTTACAAATTAAATAGAAAAAACATAAAACACATAATTTTAAAATACTTTTAAAAACAGAAGTGAAATAATAAACAAGATATTTTTACTGGTTTCTAGAAAGTTTAACAGAGTTGAAAGTAAAAATTGGCTGGTTTGGTTATGGTTGGAGAATGGTTTTATTGAACAAAGCTACAACATTATTTTAATCCCCCCCCCCCTTGAATACTCATCGCCCCTCACATATTTTTTGCCCCCTTGATAACACAAATCGCCCACTTGGGGGCGATCGCCCCCAGGTTGGGAACCCGCTGTTCTAAACCTACCTAGCTTGGGGCTCTGCTGTGTGGTGGTTTCTCTAATCATAAGGACTACTATAGGTCTAGTGTATATCCGATTTTTTTTCTTCTGGCTAATCGGTCGGGGCTTGAATTTAAAAAGGCTGTTGTGTATTGGGTTTTACAACTTGAGAAACGATTCTATAGCCTCTTCATTCCAGAGGTATACATGAACCCAAGTAAAACTTCACCTTCATTCTAATCTACCATAAATTGGAATGTTCAGGCTTTTCCAAAATATTGCTACAGAAGTATCGAATTATACATCAAGAATGTTTAACAGATTTCGGAGGGCTTGCAAATAACATTTTTTAAGCTATTTATAAGACTTTTTATTCATAGGTAGAACACAATAATGTATCTCTACCGCTGACAACTTAAATTCTGCTAAAATTAACATGTCCCTTAATATGAATTTATTTTAACTTATTCATAATTACCAACAATAAAAAATTGAATAAATGAAAAATTGTTTTATAATGAAATGCGAGGGTTTTTTTTTTCAGAAGTGAAAGGTTAAACTAATATATCTTATTCGTGAATTTTGTCCATTATGTACTCTTGAAGTATTCAAGTCATATTGATAATTGGGATACGTTACCGATCTAAATTTTGCAAAGTTATCTAGTTATACAGGGGTAGTAGTGGGACAGTACAAAATTTCAGGACAGAAATTTAAGAAAAAATCAGGACATTTTCAGGACATTATTTACGTAATAAAATACAGTATAATTCAAACAACCATTTTACTGACACTGCTATACACGGAAAAAAATCAAGCCCTACTCAAAAAGAAAGAAATTAAGGAAAATTAAAATAAAAAAAATTACTGGAGCTGGATATTTCTCTCTTCTTAAGGCCGATTGACGATGAGGGGGAAAAATACCCATGTCGATCATTTCGTGGAAAAAAAAAACGATTTCAACGGGAACATACCAAATTCGAAACTTTTTTTTTTATTAAATATGTTTTATTGTTATTTCTGGGCTTACGAGCACTTCAGTGCTATTTTACATGAAACAGGGACCTCCAATTTTTTTTTTGTTCGATTACATTACCAAATAGTAAATATTACGAGGAGTTGTGGATTGGAAGATCGATTTTTTCAGGAAAAAAAACTGTTAAAAAAAACGAGACACTACTGGTGATAACTAGCAAATATTACTAGGCGCTGAGACTGGTTGACAAATCTGATCTGATCACAAGTAGAACAATAAAATTAACACTAGCCTACTGTGATTACACGGCTACTTAGCAAATGTTACAAGTCATCATGTATGTTTGTGTAGATTAAGTTTAGCTTCCGCACAAATAAAAAGCTTTGATCAACATTTGAGAGCCTGTTATTTCCAGAAACCATTGTTTGGAGTTTTAAAAAAAAATCCTATTAAAAGCATTGGAATTATTCTTCAAGGCAAAAATCGATTGACATGCGGTCGATGTCCGTCCGTCTGTCCGTACCCCCCTTCCAAAATCGGTTCTATCCATCCGATCTTAAAAATTCTTTTTTTGTTGGAAAGCTATGACTTCAGAGACCCAACTTTCATACTTTTTGTCCGTCTGTCTGTACGAGCGGACGGACATAAATCTACTATTTGTCGACGAATTTCCCATTGAACTAGCATTGAAATTCAATTTAGAGTCATTTAAATCGCTGAATTTAACTACAAATGCTTCGGACAAGTGGGATACGTCAAAAAATCAGCGCATCGAAGTGAGAATATATTGAAAATTTCATAAAAGAATTCGAATTCTAAGTACTTCAATTATTAAAAAAACTGCAAAGTTAAATGCTCATTTAACAAGAAGTTCTAAAAGAACTAAAATAGCCTACTTTCCTGTTAAGCCCATTTCACACCTGCACAGCTACTTGCAACTGCAACTCGCAACTTGTGGTAACCTGGATTTTCGGGCTTCCACAAAAAATTATTCATCTCAAAATTTGGCAAGTTTCATCTTTTTGAAAGCAAACTTTAATCAAACTATGGGCATTGTTTGCATCAAACAGAAATTTATGTTTCCGAACTTCCTTAATTTGATCAATTTTCATCTTTGCCATCCATTTAATATCCATTTTTAATTCCGCAGATTTTTGCAAACGGGGAAAGTTGGCGTCTTAAAAGTAAATAAACAACCAGTTGGCGAAGTCTAGTTCGCCACAATGCAGCCAAGGAAATCCTGAGTTCTGATTGGCTAAGGGTACATGCAACTGCGATTTTTTTCGTGCTTGCAGGAAAAAATCTCACGAACTGAGTGCAACTTTTTAATGCACGGTGTCTTACGGGAGTTGCAAGTAGTTGTGACAAGGTGTGAAATGGGCTTTACTTAAATACTTTCTAAAATTCTTATTTGAAAAAACTGGAATCGTAACAGTAACAGTAAGTGACATCAACAACCGTTTCTACATTAAATTTATATACAAAAGAATAAATTTCACTAACCACAGCATCCATTTTCTATCGCCAATAAAATAAAAAGTTATTATCGTCCGCATGATTTATTTGCAGTTATAAAATAAATATATATACTTTTTCGTAGAAACAAACCCCCATAAAACTATTCCAAAATGCACTTAAAATAATATATGTAAATAAACAAGTACCGTAACGGAATCCACTTAACCTGCTTAAACTACTCCAAACAACAGTTTTGTGTTTAACAGGTAAAAAGGCGCCAAACACAGCATTAATTCTATATTAAACATTTAAAAGCTAAATTCAGAAACATTTACCAGCTAAATTCAGCTAGTTTCATTTATTTTATTTCGAGAATTAAATAATTATTACTTAAATCGTTTGAAAAAAACTTATATTTCAAAGAATAAATATGTAATAGTTCTCGCTTTTAAATAGAATGAAAACATTTCGTACCAACATACGGAATCTCGAAGTGAAATATATATTTGACGTCATTTCAAACTGATCGATGTCGCAAAAATAAATTTATTTTAATTCATTGTCGAAAAGAATTAAAGTTTCTCAAGCGATTGTTGCCATGGCAATGGTAATTTATTTCTAATAAAATGGCTTCCTATGCTTTTTAAATGAGCATTAAATTTTGAAGTTTTTTTTAAATAATTGAAGTACTTAGAATTCGAATTCTTTTCTGAAATTTTCAATATATTCTCATTTGGATACGCTGAATTTTTTGACGTATATCACTTGTCCGTAGCATTTGTTGTTAAATTCAGCGATTTAAATGACTCGAAATTGAATTTCAAAGATAATTCAATGGGAAATTCGTCGACAAATAGTAGATTTATGTCCGTCCTATCGTATACAGACAGACGGACAAAAAGTATGAAAGTTGGGTGTCTGAGGTTATACCTTTTTTTAAGATAAAAAAGGATTTTTTCGGATTGCTGATTTTTGGAAGGGGGGTACGGACGGACATCAACGCATGTCAATTTTTTTCCTTTTTTTTTAATTCTTCGAATTAAAAGAAAAGTAGGCTAAAGGAAAGCATAGGAAGCCATTTTTATTAGAATTAAATTCACAACAACCATTGCCATCACAACAATCAAGAAACTTTAATTCTTTTAGACAATAAATTAAAATAAATTTATTTTTGCGACATCGATCAGTTTGAAATGACGTCAAATATATTTCACTTTGAGATTCTCTATGTTGGTATGCAATGTTTTCATTATATTTAAAAGCGAGAACTATTACATATTTATTCCTTGAAATATAAATTTTTGCAAACGATTTAAGAAATAATTATTTAATTTTCGAAGTAAAATAAATGAAACTTGCCGAATTTAGCGCATATAGAATTAATGCTGTGTTTGGCGCCTTTTTACCTGTTCAACACTACTGTTGTGTTGAAGCGGGTTAAGTGAAAGATTCTGTTACAAACCTACTTGTTAATTTACATTTCCCATTTTAGGTGCATTTTGGAGTAGTTTTGTGATTTTTGTTCTACTAATAATTAAATATTTATTTATAACTGCAAATCATCATGCGGACGATAAATAATATTTATTTTATTGGTGATAGAAAATTAATGAAAATAATTGGCTTTAAGAAGTTGAAATTATAGCTGGATGCTGTGTTTAGTGAAATTTATTCTAATGTATGTAAATTTAATGTAGAAACGGTTGCTGATGTCACTTACTGTAACGAACCTAGTTTTTCAAGATAAGAATTTTAGTAAGTATTTAAGTAACAGGAAAGTAGGCTATTTTAGTTCTTATAGAACTTCTTGTCTTTTCATTAAATGATAAAAAGTGGCCATTATCAAGACAAAACAAATCTCAAAAATAAATTTTGATGAAAATATGGAAGCAATTGAAAAATATAAGTAGTAGTTGACAGGTATGACATTATGTTGGTTAGTATTTTTTTTAAAATTTCAGGACAATTTGTGAAAATTAAGGACAATTCAGGACACAAAAAAATTTCAGGAATTTCAGGACAACTACTACCCCTGAGTTATAATATCAATATAGTATCAAAGTTATAATTCGTTTTATATTGTGACAACAAAAACTTATAATTATAATTGAAAAATTACTTAAAGTACACTAAAAAATGCCTGCCACAAGTTCACATGTCAGAGGGGTTATGTTTTCTATTTGTTGCCGAAAAACATTTCCTTCGCCGATTTTTCGTAAACATAAGACATTTTAGCAGAGCCTTTTTTATTTGAAAGTTTTATGGATTATTTATAGTTGAAATTTAATACATCGTCAGATCTGTAAATCCGCTTAGAGAGCTTCACTGTTAGTATAGTAACAGAACTATTTAATTATTAATCTTTGTTGAAATAATTAAAATTTAATTGCATTAGTACTATTAATATAGCGAGTGCATTGCAACGAATTTTTCTCGGAGATTTTAAGTGTCTTCTAATTTCGACATGTGATACGTAAAAAATTCAACAAGTGTTGTAGCATTTACAGTTTGGGCTATAAAAATGAGCGAAGAATCAAACAATTTTAACACCTTCCACTATTTACGTTATAAACAGAGTGGATGCTGCTAATGCAACCAAATAACTTGCTTGTTTTTAAGGAAACTTGCTTGCATGTGATTAAAATATCATTTGGAGTAGCGAAAAAAACTTCTATTCACTCTTAAATTCTCATTATTCTGCTTCTATGTTTATTTCTTATGTACAAGAGTTCAGAAAATCAACTCTCACACAAGTAACCTGTAACAAATGGCATCAAAAATAGCAGAGATTTCCTAATGATCAAAGGGTACTATGTTTTACTTCCGATCCAGAAGTTCAAGATTTCTATTTAAAATAATGTAAATGGTTTTTATAACGAGTAATATGTTTGCTACTGCTCTTGCGTACAGAAGTTATTAATAGCGTTATGTTGCTCACATCACTCACGCATACCACCTGAAATATTCTTGCATACCACTGGTTGGGAATCCCTGGATTAGACTATAAATACACAAATCAGACAGACACATTTTATATTTCCAACATGGCAGCTTTATTACAACCTGAGGAACATTACTTTTTCAATATAAAAGCAAACAATGTAGAAATGAGAAGACTTCAGTAACTGAAACTCTCAATTTGGAGTCCAATGTTCCTGAACCATCTTCCTTTGTACACAGAACTTTGTTTCGTTTTCTACATCCAGACCCCCTCTTGCAAAGAGGAAGGTCTTGGAAATATCCTTTATTGACAAATTCAGGATATCACAGTTCCTGGATAACATGACACTTTCGGGACAGGGGAAACTGACTTGCGCCTAGATCCAGGCGAACTAAGTCCAAGTCACAGTATTTGGGTGGTACTCCTCGCCAAATCTGCAGTACTAGAGGTTTCAGCTGTTATCGTGTCCCAATCTTGTTTAGGAATCTCTGAGAATCAGGTGAATATTATTTTATTACGAAAATCGCTCGTGGTGCGATTCTACATGTAGCAAAAGGTGGTGTCCAGACTTTGTCAGATGCACTTTAGCGTGCTTTGGATACTGTAGACTAGAAAGATGCCATGTTAAAGGACTCCCTGCCAAATTTTACTTTTGTATTCTTTTAAAACACAAGATTAAAGATTAGAGCAGGTTCCTAGTATTTGTCACCCCTACAAAGCCAAAAGCAGATATTTACAGGCTTTGTATCAGACAAATAAAATGAGTTTGACACAATAGAGCTGCTTCCATGAAAAAGTAAAATTTACAATGAAATTTCTCAATGCTCATAAATAACAGTGCACTATTACAAGGCTTATCAAAATTAGAAAGCCAAATAAAACTAAGAGCAAGTATAGTATGTACAAGAGATGTAAAATATGTAGGTAACCTCTCAATACAACACAATTCCTTAGCAGAAAACGATAAATTTTAAGTAATATTAGAGACAGCTGAAGGTTAATAAAGAAAAAAAATAGATAACTAGCAAAAAAAATGAAAAGGTTGAATAATCCTATCACTAACACAAAAACCAACTGCAAATAAATAAAATTTATGGCAGAATACTGCTTATTCTCAGAGCCGAATCGATTTTGAAGAAAAGAATCTAACACGATGAGTCAATTATGAGGTGGAGCACCCTCCTTCGAGTCGAGCCGTGACAGGCGATAAGAGTCGCGTCGCTCTTTTTCTTGGTGAGTCGCGTTACAGCAGTGGTTCCTCCTCCTTACAAAGTGGTCATACACTTCTTAGCTCTGACGGTTAAACAAGAGAGACACATCGGGATGTACGGATACAATTAAGTGGGGGACATCTCATGGTAAAAAGACAACATCAGCATTTACATTATTATTATTTAGAAAACTCCTCAAGTACGCGTTCGTGGTTGTAATCATCGAGTCCAAAAAAAACGTCCGTAACTCGGTCCGTCGGGTCATTTCCGGTTGGGCATCCCGCGGGACGAGGGGGCCCCTCCTTCGCCCCCGCCCCTCCGCACTCCCCCCCTGTACGAATTGTGTCCCCCCCTCTTGTCTGAATTATTCCCCATGAAATCGCTCAGGGTGGACGAGGGGTGGCTATTATTGCTGGTGCTGTTGTTGAAGCGGGGGTTGTTGTCGTTGCCCCACCGTTGGCGCATGGGGTTGGGCCCGCCCCCGCGTCCCCTCCCGCGGGGCATGCCCCCGCCCCGGGGCAAGCGGCCCGCGTCGTTTTCGGAGGAGTTGTAGTTGCGGGAGTCGGGGCCGCCCGGTCTCCGCGGGGGCGGGAAGTTTTGGATGTTGCCCGATTGGCTACGGAGTTGCTGGTCGATTTCGAGTTTCTCCTGCCGTAGCTTTTCGACCTCCTGAAAATAAAAGAATTCGTTTTATAGCCATGTTATTTTTATTAAGGTTACATTAATGAGAGGATACAGAAGAAAGTAGCTTTTTTTATTATACAGGGTAGCTAAAGAAATTAAAAAATAAAATTCCCTGAGATTTCCCTGATTTCATGAATATTTTTCAAAAATTTCCCTGAATTTCAAATTTTGTTTAAAAACTAATTTTTAAAGTAATACAAATAAAAATAACTTAAATACAAAAATAAAATGACTAACTTTGCATTTATTTTCTCGATAGCAAAAAGAAAGTGCGATTGTCATACCAACTTTTATCCAACACAAAATATATAATTAACGTTTCCTAAAGTAGGTTCTTTACATTTTCATCACAATAATTACTAATTATCTAATTGCCACATAGTTAATTATTAATTAGTTAATTTTAATAAGTTTATTATTAAGTTAACTCTTCTTAAATTTATTGTTTATTAATTTATTTATTTTTATTGTCTAACGTTAATGCTTAATTGATTTTTTTAAAATTTAAAAGCTAACTCAATAAGTTCACTTTGGCTTTGTGAAATATAATATAGTTCAGAAAGCCAAAGTTAACTTAACTTTCAAAAACCAAAAGACAAACTGATTTTTAAAAACACAATACTATACACAATAAATACTTTCGCGTAACAATCTCGCACAAAATACAAAATTTTTGCTCTACAATTTAGAATTCTGCTAATTAGTAACAAGGTGGGGACAAAACATGAAAAACTGGAAATTTCCTGGATAATTTCAGAAATTCCCAGGGAAATTTCGGTCTTAAAGATTCTGTGATCAACCCGAGTAAAATTAAGAGTCAATGATATAAAAAACCTAAGCATTTACAGACATTACAATAAGTTTATTATTTTATTATATTCAATCATAGTAAATAAGTTAATGAAACAACCAATTCAAAGGCACTGAGTATCGTTTGGCAGGTCTTGTAAGTATTTAAATCCCCCCACCAGCATTTACATAAAAACCTACTTGACTTGACATAACCAATTTTTTAAATGACGGGTTGCTGAAATTTATCTAAAAATAAAAAGCCTACAAATGTACAGAAGGTTGGCATTAAGATTAAGGTCCAGATTTCGAACTTTGTAAGGAAGCAAGTTTAAGATAACGTAACAATTCAGTGAGAAATAACCAGATTTTTTTTATCAGTGTTTGAAGAATTTCTGAAGCCAGTATGAGCCCTATGCTTTACCAATTAAAAGTTTTACACCTATTACACAATGATACTGTTTAAAAACAAAAATTATTTGAAAAACAAGAAAATTTAATTTTATCACAAATAAATTGGATGTATGCATTTAATATATTTTAATGCTTAACTGATCCTAAAATGCAACAGGAGTTTATCACCTGTTTGAAGGAAGTTTAAAAAAAAAAGTATATATAGGATCAAAATAAAGGGCACGGAAACAAATTAAGCCTGCCAATTAAGTCAGTTAAGTTAAACTACACAGTCCTGGCTGATTTAAGGTGCACATGTGTAAAATTGTACCTTATATGTATAATACATACTAAAAATTTAAAGTAAAACTTTCAAATACAAACAATCCGTAATTTTATTTAATTACCTTTAGGTGAGCCAGATGATATTCCAGCAAAATTTTGGCGTTAGTAATACTTTCTATCGTACCCACAAAAACAAAAGGAACCTGAAAAAGCAAAATAGTTTTTACTGTGCTCAATATAAAATTTTATAAAATTTTTAAACACAGTATTTAGTTATTTTTTATAGCTTTAGAATTAGGATTAAAAATATGTTACAGCAATAACATGAAAGGATGATTTTTAACACTTCGAGATTAAAAACATTACTAAGAATAGCTAAAACGTGTATTGATTACATATCAATTAGGTTTTGCAAATCATTCAAAATTAACTTCCACTTAAAATATTAATTATTATATCTCAAGATATAACTTATTAATATGAAATAATTTTAGTAATGAATAGCCCATGCAACAATTTTGATAAGTAAAATGAATTATCAGGCTAAGGTTTGCCACAAATTTCATTTGAAATTTTGACTTAAATATTGATGAAATTTAAACAGCTTTTATAGTACCGACTAAAATATTAATATGATTTGTTCAAGATATGTTTTATAATAAAATAATTTCAATGTCAAATGATTTCATTTAAGACATCACAAGAACATACAAATTTAAAAACCTTATGTATCGAGAATGAATTTGATATTTAAATGATTTATTAGTCTATTATGATTACAAAAACTAAAGAAATGTTATTGTTAAATTTAAAAAAAGAACATAAACATTAAACAAATAGATATTAATTTAATTTAACACATTCAGGCAAGATAGACAAAAACAGACTTCATTAAAGGTTAAACTTGTTATTTCTCTTCCCCTCCCCCCCAAAAAAAGTTTAAAAATCATTGTATAACAGTACAGGATTTGCTTCACAAATTTTGACACAGATAAAATAAGATCACATAACAAAGGAAACATCATAAATGTATTAAAGAACTGGCAACAAAACAAGTAAATAAAAATTAAGTCATGCAAACCAAACACCAAAAAACATAATACATGCTAATTCAATAATAATTCTGATTTTAAAAAACTATTGAAAAGAACAGGAAAAATCAAAGCAGATATCTTGCCTAGCAATACAATGAATAAAAATACAACAGATATGGAATTAATATTGGTGAATCAGTAATAAACCAATAAATATCATAGATAACTAATTATTCTGCTATTGGTGGATAAGTGTTGTTTAACATTTTAAGCAAATATCATTTTTAAAAAAATGTATGGCCCTATTTAAAAATGAACAGCAAATAATCAAGAATGCAAAAGACCAAAATCAAATGTTTAAAATCATAAGTTCACAAGGCGAAGGAAGAACAAAAAATTATGAATTAAATAAGGAAAAATTATAAAGCTTGTAGACTGCATTTTAGCAGAAAATTTTAGATAAGTTTCTTATTCACAAAAAAAACTAAAAAATAGCAATCTAGTGCTTATTGTGTCTCGTACAACTACAAGGCTTAAGTAAAGGCCTTAGTAAAATAAAGCAAATTAATTTGAAAATGCTCTAAAATCTAACGAATATGAAAGAGAAAAACTGCAGAGTAAAATGTAATCAATATTGGTCTTAAAATAAAAAGCAAAAAGATAACAGATACTGAATTCTGTATCACATATATTGTTAAAATCACTTAAAACATTGGCCCATCTAGCAACACCATTTCTTATCACCTTTTTCAATCATGTCAAACCACTCTTGCAATATTTTCG
This sequence comes from Hylyphantes graminicola, assembly GCA_023701765.1. NCBI lineage: Eukaryota > Metazoa > Arthropoda > Arachnida > Araneae > Linyphiidae > Hylyphantes > Hylyphantes graminicola. The sequence goes on from CM043117.1 coordinate 20,158,655, forward strand.
AATCAAAGAAAGAGCACCCAAAGAAAACCCAGCAACTTAAGCCCAACCAAAACTCATGCTTAAAATAAGAAAGGAGAAATAAGGAAAATAAACAACAAAAAACCTAGGGACAACTCCCCCAAGGCCCCCCAAAGGCGGTAGAGGGGGCACTTACACTGAATGTCCTCTCAGCTCCCTCCCCCAAGTGGGTAGGGGGTGCCCTGTCTGCTAGGCTGGGGTGAGGGGGAGGCTTCCTCATCTCAAGTTGACCTTTGCCTCCTGTTCTTGGTCCACCACGGCCCTCCTAGGGGATACAACAGGGGGGGATTGAGGACAGGGGGTTGACTCAACTAACTACCCATTCTCAACTGAAGGTTTTATTAACTAGTTAACGTTGAAATTGTGAAAACCAATATCATTCGCGCACTTTCAAATAAAACGATCCCTTTAAATTTTTCAAATGTGTTTTTGCTGTGATTTAATTCGTCCTAGATACTGTTTAGGGATATGGTCTTCATTTACCTTATAGTACAGTAGAACTTTGATTATATTGTGACCCAGAGGTTGGATAATCGAAAATTCTGGATGATAGAGAATTTATTAAATAGTAAAATTTTTAGAACAGAAGACTACCGAAAGTTCACAGACCTGAAATTCACCTACGTACGAAATCCTCACTGGCTTTGCAATTGTAAACATTGAATTTTAGTTACCTTTAAAATTGAAATTTTCTAGGTACTTAACTACCCATTCTCAGCTGACTAACTAGCGGTATTTTTAACTAATGTTTCTATTCACTAATTAACGATGAATTTGTGAATACCACTTTCATTTCCAAAAAAATTATATAATTTCCCACATATAACTTAATTTGTCTCCTATATAAATTGTTTGGGCTAAGGTCTTTATTTGCCTTTTATTTTGTTTATTTAGATAAAGTTAAACAGAAAGCTCATTTTGGTACACAGGAAACTTTATTTACAACCAACGTTGATGGGTTAATTCTTGCTAGGACTTGCTAGGGTAGCCCCAGCTTTCAGTCAAGTTGGAAGCATTTCAAATCGTATTTAAGTAACCCGAACAATGTCTTGGAAAATCTGCTGTTCAGTATTCTTAATTTAAAAGAGTAAAATATTCTTTTTTCTATTTCAACTGAAAATAACCGACCAATTTAATGAATGACAGATACACGAAATTGAGGGCCACCTTGTCCCATTTTACACCGATTTAAGCTTGATTTTAATTATTCAATTTGAATCATTTGTCTCAAGTTGACCTTTGCCTCCAGTTCTTGGACCAACACCGCACTCTCTTATAGGATACAACAGGAAGGATTGAAGACAGGGGGTGACTCTCAACTAACTACCCCCTTCAGACTTATAAATTTAGTTTAATCGATGTTTCCCTGAATTTTCACTTGGGCATTATTAGTCTCGGCTTTCAGTCAAGGCAAACTAAGACTCTTGAAAGCATTAAAAATCATATTCAAGGTGCTCGAACAATGCTTTCGAAACTCTGCTGCTCGGTAATTTTAAATTAAAAAGAGCAAAATATAATTTTATATTATTCTATATGAAAATAACTGATCTACTTATTGAATGACAAGATACACGTAATTAAGGACGACCTTATTGAACCCTTTACACACCGAATTAAGTTTGAATTTTAATTTGTTTCAAGTTCTTGGTCCACCACGGAGCTCCTGTGGGATACCACAGGGGGGATTGAAGACAGTAGGCTAACTACCTATTCTCAACTAACTAGGCATATTTTATACAGATGTTTCAATTAACCCATTAACGATGAATTTGTGAATCTTCCACTGCCTTTTGTATATTCAGATAAATTTAAGAAGAAAGCTAAGTTTGGCATGTTGACCGACACCAATGGGTAAATCCTCACTTGGGCATAACTTTCAGTCATTTAAAACTTCAAGACTCTTGAAAGCATTAGAAATCATTCTCGTGAATCCAACAAAATGTTTTAGAATATTTCAACTTTTCAATGCTTTGGGTAAAAAATATATATTAAGTTTCACCTGAAAATAACTGGCCAATTTATTGAATGACAGGTACATGATATTGGGGGCCAGCGTATTATGTAACACAATGGGCTCATACTTTAAAAAGAAATAATTTATGACTTTCAAAGAAAACTAACATAATTTATAGGTACTTTGAAGAGTATGAAAACCTGCCAGAAAATGTCCTTCCTATACACTTACATACAACAAGATGCTTTATTAATGAAAATGAAAACTGTACTGCCTACGCTAACAAAGAACCAAAGAATATCCTAACAATGTGTGATTGAAAATATAGTAATAATTTGCAAGGAACTTCTCCATTGAAAGTGAAAAAATCTTCAAGCGGAAATGAAAAATACACTATCAAAAACAATAAAATACACAATTTCACACAAAAAATTAAGAATGCATTTTTTTACAGCATTAGTTGGTTATTAAAATGTTACGGAATAAAACTGGTTAAATTTGAACAACTATGGTTACAATTATTTTAAAATGCAAACTCAAACTTATCAATCCATGCACACAACTTATTTTAAGCTTTTATTTACCTCTTCTCTCGGCGACTGATTTTCATTATCCCCTTCAATTTTTACTCTGACAACACCAGATTTATCAACTATTTCTTGAATAATGCGACCATTTTTTCCGATAACTTTCCCTGGAAAAAAATTAAGATTTTGCAATTCAACATTCATTGTTACCACTCAAAACTTTCAGTTAACTCTTGAATCTTTTCAGGGCCACATAAAATATTTAGGACTAAATACAGGCATCATTTAAAGTAAAAAAAAAGTTTAAGAATATGATAAAATGTTATTTTATAAATGTCTTAAAATACCAAACGTTTGCTCATCACAAAATCCAGTTTTAGGTGGAAATAGAATGGTGTTATACAGCCGTGTTCACCAATATATTAAAAAGCAGAAGTAAAATTTTGAAATTTCTTTAAAGTTTTTTTTTAACAATGTAGAAAAAATGTAAGGCCATTAATTTTTTTTAATAACTATTCTCCAACTGAGGGCGTTTTAACATTTTAAGACAGTTTCACATCATGACTTACCAACAAGTATTCTAGGCACTTGAACAGATTCTTCGGCATATTCTAACATACATCTGGCTTTTTTCACAGCTTCTTGCGTCTACAATAATACAGACATAGTATCAAAAAGTATTAACAAAATATCTGATGAGGCAAAATGATTAATGATTTATCAAATTTCTCTTTATCTAAACTTAACTACAGAAAGATTTTTTTATTAAAATTTTACTTAGTTTTACCAATGTTGTTCATCAAACTTATGTTACAATAGCTTGACTATAATATTATTAAGTATTGACAAATACATTAGATGAAGAACACACAAATGTTCATTTACTTGTTTTGAAACTTAACTAAAAAATAGAATTTTTTTTAAATAAATTTTTAAGGTAGTGATACCACAATTTAAGAGTACATAAATTCATCTCATCAAAAAATATTCAAATACTTTAATTTATAGTAATTCAAGTAATAGTACTGATATTTTTTTAATGAAGGCAAATCTATCTAAACGTAAATAAATGTCAACACATACATCTCCAAATATTTTAAAAGTACAGCTTATTTCCTCTAGGTCAATTGAAGTGATGCCATCAATCTTCCTAGCATTCTGTATGTTAGCTCCATGAGCTCCTATCGCCAGACCCATTAAGTCTTCTCTCACCGTGAACTCTTCGGCGTAAGAAGAATTTGAATGCAGGCGAGTGCTCTAAAAAAGTTTTAACACTCTTAAGTACAATACCAAAAAGAAAATTGACTTACAATATGTAAAATATTTATGATTTGTTTAACTGATATTTAAAATAAAATCAAATGGAGTCGAATGAGGCCCTGGAAGATAACTAACCTAATCACAAAAACCTCAAACTGATTTGCTTTTTGATAATTTTGAAACTCATTAGGTCAAGGCAGATAATTGAAAAAGTAAATGAAATTATATTGAAGAGTATTTAAAGAGAGGTTATTAGCTCGAAAAAGCTTGGGCCAATGGTACCCTCCAGGGCCAAAGCTTCATAAATGTTTTAACACTACTACAATAAGTTTTTGAGCAAGTAATTTAATTCTTCAACGTTCTTAATAACATCTTATTACTCTTTAAAAAATTTTAAGATAGGTTTGTTAGGTTTTTAAAACTAGGAGATGGTATAAGCTAAAACAGCTTAAATCGAATAAACTCAAATGAAAACTGTCACTGTCAGATGGGAAATTCTTCCATTTCGCATACATCGCACTATACGCAGAAAAGAGACCTACAAGCAAAAATACTAGTTTTTCAGAAAAATTCGGCTGAAGTTTATTTTTTTTCTATTGCATTGCAATATAGAAAAAATAACGATTCACTAACTGCATTCCAACTATTCTTCCAATTGATTATTTTAATTTTTGCTTTAATCCCTAGATATTTATTTAATCCCCAGATATTTAAATATTATTGCATTTACAAGTGGAAAAGTCATATTTGCGTGATAAGTCACCTTTCTGCATACAGTGTTATATAAGCAACATTTGAGTTAACTTGACCAATAAAAAGAAACACTAACCTCTAGTTGCCTTGCAGCCTCTTCCGTCCTGTTTAGAAGCAAGACTTTTTGGCGGAGATTACGAAAGTGCATGTCACTGAGCATAAGTGCTCTCTTCTTTAAACCTTCATGCCTGCCCTGGGAGGAGAAAAACTGAACAAGACTTAGCATGTTTCTAACTTGCTACTTGAAATATGCAAGACATACATGTAAACACCAACACATTATTTACGTTAAACAATTTATATAACGTTCAAGTTTATAGAGTCTAAGGGAAGGAGGCTTACTAATTCGATTTACTTTAAAGAACAAAAAGTCACAAAAAAAAAAACCACCAGCCTTTTACATTTCCTTAACTCGAAAAAAATATATATTTAATTTATTTATAAATTATTAATAAATTGTAGGTAAGCTAAAGCAGACTAGAAGAATATGTTAAAAAACAATATAATTTTAAATTAATGGTATTATATATACTAATGTCAGTTCAACAAATTTACTTACTATAATTTGTAGACTTTTCTTGTCTGGATTATATTTACACACAGCAGCAGTGATTGCTTTTTTAAATTCTTTATGTGCAGATTCTAATTTAGAACTGGAAAAAGAATATTTTTTCAAATTAAAACTCGAAAGAGAATCTTCTGTTTCAACTCAGCTGTCAATTAAGATATTAAATGTTAAATAATTTGTTACATTTTACAAAGTAATATACCGTTCGAAACTTAGTTTATTTTTTTAACTAATGTAATTTGGAAAAATTCAAAAAGTATTACATTTGTAAGGGTCCTAAACAATTTTTAAACATTACCTTTTGTAATCTAGAACACACAAAAAAATATAGCTTACTATTCTTGCACGTCTTCGGGTACAGGGATCTCGAACTGATGAAACGTGCCTTTTGTGATGGGTTGACTGCAAAATAAATTGTTTTAAGTATAACATTAACGTACTATATAAGGTATTAAAGAACTATAAAAGTTATTCTACAAACATTAATGAGATTCTTGTTTTAGGTTCTAAATATAAATAATGTTTTTATTAATCTTTCTATTACATATAATCAAAAAATTTAATATTTATTTCTTGGATTTTTAAAAATACATATGAAAAGCATACTATATCGAAATCAATGACTAAAGACTTAATTTAAGAGTCAAAAGATATCATGAATGCTACTAAAAATTTGAGTTGTGGCACATAAAAGCTAAAAAACTACACAAATTTATAGTAATATGACACTACAAATTTAAGTTTGAATAAAACAAACCAAAAGTAAACGTACTACAATTGCAATACTAACTACAACAAATAATCACCAATGTAACTCTGCATTCAAACAGAAATTACACTTACTTAGTATTTTTAAGACGTAACCTGTCGCTAGGTACTATTTCTGTGTACGTTGTCTCCCAGCCTAGGTATTCAACCACATGAAAGTCTCCTTTTGTCATCTTCACCAAAGCGCGCCACCATCCACAAGCTTCTTGTTCATTAGCTCGAGAAAACACCTAAGACAAGACGCCGGGAATAACAGCTAGTACTTTTATAATAGACAGCAGTTACATGTTACTATTAGTTAGTATGGTGGAATTTAAAGACAAACATTTTTGTAACAATGTCCATCTAGTACAATAAAAAATATTTTTTACAAAAAAAAGTAACTAGAAACACTATTTTTAATACAAATTACTTTCATAACTTCAAATTACACTGTCATTGTGTGGAGTTTGATTAATCTTGAACATTTTATTCATCAGATATAGTTTAAAATAATTCTTGCTGCAAGGTTTAAGTACTTCCACTTTTTTATTTTAAATTCTTGGAAACTATTGCCTTTTCAAGTTCAACTTGAATAATCCTATCCCATATTAAACCAGATAATCCAAACATTTATTTTTTTATTCCTCTTCAACTTTCTTTTTTACACTCGAAGCTTCGTTCCACACCTTAGTTTTTTTTTTTGTTGTTAGTTCCAGAAACTGGTAGAAATAGTTTTTTCATCACAACCACTAAGATTAAACTCTCGGTATTACTTAAATTATACTTCTATTATCTCAGTTGTGTTTTTTTATAATCATAATGCTGAAAATGTTAGGTATAGTCGTAGAAAGGTATCCCTTTACAATATCATGCCTTGGTCAGTTTTCCAGTAACATAATCTTATAACATGCAACTTAATTTATTCTTAAATTTCCTTCAATTTAAAGTATTGAGACGGTTTTGAAACAATTCAGAAATAAATCTTAAATATCAGAATTTTTCAATTAAAAAGTTTACATTTTAGCTAAAAAGCTTATTCCTCAGAGGGTTAAAAATTATCCATTATTAGTGCTGTTCCTTTGCATCTTCACACTACAAAAACATTTTAATTATAGCTCTCCCGTTTATCCACAACGAAGCTTTTGCTGCACTGTTTTCTTAAATATTGTTTTGGCCATTCAGTAATAAATAAGTTAACATATAAAGGACAAAGTTTAAGGACATAGAATATATATATATATAAAAAAAGGTTTGGTTCTGCATGATTTAATTCATTAATCCAAATAAATGGTTAAATTACAAGTGGGTATAAGGCAATGCTTTCTTTATTATAATTAACAAAACCTTCATCTACCTAGAAAAAGCGTCTTGAACATTTGAAGAGTACAAGGAAAAAACAACTTCATTGCATAGGAATCTTCCTGTATACTTTCGTGCTTGGCAGACATTGGTGATAGGAAATATGTTTAGTCTCGTTTGTTCTATCGCTGTACAAACGCCTGACTCCCGTCCACTGATCTCTGGCATGAATCAGGGTTGCTGGGAGAGAAAAACAGAGTAACCAGTTGCGTGACTCTTGTTTCGGCAATGACTAAATTGTTGCCAAAGACTCCCGATGCAGACCGATTCTTATGAATGGTCTTTCCCCCCTGTACTCTAACTTTATTTCATTCTCTCTAAAAATTTACAGTGATAGGGTTAATTTTACATGACTAATTAAAAATTAATGCAAGAGTACAAAATAGGAGCAAATCAATCTTACCTCCACTTCTTGTCCTTCAATCATGCTGGCAGGCTTTTCGTCTTTGGGAGCTGCAGGTGGTAAGCGAACTCTGTTGTATGGAAACTTGCTCTCAGGCTGCCAACTGAAACAGCACACGCGCATTTAAATTCAGAGAGTATTTGACTAACTCTATGCAGACAATAATATGATCATGTTATAAAACTTAGGATACAAAGGAAACCATTGCTTTATTCCCAAGGACATAACTTGTGACAACCCCTGTATTTAGTTTTTGAAAGGATGATTCGAGAAGACTGGCTTTGTGTGTTGACTACTTGAACACAATAGATAGCATACAGCACAGGGATGGGCTAAAGAGTTCAGGAGGCATAATGACTTTGTTAAATGTAGATAAGTGAAGGAAACTGTCCAATTGGAACTGAAAAATCGGACATGCATTCTTGTTATATCCCACTTGACAGCAAAAGGAAGAAATATTTTGTTCAAACTTTTCAAGACATTGTCTCATTGCTCAGCAATTCTCACATGGCAAAAAAGGTACATGAGTTAGCTATAGTAATTTGGATGCATGGAAGTAGAGTCTTAATGTAATAATTACCGGCTGCCTATTTCCAGCTTCCTTTAGGCCTTAACCCTTTTCATTTAGAAAGTGTTACACTTTTATGGCCGATCTTCCATGTAAACTGAATAGGAGAATAATCTGTCATCTTTCTGCACAAGGTGCAATATTACGCTCAGACAGTGAAAGTAAGTTAAATGGGTTACTAAAGGCCTATAGAAATAAATTCAAAAAGCTTACCAATTTAAATTAAGTATGTTCAGGTAAGCCAAAAATCCAGTTCTACGTAAAATATGCAAAAGGATATTTTAAACTAATACCACTTGACAATGTTATAACATTATTTTCTTAAATTTGAAACTCATATTAAACAATTAATTATGCGATAAAAACATGGATCATTATGAAACATACATTATAACAAAAATCAGTATCAAAATATATAGTTAAACTCAATACAATAACAAACTAGTGGATTTGTTTAAAATGGATGTTTAAGAACAAAGATGCGACATTTTCTGAAGTATCAGATTCAGAGAGCAAATATGTTGAGAACTTTGAAAGAAGAATTTAAAAACAGTATAGCAATTAGGGACGTTATATAAAACAAACAAAAGTAAGAACTAGTATATTTCTACAACACTACAGCACTCTTTAAATTTAACTATTTAAAAAATAGAATCTTGCTTTCGAAAATAAACACTTAAAGTTAATTGTTTTAATATTCCTTGCAAAATTTTAAAAACAATATTTTCAAATAAAATTTTCCAAAAAATATTTCTTACTCATTTTCAAAAGCAACAGAAACTTCATCTTCGTGGATATCTGTGATATAAGCCTGAAAAAGTAGTAATGTAAATCAGAAATCAGCTACACACTATTATAAATATTCGAGTACCGAGTATATACCGAGTTGCATGAAATTGAAATATGAAGTGAAATGTTTTCCCCAATAGACCTAGACCATATGACGTAGGTGTCTCTCAAGGAAGCAGTGCATGCTGGGTCATATTCAGATTCAAAACAAATATTGTTGCATTTCCTCAATGCATTTACCATAGTTCGGCTTTGTAATATTGTTCATAAATTGCAGTAAAAAATAAACTGGAATAAAGGGAAAATCTTTTCTCATTTGCCTTTTTGATTTAATAAATATTGAGGGTAAACTTTAACAACTACATCGCTCATTTTAGCTTTGGAAGGCTATCCATTTGCAACTTAAGCGTTTTCCGATCCACATTATATGAATCCACGCAATTTAAATGTCGAATTTTATTCACATAACTTTTTTTCAAATACAAAAACAAGCTAAGACATCTTAAAAAGCCTAAATATAGGAAGAAAAGCATAAAATTTACAATATCCTAGTGTAATGCTATGCAACGACAAAAAGCACTGTTGGTTCTTCTACGAGTTGCTCAGGGAAAATTTCGAAGTGTGGTAGAGCTCTATAGGGATTTTCGTTGGGCAAAGCAACACAAATTGGGATCAGCCATTATATCAATAGCTGTTCCGGATTTTGTTCTTAATTTAATATGAATAACTAACTCTTAAGAACTAGGTTTTAAAAAAAAATAAGTATCTGGAGTAGATTACAAGGATTCTACAAGGACAAACCCTAACCTTCATAAAAAATCCTTGTTTCCCACATAAGCATGCAAATTTTATGTTTTAAACACAACAAGCAAAAATTATTAATAAAATATATACTAGGAAAGTTAAGACTTCATTAAATTTAGAAAAACTTTTATAAGGATTTCCAAGCAAATACATTTTTTAAGCAACATCAGACCTTCAACCCAACCCGTAAGGAAATTATTGGTTTTACTGAAGTAAGAAATTGCTTTCTATAAACCAAGCATACAAAAATTTATTAAAATAATAATAGATTATAGAACTTAAATGGCCCTAAAATTGAAAAACTGTTTAATTGAGACCAATAGTGAAAAAAAAAAAGGAAATCTAAGTATAAATAGGTGTGTTTAAGCAATGTCAGTCCCAATTATATTAGTATTTGGTTTGTATACAATGGATCTTACTTGTAATCCAATTATGTGAAAATAGTGTCATTTGTAGAACGTTACCATCTCAATAGTAAAATAGAACATAGAATGTATTAAAAAAACCCATACTAAGCTTAAAATGTACTACCATGCTAATAGTAAAAAACAATTAAAAATGAAAAAAGAATAAAAAGATTTATTATATTATTCATGTTACGAAAATATCAAAAAACGAAACCAACTTTAGATAACTCTTGAAATAGATAATCAAAACATGAACGAAACGCCGACAAGAGATACCGGCAACTTTTGTCAAGCAAGCGCAAATACTTATAAAATAAATACTCCGAAGAATAACTCAATCCAAATACAAAACTTATTTTCTGACATCTGAAATCAAAACAAAAACGCTCAGTATTATTTGTTCTAACAAACTGTCACTTCGAAAACAACACACGCCTCGTGTATAACGGCAACCACGTTTTGCTTTAAGGAAACTAGTCAGCAATACATTTAAACAAATATGCTTATATTGAGCCATCAGAAACTTATAAAATAACGATTCACAAAGGAAACTCTTTAATTATGTAAATCCTTCGAAAAACAAACCTTGTAGTAAGCGCCATTCTCGCCGCACACTTCAACAGCAACGTCCTCCATTTTGCAGCAGAATACAATTACGGGGGCTGTATACAGTAAACTTTAAAGTATCCGGTTCTTTACCGGCATTGGAATTCAGAGCATTAGTTTAGAAGGATGAATCTGCCTGGTTCATAACAGTCTCAAATTACTAAGATAAAGAATAAAATAAATAACATATAAATTTAATGGATTCTATAATGTAAAAAGAACTATGGTTTGAAAACGAACGATACTGAGGTGATGGTTAACCTTTTCAACTTACCTAACCGCGAAAATTAAAATATACTTATAACTAATATAGTTGCATTTTTAAGTTTCTTACAAAAACAAGAAAATATTAATGATAAATTGAACGGCCATTTGTTATTTGATTTCAAAAGGAAAAGATTTATGTTTATAGGTTGGTTTGGTTTGAAAAACTTTGAACTGCACAAAAAAGTGTTGATGACGGTTTTCTCTTGGAAGACTCACGATGAGATAAAGGCATAAGACTGTCCCGAGTAATAAAATTAAGAGTTCCTCCAGAACATAGATTTATGCTCCACAGCATGACACTTTTGGTACATCTAGGATTCGATAATCTCAAGGCTCTCTCCCAAAAACTTTCGTTGTTTTCTTTTTCTCGCAATTTCGTTCTGAGATGAATCTTGTCGTATGAAAATCGGTTTTAAAAGTAAAAAGAAGGGGGGGGGGGGACAGAATGACCGTGGTGGTTAGTATTTGCATAAGGGAAAGCAAAAACCTTAGATGAGCAAAAACATAGCTGCTTGTATTGATATTCCAGCTCCATTAGGATTAGTTTAGTAACTAAGGGTTGTAGAATGACTTAATAATACACAATCAAAAAAATAAATACTCCCCCTTACAGCTATCGATTTGTATGTCTTTTCTTTACATGCCACCAGGGCCGCCGACAGGGGGGGGGCAAAACTATGCATTGCATAGGGGCCCGTAAAATGTTAAAGGGCCCGCGCCAGCGGGCCCTTTAACATTTTCAACAAAAATCAAAAACAATTCTTAAAAAAAAAAACTTCAAAAAATAAAAAAAAATTTTTAAGAAAAATAATTTTGATATGCGATTCACACAAATATTTATTAGTTTAAAATTAACATTGGGCCCGTAATGTCCAGGTTAAGGGCCGTTGGTCGAAGGAAACCAAAAATTGCATCACATTATTAAAAAGATTACATCTTTTAAATTATTTTTGTAAAATTAGTTATAATTAGTATTACAATATTTATAACTTTCAATCGTTTCTTTTGTAAGACAAGTCGATATGCAAAAATTCAAGTATTTAATAAGCTCGAGGACACGCTGTCGACACTTTAGAGTATATTCACGGGTAAATTTAATGAAGGAGCCTAAGATCTCCATTCTTTTAGCCTCGAAATTTATTAAATTTATTAGGCAAAAAAGCGGAAACGGTAAATGTTAGTGTTTATTGTCATTCTTATTACATATTTCTTTAAAAACTTTTTAGCATTTTTTTAAAAGGGGCCCTTCGGTGATATTGATTAATACCCCCCCCCCCCCAACACACACATACCTTTTATTTTTGAAAAAGCAATTAACATTTATGATTAGGGAAAGCCCCCGTTCGCATTTACTGAATGTGTAAAACAAATATTTTTAATAACAAATGACAGGGTATTTGCGCTTTTAATGCCATTAGTCCAGTTAATATCAAAATTTTAGTGCTGATATTTTTGCAAATTTGAAAGAAATTTGAACAAAACTGAAGTATCATAATTAGTTTTTTCCGAAACATACTATTTTTGATATGGTTATGAAATAAAGTATACACCAATTTTAGTGTACGAAAAATAGTTGCAGCTGAAACTATTTTACAGCAATGCTTATTAAAGAAAAATATCCGGTTTGTCACTTTCAGACGACTCGAAATATTGACGGGGCTCGCCGTTTTTCGTCCTGTGGGCAGACAAGATTTTTTTTTGAGCAAGGAAGGCGAGAAGAGAGTTTTTATTTTATTCATTTCCTGTTTGTCTGAGGGTGATAAACCCCTCAATCCCAGTTTCTTATCTATATCTTGATCTCCTGCTTCTTCTTCTACTAGCAAAAGAGTAAAAGACTAGCGGGACCAATAAAAAATCAGAATATCCCTCACTCAATGACCTTGACAGCAGACACTGTCCGACTGTCCCCCAAACCGGCAAACCCCAGAAGTTTGAATTGCATTTCTCGTTTCTCGCGCGCGCGCGCTCTCTCTCTCTCTCTCTCTCTCTCTCTCTCTCTCTTTGTCAAATAAAGATATTTTTAGAAATAAATTCTGGTTATTTAAATTAAATAATGAAAATTACTAAATTTGCAGAGCTGAATTCAGTGATTGATTTCGAAAGTTCTCATGACATAAGATGTAAGTGATGATTTGTTATCTTTTATCTAATTAATTATTTTCTCTATTGGTTTAATAGTTATAATTTTGTGATGTTGTATATAGTAACTAAGATGATGTTAAGCTTATTTGATAGTTAAGTTAATATTAACAGGGTCTTTTAAAGAGGAAAACTTTAAAATCTCCGCATTATGTTGTATAACTATTTGCTTTTTACATCAGAATTTTCCTTTTATTATAAATATTTTGAAAATTGCATTGTGTACATCAAGGAGTTTCAGTATTTTTCCCAAAGAGGTCAATACAAATCTATTTAAAAACAAATTAATTCAAAAGTTTGTTTTAACACTTTGTCAAAGAAAACCAAACTACCAATGAAATCGTAGTTCGTAGCGCTTGACGTTATAAAAACCAATGATCTTGTTTCAACACTTTGTCAAAGAAGACAAAACAACCAATGAAATCCCAGCATGGAGAGTGTGACATCATAAAAAAATATTCCCATTGAAGCAATTATATTCAGTAACTTTAAAATTTCTTCACTAACAATTTGTTCTAAATATTATGTAAAATTGTTCATTTTCAAAAATTGACTAATAATTTAAAAACTATAAATAGAAAATTCAAACTCAAATTTTAATTAATATTTAAAAAAAATAATAACATTAACAGAGTGGACATTGTATAATTTTGTAATTTTTTATTAGAATGGCACATTAACTGAAACCTTTTTGATAGTCGAAAAGTTGAAAGTAACCTCTCTGGGAACGCGATACTTTCAGGCTGGGAATATATGCAATAAAGCTAGGCGTGGGTCGTGGGTGGGGGGACGCGAGGGTAAAAAAACCACAAGGTCAAGAGTGATAGTTAACATTTGGCCGTTTCCGTTGGAGTGGTGATCGGATCGGGTGAGTTTGCTTGTGTATTTTTATTGCATCGAGGAGTGCATGCTCATTGTATATCTCCTGTTTGTTGCCCATATATTTGGAAATATATAAAGGGGAATTTGATTGTTATTATATATTTGGGGGGAGAGTCTATCAAAAGTTAATTACGGTTCTATGCTAGACGAAAATATCTATTGTTAAATCTGAGTTTATTTAAACTATTTAAAAAAAATTGCACATTAAAAACAGTGTCTTTTAACTAAAAGGGCTGCTGTCTTGAAATTACCCCAACTAACAACACTAAAACTCGTTTTAGAAAAAAAAAAGCGTTTCTGCCACGAAAAGACCCTGTAGTCTACTTTCCTTTAAAGTTTAACTTCGAATGGATACCACGGTCCTGGACCGTCATATCAATTAAAAAGTACTTCATACCAAGGTCTTCCAAAGTTCTGGGGTGTCTGACGGTATTCGTGTTACGCGGTCTTTGATGGTGACCCACGTCTGACAAGGGGCTTTAGATTTCCCCAAGACACGAGAAATTTTTGTTAAAAAATAAATCAGTAAGTTTAATTAGAAATAAGGGTTTTAAGTGTCATTAACAGTTGCCATAAGTTTAAGATCATTATAATGAAATAATTTTATTTTAATTAATCAATATTTTTATGTTTAATATAATTGTTAATTAATAATTGACTTATTAATTAAATTTTTTATTAATAAAATTAATAAAATATAATATATTTAATTAACTTATTAATTAGTTAATATTATTGATTAGAAAAATGTTACTAATGAGTTAGGGGCCCGAAGTAAGTTGCATAGGGGCCCATAAATCCTGTCGGCGGCCCTGCATGCCACAAACTCCACTCCTCCCAAAGGAAGCTAGAAATAGGCAGCCCGAAATTATTGCATTAAGACTCCACTCCCATGCATCCGAAGTAGCTATCAACTCGTGTGAACATTTTTTTTACATGCCCCAAACTACTCTCTTCCCCACCCCATAAACAAAGCCAACTGTCAACGCTTTATAAATGCTCCAAGTCCAGTTTATTTCAAAATATATAAATAAGGTTCAAAATAGAAGCTCTGATTCGTATTTTTTCCCCTTCCATCAGTTTGAAGTTTCGTAGTGAAAAAGTGAATTTTCGTCACACATACAGTTCTACAGTTTACGTTACACCCCTACCAACCAAAAATTCTAACTTATATTAACCCATGTTCCCAACCCAAAATTTCTTGGATATTTTTTTCTGCATAGATACACCCCTGATAAATTGATCAATATTAACTAAAACGGTTCCGAGTTACCTGGAGAAACTTTTTGGCGTCTTTTACAATTTTGGCGATGTTTTTTTTTTTAACATCCATAACTTAACGATTAAAAGTCTAAATGACGAAATATTTTGATATTGCTCTATTTTGTTAGTACTGGGAGCAGTTTCTCTACCAATAAATATTTTAAATCTCTCATAGAAGCATAAGATTCAATTTCTTTAGTTACTTTGAAAATTATAGAAAAAGTTCTTTATTTTTTTTGCAGCCGATTTATCCGAAAAGTATTAAATTATGAAATTCAGAAAGGATTGCGTCAATTGTAACGAGTGTATTGTGCCTATAAAGATGGGCTTACACAGAGGAACTGAGTCCACAGGACATAACTTTTTCTGATCCTTGTAGGGTTCATAGTTCATACTCTAATTTTTAATAGTATAATTAAGAAGTTATTTTTTTGAGTACAGTAAAAAAAAATTCAGGAGCTATATTGTGCTCCCTTATAAAAATATTTAAGCTAAAACTAAGCCTTTTTTAAAAACCAAATCATTGACCAGCAATTAAATTAAAACCTTGTGGAAATTAATTAAAATAGAAACTAGCAAAATTGCGACCAACTTTAATAAGAAAAACCTTAATATCAAATAATTTGCCGACAGTAGCAATTGAAAAAATTATTAAATTTCCAGACAGGCAAAATCACATTTTTTTAAAATTGAATTCTTCAAACTCATAGAAAACTATTTTCCATTAAAATTAAATAGTGCTTCAGGACATAAAACTTCAAATCAGGATTTCTAATATAAATTTCAGGAGTTCTAAGGGCCTTTAGGCATAAAATATAAAATTCAGGAGTTTTTTTTTTAAGGAGGAGTATGAACCCTGGCCTTGATTGACGGTTACATGCAACATGAGCATAGGAGAGAAAATAAGGTGTCAATCAAAGAGAAAAAAAGGTAAGTCCTGTTAGTCAAATTCAACTGAGCATGTAAAAAATTTTCATTAATAAATTCTAGTCATTTATATACTTTATTTAAGCTAAAATATATAATCAAAGTAACAGTTCCAAGAAACGACAATGGATTATAATTTGGCACAAGGTACAATAGGACAGAATCTAGAAAAGCTCCAGTCATAAAAAAAGCACATAAAAGTAGCACATACTAAGATAAGCCAACTTTAATAAAATATAATTACAACAAATAGTAAGTAAAGCAGTTTTACATTATTATTTTTTCAAAATTTGTCTCTTCATAGAATTTCTTGTACAAAAATTACAATAGACTTTGATACACATTAATAACACATTGCGGCTATTTTGGGGTCAAAATTTGGTAAAGATGCAAAAGAAAAAACACAAATAAACACATTTTATCATAAAATTTAAACTTATCTAAACATGATAAAGTAACACACAATTCAGTCTAGATAATAATAAAAAAAAACTTTAGAAGTAGCACTTGACGCTTTTGTCAAATAAAATATTGCTTATTAGAACTTAGTCAATTAAATACCAAAATGAAAAAAAAAGTCTTTAGCTTTAATAAAATAATGAAAATGAAATTAAAAGTGTGAGGGATAAAACATATGTGACAAAAAAAAAAAGTAATATCTAGTAACTTAAAAAGATAAGAATGATTAGGTGAGTCAAAAAAAGATTGTATAGCCTTCTCTACTGAATGATGCACATTAATAATATGAAGACATAAGAATATAAATGTACTACTATAGTCAATAATAGTTAAATCAGATGCCACGTAAAAGACCATTAACTTAAGCAGATTTTTCTCAAAAAGTCCAAAATAAGCAATACCAATCAGTTTTCTTTTGCCTTTATCTTAAATATGGACACCCCGAGATAGCCACAGCCTGCATAGTAATCAATATTTTTCTGTACAAAGTTTTACACATAAGACTAGCCATCCTTTTAAGAGGCATTAGTGGTTCCAGTTTTAGACTTGTGCAGGAACACTTTGATGATTCCGCTGAAGTCACCGCTGACCATCACATAGTACTTGTTGAGGTCTTGCTCCATCGCTGCGGCGACTTCCCCGGTTTGCTCTTTCATCAGCTGCTTTATTATGAAGGAGGGGTTAGGAGCGAATTGTGCTGACGTTACAACAGCGTTGTGACCTAAAATTATGAGAAATAGAAAGAATTATAATAACTATTTTATTGTAAAGATAAAAAATAGAATTGTGCTGTCATTACAACAACGTTGAGTCTTAAAATAGAGAGAGATATAAAGAAATATAATAAACTATTTTATTGTTTTTTTTGCCAATGCGGATGTAATATTGACAGCTTAGTTAACTATTTTATTGTAAAAACAACAATCAAAGTGTGCTGCCGTTACAACAGCATTGTGTCCTAAAATTGAGAGAGATAGAAAGAATTGTAATAAATAGTTTATTCTAAATATACGCCATCGAATTAGGATAACATTAACAGCCTTTTGTCCTAATTTTGAGACAAAAAATTTCAAAATTATTTTGGAGAATTTTTTTTCAATAAGTATTTTATTGTAAAGATAAGACATTAGAGAGTTAGAAATAAGATATCCCAAATATGCGAATGTATGCAATTAATTTTCGCAGATACAAATGTGGAACAAAATGACAGAAATTTTTTATTAATAAATCATTATAAAGCCAAAACATAATGACGGTCATATACATAAAAGAGGTTTTTCTTGTTGATTAAAAGTAATTTTTAAAGTAGTTGCTACTCAAGTGCATTGTTAATAATGATTACTTTCAATTTATTCTGATAAAGAGTATGATTTTCTCCACTATTTAATCTCGTTATGCTAAGCACTAGTCTATATTGTGCATTCTAAATTTAAAAATTTATGTTTACCCGTATCGGGAAACATCAATTATTAATCAATTTTACTTGAAATAACTTTTTTAAAAAATAAATTTAAAACACAAAAGGTAACGAGTTCAGTGATTGGCCTTCTCATTCATTATTGAAAATAATAAGATGTTATAGCCCAAAATAGGTGTGACAAAGGTTTTTAAAATTCCTGCCATTAACAGTTGTCATGTTGGCAACAGTATACCAACAATCGGAAAAGCAATATGGCAGCTAAAGATGGGAAGCCAATCACTTTACTTGTTACCCTATAATCACTACCATTTGAAAAAATAGAATTAAGATAACATTTAAAAAAAGGGACAAAATTAATGATATATTTAGAGTGTAGTTGTGCATTCCAAAACTTGGGTTAAAGTTGCTGCTATTAAAGGAAAAGAAAACTGGCTGATATTTTTTTTAACACCTTAAGAATTGAATAATAGGTAACAAAAAAATAGCAAAATAAATTGATTGAAAACATTTCTTATGATCTTGCCTTTTACTCCAGTCCAATAGTCGTTTCTGTCTCGTCGAAGTTTTGCATAATCATGAGAAGTCTTCCACAAATATATGAATTGGTTTTCAGAACCACTGAGAATGTATTTACCATCATGGCTATAATCATAATTACATAATTATTATCTACATAATTAATACACAACATATCTACATAATTGATACATAATTATTATGTAGTGTTTATTGAAAAAAAAAATGTTTAATGAAAATAAGGCCTTTTAAAGATTAACACTAAAATAAAATATATATTTCTGAAACATTATGAACATTAAAAAAAGTGTGGGGATTTTTATCTTTCTGATGCTTATGATCGAAATAGGACAAATAGTGTCAAAAAATATAAAAAAATATCAATATATTTTTTTAAATAAAGTAAATGCATTGTGCACTTTGAAACATACAGTATGTATATGTTTTCTTTTATTCAGACACTAAGTCAGGTATTAAAAAATTTTAGCAACAAAAATACTGTAGAGTACAAAATGCAATTAAATATATTTTTTTTGCATTGAAATTTTCTTGATATATAATATCTAAATAGATACACATAAAACTAAATATAAATTAATATAAAATAAATGCATTTTAATGAATTGAAAAAGAATACAAATAGAAATTGTAATATAGGACGATAAAATTTTGTGTTTGACCAGAACAACTCACCTTAAGCTGGCTTTTATTTGACTGCTCAAATTTACATATCCTTTATATTTACATGTTAAACATAAGTCTCTCAAATCGTACAATCTAATTCTAGAATCATTTGATGTCACCAGTATCTGAAATAAATTAAATATTTTTTCATGCATTAGCAATATAAAATCTAAAAATAAAAGATATATCTATAAAAAAAATTGGGAAAGTCACAATTGATAAAAAAGGAAAGTAAAAAAAATGAATAGCAAACTGCTGTTGTATTATTCAATAGAGTAGTTTAAACAGTTAAAAATATAAGTAAAAAAATCTTTAAAAGCCTAATTGACCAAAAAAGCTAAATCTATTGAGAAAAATTGTGAATCATATACAAACAAAACTGCATTTGGCAACAAAGGAATTACAATTTCAAAATCTAACCTTGAAATAACACATTAATAAAATTATTGAGTGACACTAATTCACACTAAGTGCATAGAAATATTATGCTTTTTAAGACAATTAATATTTTTAAAAGCTAAGTAATGAATTTTAAAATATCAACAGTGAAATTTAAAAAAAAAAAATTGCAATTCATAAAGAAAATAGGTATTAACCTTGTCTTCACCAGGTACTTCTTCAATACCACTTATTTTTCTTCCCTGTTTATTTTTACCTTTTGTACTTCTGACAAGGATTTGAGTGTAGTATTTAAGATGCTGTAATAAAAATAATATGTATTAGAATCCCTTAAAAATTTACTTTCTCAGATATACAAACAAATATAATTAACTTATCTACTTGATTTTCATTGAGTTTTATTCAAATCAATACTTAAATTTAATATATATGCCAGTCATTAAAAAAAGATCAATTTGAACTACATTTAAGAGAATGTACAGTGGTGTCCAAAAGTGTGGACACATTTTGAAAATTTCATATTTTTCAACTTTGTGTGATTACAGAATATATTAATTGTATATCAAATTAAAAGTAATTTAATCTTTACGAGGACCACTGTGTGCAGATCGCTGAAGCCATCTATGAGACCTTTGGTCCCATATAATCTATATCCATGGACACAACATCATCATCATCAAAGTCACTTCATGTAGAATTAAAAATAAATGCAGTATTACAATTTCTGTATCACAAATAAGTTATGCAACTAATAGTATGATCTGTCTTAGTTTTGCAAGTCATTAAACCACCAACTTGTATTGCAATTTCAGCATAAGAGAATCCATTGCTTGTGCTTGTTTGTTCAACTAAAATGAGCATAACTTTATTTGTACTACAGATACTTTAATTCTGTTTTTTTGATGAAATTCTACATTAAATTACCTTCAACTTAATATTTAAATGTTTGCATTTAAGTGAAATTTAATAGATGCAAGCACACAGGTAACAGTTGAAACATGTGAAACTTTCGAAAAGTGTCCACACTTTTGGCCACCACTGTATATTATTTTAGCAATACAGCTTTTTCATATTAAGGGCATTTTTTTATAAATACTGCTTTTTACAATAACCAAAAGATGGCAATTTTTAAAATGATGCAAGAGAACACATTGATATTTATTTTATTTCATACAATGACAAATTTGAACTGAACAAAATGTCAATTTACATTTAGAAACACCAAAGAGACAATCCAGATATAATTTAATAAATTTCAAAAAAATAAAATAAATGCTGACCAGCTGAAGTGAATTGGGTAATTTTTTTTAGCGTTGCTTGCAATCAAATTTATGCATAAAATATAATTTGTAATTCAAACTAAGATTCAGTCAGTAGTTAAAGCATGCCTTCTCCTCTTTGCAAATATTTTTTTTTTTAAACAAGTAAAACATTTCATCACATCTTTGTACTTGGCCTCTATAAATATTAATGTGCTTATCTAAAGTTAATTGTTTAAAAAGTTACTTGGATTTGAGAAGAACCAATATATCCAGTTTTATTGCCTTCATAACAGTCACATCTGAAATTCTATAGTAAGACCACTATTAATAACTTAATTCTATTTTCTATGTTCTTTGTAAAGTTTGGTTTAGTTAACTTCTTATAAGTGGTCATAAAAAATTAATTAAGAGTATTAAGCAAAAGCCTATGGTTAAAGAACTTTGTGGTTTTACATTTCGGCATACTTACCAGAATGAAGGCTTAAATAAACAGTTTAGTTTTCCTATTTTTCTACATTTAAAATAAATATAATTTGAATACAGTTTATCAGGGGTCAAGTTTAGTTTTCCAATGTTTTATACAATTAAAAAACGTAATTCGCAAATTTTGTTTTATAAAAAGAGATATACTATTTTTTAAGTAATTTGTCTTCGAAGAAAAGTTGTATTTTTTACATTTTGCGGGAATAATAACTATGTATATCTTTCTTAGCATTTTGTTAATTTTTTGCAAATCAATTCTTACAGTAAATTATTTGGTAGGACTTAATATATACATTTTTATTGCGAACCAATTACTACTATATTGAATTATTTTTCCCCAGGTACTTTTTGGGTTTTATGATTTTAGGAAGAGGTTCCACAGCAGGCAAGTTCATATGAAATGAAGTTAAAAAACCGGAGTGAACTACAAAATGGTTCAAAACTTTACTTTTTGGTCAGGAAAATCGTTGGTCACAACTTTTTTTCGCATTAAATTTGTTCATAAAAACACTCACATACCATAGATGACTAAGAACGCAAGAACTTCCCAATTGTACCTAACTGTTCATCTAGTTTATTTAAATTGCTAATTAGGTTTAAAAAATAAATTTAAGGAAAGAAAACATGGAACTTTTTATTACATTCATACCAGATTAAAATAAATTTCTCTACACTCTGTGCCAACTTAACCTTGGTAAAAACAAAGAGTAAAAAGGCAGAGGGAAAAGCGTGATTGGTCCGTAAGTTGGAAACTCTTGTAAGGTAATATTTACATATAAAATGATCAGAGTACAATTTAACAAAAATATACCATTCATTCTGATAAAAAATTGCCAAATTTTTCCAAATAATAATCAAATCTGTTATACCTAAATGAAATTATTATTTTAAACACGCTTTCTGGATGGATTCACAAATAATTTATGGAACTCTTTACATGCACAGAAGGATCTTCTCCATATTATATTTCTATTGACCCAACTTAGGTTGGCAAGGAGTGTAGAGCTATTTCAGTAAATAACTTTTCCTTAAATATATAAGCTACTTTCCAGGAGGAAACACTCACCTCAGTGTGATAAAATATACACCGCCCATCATATGTACCAACTACTGCTATCTTCCCGTTCTGGCAAAAATTGACAGCAGTTATCAGTTTAGTCTGTCCGTCCAACTCGTTCCAGAGAGTCACTTTCTTGTCCGGAATATTCCAAAGACGCAGCTTGCCGTCGAGAGACCCACTCAAAAAGTAACGATCATCCTAAAAAAACAAATTCCAATAAGGAATCCACTTTAAAAAGAAAATCATATCCAAAAAAATATTCCCTCAAATATTAAGTATTTTTTAAATTTTGAGAAGAGAAATTTTTTTTAATCTACATATTTTCAATCATTTGCATGTTCTAAAATGTCAAACCGTACTTTATTCACAAAATAAAAATTATTATCCTTTAAAGAACTAAAAAGAAACAACATAAATTTATTTCCATTTTTATAACTATTTGTCTTAAAACCAGGAAGAGTAACTAGATGTAATAATAGTAGTTAGAGTTTTGAAGTAGTTAGAAAAACAAATATTTTATAAGCATTTATCTTAAATGTGAAATATTCCTTTATTTTTGCCCAGGCCAAAGTAGACTTCATTTTTTATTTGACGTTACAACACACACACAAAAATTAAATATCCAAGTGTTTCTCAATTTATTGATAAAAAAAAGGTTTAAATAATTATTGCAGTACAAGACTATTTTATAAAAGAGCAAGGTAGGTAGTTTTGTTTCAGTTGGTGTAAAAAATGGTATGATGTAATGTGTATCATCTCACCAGTAGAGGGCGCTACAGTGCTAGTTATTTATCTTTGCCCACAATTGAATCAGAAATAAATTTGTCTTGAACAAAAAAGGATGCTTGATTTTTGCTGACCCTCCACCCGACAGCACATTTTGATATTGAAACTTTGAAAAAGTAAAGTTGGTTTAAACAGTTTTACTATATTGAGTTGAAAAACTGCTCTTAAGACGAGACAAATCTTTATTTAGGACAACACAAACATACAAGACAAAACAGCAGAATTCTGTAAGATCTAGACCATCGAAATACATATATCGAATTATATGTCGTTAATCAGTCACATTCTCAGCAAGTTCTGACAAATCTGTCACCAAGGCGACCCAAAGTTTGCATACACAATCTTCAATTCACTTTAGTTAAAAAAAGTCAGTCATTACAAAAAATAATAATTATGAGAAATTCCCTTCATTACACAGTAAAACAAATTTACAACTATATTATTTTAAGTGATATTAACAATTAAATTTGAAGAGAATAACTTACCTTGGGGTGAAATACAATGGCGGTTACAAAATCTATATGCTGAAAACAACAGAGGCATTCTTGTCGAGAAATGTGCCAAAGCCTAACTGTTTTATCCATTGAAGAAGACAGTATAAAGTAGTTCTGGGAAGAAAAAAAACATATTTTAATATCTAAAGAGTATTAATTAGAAAACCTGTATAAAATGTAATAATGTACCATGAATGGGGAAACTTTTTCCCAAGCTAACAACTTCTCAATAAAATTAACTCGACCAATGAGTTTATTCACGAATCAAGCCAGTAATAGGGTTTTATGCTTAGGACAAAGTTACCCCATTTAACAGTATCAAAAATATAAACATGTTTACAATATCAATTAACATACAATTGCAAATTAATATTTCATTTTATTCATAAAAATATACTTATTGTGAGGTATTGTTAAAATCACAACATTGAATAAGCATTTAATGCTACTACTACTTAAACACCTTTACATAAAAAAAATAATATATTTAAAAGTCAATTAGCATATTTAGATACAAAATTTTCAATTTTTTTTTGCAAAAAAAATAACTAAGAATAGTTTAGGTACAGACCTTTGACCATGATACGTCTAACAGCTCTGCAGTATGACCTCTGTACACACAAAAAGGTTTAGCTATGAAAGGACCTTTGTCATCTTCATTTTCTTCCTATAACAGAAAAAATATTGTAAAAAATTGATGCCATTTTTCTAACATTCTAAATTACTTTGAAATATTGATGTAAGGGGGGGGGGGGGGGGCAACCATAAATTGCCTGATATTTTGAAAAGGAGGAAAAATAAAAAATATCATATAATTTACTCCAAATAAAAAAAATAACAGTGTAAAACTAGGAGGTAATTAAATTTCAGTAAATTATATATAAATATCAAGTACACTTTTTTGTTCAGCTAGTACAGTGGTTACCAGGGGTTCAAATCATGGGTAAGACATGGATATTTGTGCTGTTGTGAGTACATGCGCAGAACATGCTCATTAAATCTGTGGGTCAGAAAGTCCTGTGGTTGGTCGTAGCACAGTTTACCATGGATGCAGGTCATCTGGAGAATTGCCCCTTCCCTCCAGCCACATGCCTAAACTGAGGAAGTGGCGCCATCTTGGAGTAGAAGTCAGACATCCACCCTCTCATGGGTACTCAAAAGCCTTGTGCCAACGGATGCCTACTGCAACCCTGTTGCCTTCCAGGCTACGGCCAGAAGGCACACGATAACAACAACTACACTTTTGACTTAAAATTATCTTCAACTTTCTGGCTACGTGGTAGTTTAGAATACAAGTAAAAGGATGTAGTTTTAAATCTCACATTCTCCAAAGTATAACTAAGATATAGGGCCCGGGCCCATTGATTGGCAACCTTTTGAATGTAAATTCATTGTGATAAGTCACAAATGAATGGACCGGACTCGACAGCTCAGTTACACCTTGAAGAGCTAGTTTTTCAACTAAGCCCTTCAAGTATATGTTTTATCATTTAAGGTCTTAAAAGAACATTCTTAGTCATTAGAGAATTAAAAAAAAAGAGTAAAATAACTTACTTGTTCTTCATGATCCAAGCCAGTCTCATGTGCAGAAGGTACAGGAGAGGTTTTACCACCTAAAAAAAGGTGGACAGCTGGTTAAAATTTTAACAGTAAAAAACAGTTTTTTAAAAAAAATATTGTAAAAAATTATACGCAATAGATTTAAACAAGGATTGTAAATTCTGAAAATTCAAAAGTTAAAATAGTAAAGATAAGGTGATGGGAAAAAACTTAAAGATTGTTGACATAAATAGTAACTTAATGACAAACACTTTTAAAGGGCAGCTCTTTTCGGCTTGATATCTCATTAAGCTATAAGTAAGGTTACATGCAGAATATCCAGCAAGATTTTATTCAACAAATGTAATACATGTTTTGCAATAACATTCAGCAAAATTCAATTTCATGCAAATAGTAATTTATATTTAATATAAATAGACATTTGAAGATCAATACAAAGTGGCCAGGATTCAAAATTAACGATTGCAACTTGCAAAGTTTAAATAAATATAAAAGCAATTTTTAAAAATATTTTTTAAAAAACGTACTCCCGGGTAATGTGCATTTTTTAAAAGTTGGTAGCACAGATTACCTCCTAAATTTCTTCATCCCATTTCCAACTCTGATATTGGGAACATGTAGCATTAAATTTTTTTAAGGTTTTTACACTTTCTTACTATGCACTTACTATTAATTTGGTACAAATATCACTAAATACCAATATTGTTAAGGCATAATAAATGATACGAAATAAACATACTTTCTGATTTTTCTTTATTCTTCAAAATTGTAAGGTTTTATTTTACACTTTCTTACTATGCATATATTTAAAGTATTTGGTACAGGTCAAATATCACTGAAGACCAATATTGTTAAGATAGAACAAAGGAGACGAAATAAACATACTTTCGGATTTTCCTGCATTCTTTTCTGCATTGTATTTGTGTCTCATGTCATCAAAATATTTATAAGCATCTTTCAAAACCCAAATACGAAGATCATGATCTTGACCAGCAGAAGCCTGAAAAAAGAAAATTTATAAAATTATAACCCATCAAAATATATATACATTGAATTTTATATATAAGCTAAGTAATATTAAATATATGTTACCAAGAGTCTTCCACATGTTGAAAATTTCATAGTCCAAATGGCTCCCTATTGAAAAGATAATTTTTTGAAACACAATGACATGATACACGTAACAATATGAGTATTAGTAGAAATGTTGATAAAATAAATTTTAAAAATTAACATTGAAAACTTTTACTAAAATAGTTTAACACTCAATAACTTAAAATATGTAAAATTGAACGTAACACACTTACAATGCATTTAAATAACTTCACAAACAATGAAAATATAACAACAACAGATATGTTTAATGTTGAATATAAAATGCATCACTTCTATCTGAGGGAAGAAAAAAAAGAGCAGCAATAACCCAAAATATCTTTTAGATAATTTATTTCAATAGTTTGAAGGTTTTCAGGAAATAAAAAAAAATCCAAAGAGAACAATACAAGACCAACATTAAGACAAAATTTAAAAATAAATAAATACTATAGCTTCTCCAGTCCAAAGCATAACATAAAACCACCAAGCTATATTGAAATTGAAATATTAGTTGCACAATTTCAAAAATTAGTTGCTTTGTTTAGAAAATAAGCTGTTTTGAAATAAAATACAACAAGCAAATATTTTAAAATAAATATATTTTGCAAAGCAAGGTCTGTAATAAAAATAGTAGTCCAAAAGAAATTAAGCAATAAACTCTCCCCCCCCCCCCCCCCCAACACACACAAAACAACCGATCACATTACAACAAAAAATCATTTATATATGTAAAAGTATTAATATAATAATTAATAAGGGTATAAGTGTGTAACAAATAAATATAAACTAAAAATACTAAAGTTAATAGGATAATCAAATGTTTTAAAAGTTATTTTTAACTTACTGTGTGTTCCCCACTGATTTCCTGTATAACCTTTATGCTTTCAAACTCGTTGCCTCCCTTCTCAGCAGATTTCAGTTTGCTGGACATTTTTATTTTGACAGATGTGCGTTGGTCAGCGAGAATTTCTTCTTCACTGTTGTCTTCATCACCATGACGTACATGAGTCACTAGAAATAACAATTCACATAGGTTTAGGAAAATCATTTGTATTAAAATAGATTCACAAGCTCATGCAATCTTTGAGTGATTTTCACAAAAAAGTTAACTTTCGCATCCTTGTTCTGTATCTTTCTAAAAATATTAACATTAATTAATTAATGTCTCTTGAATTTAAAGTACTCTTAAGAAATCATATATTATAACTATCCCATTATTGTAAAAAAAATGAAGTATTTTTACTATCACCTGTCATTAACACACATTTCTCAATTGCAAAACAATTTATTTTATCATGGATGTGTCACAGATAAATTTATTTGCAGCCTAATGTAATATGATTGTCTATTTTAATATTTATAATCAATAAACCTAAAATATTCTGTTATCATTTTATAAGTGTTAATATTTTGTTATCATTTTATAAGTGGTCCATATTTCTGCGGAATTACAATTCTATAAAAAATTCCATTTTTTCCCTGCATAAACTTTAGTGACATACATTTATAAAATAATGAATAAGAGATAAAAAATTATCTGTTTTCAATCTGTTACACCTAATCTATTAACTTGCTATTATCTATACAGTGGTGGCCAAAAAGTGTGGACACTTTTTGAAAGTTTCATATTTTTCAACTTTGTGTGATTACAGAATATATTAATTGTATATCAAATTAAACAATTTTATATCAAATTAAAAGTAATTTAATCTTTATGAGGACCACTGTATGCAGATCGCTGAAGCCGTCTATGAGACCTTTGGTCCCATATAATCTATATCCATGGACACAACATCATCATCATCAAAGTAATTTCATGTAGAATTAAAAATAAGTACAGTATTACAATATATGTATTACAAATAAGTTATGCAACTAATAGTATGATCTGTCTTAGTTTTGCAAGTCATTGAACCACCAACTTGTATTGCAATCTCAGCATAAGAGAATCCATTGATTGTGCTTGTTTGTTCAACTAAAATCAGCAAAACTTTATTTGTAATACAGATATTTGAATTCCTTTTTTATAATGAAATTCTCCATTAAATTACCTTCAACTTAATATTTAAATGTTTGTAATTAAGCGAAATTTAACAGATGCAAGAACACAGGTAATAGGTGAAACACATGAAACTTTCAAAAAGTGTCTGCACTTTTGGCCACCACTGTATATAGTCATTCAATGGTTAATTCATGTGAATATGACAATACAAGGGAGGAAAAAGTAGTTTAAATGTTCTAAATGCAACCTGTCCTGGTAACAATTTAACTATTCAATAAAAATGCTCAGAGATTAAGTCCTTTATATTATATAAAATCTGATTGATTGTCTATTTTTAGTCAATATTCTGTTAAAAGTATTTAATATATTGTAGACAAGTAATGCTTTTTTAAAATCTATCTTGAGCTTTTTTTAAATAAGGAAATGTAAAATTGGCAAAAAATTGTTTTCTGTCTAATTATCTAAAAAATTCTTATTTATCTAAAAAATTGTTTTCTGCTGATCTTAAATTTAGCTACTTAGATCATTGGATAATTTCAATAAATGCAGATTGTTGAAATATGACATTTTTTTTTTAAACAAAAATATGATGATTGACATCAGTTAGCATTTTATGAAAGTTACTCTATTATATGTAAATTAAGTTTAGGACACTTTCTACACAATGCTTTTTTCCCTTTTAAATATATATGTAGTACTAGAACCTGCAAAGTTAATTTGGGAAAACTCAAATTCATGTGACTTCTAATAAGCAGTAAAAAAATAATGAATTAGGTTGCTGGTAATATTTTATTTTTGAATCCCTTTAAACATTTCTAATAATAACTAATGATAATTATTTTTTTATTATTAATGAAAAATAAAAAATACAACACTAATTACTAAGAAGAAACTTATAGAATTAATAATAGAACTAATAAAAAAGTCTTGCAAATTTTGTGTAAAACATAACACAATAATTTTGTCTTCATTGTTAATTGTCTTAATTGTGAGATACTAAAACTTAATTTTAAAGGTCCGTACCTTTTTCAACTGCAGTTTTTATTCTGCTGACTTCGCTCTTGAACTTTCTTCCCAACTCGCGTCTGAAAGAAAGACTTTACGTCGCCTTTTTATTTTTCAACTTTCATCAAAATTATAAAAACACAGAAAACATAATAGTAAAAAAGACATAAAAACAGGGTTGCCATATTTAAGTAATATTCTCACATTTCTGGTTTTATCACATGAATTGTACATTCATCCAACAAGAAACTTAGTAACTTTTATAAGTAATTTATTATGCTCAGACAATTTCTCTTGGGAAATTATAAAAAATAATATAATTGAAATATTTTAATGGTCACACAAAATGTTTAATTCCAAAAAAGCATACACGCATTACATTTTAATTTTATGTTTTTCAAGCAGTTTGCCAAATCATCCTCTCCAAAAATGGTATCTGTTAACAGATATATACAATGAAACAAAATTAACATTTCAAGAATTTCTAAATTACTTTAACACATCTCAGACGTTTAGGTTCTTTTGTGACTGGCAACCCTATTAAGGAGTTAGTGATTTTTAAAATTATTAATATGTTATGATTAATTTAGTTCAGAAGGCAGACTTCAAATGTTAAGTGTTATAACTTTCACTCTACAACATGTGGCAAAACAATCAACTAATAAACTAATTAGGGACTAAAAATTAATGATACTTAGCAACCTGTATTTTGTTAGTTAAAACAGGTTATGTGTTTAGTAACTAATCTATTGTTAAATAATGCAAGTTTCTATACGAAAGCGAGTAAAGAACATATACTATATTTAATGCAAGGAACATTATTAATTTAACCCCTTAACTTCGAAACCGGCCCAGGACGGCTCTACCAGCAAACATCGGGAAGGCCGTTTTCGGCCGTTTCGTTTCACAAATAGGGGTGTTGGGTATGTTAAAAATTGAGCGTGCTGTGGAAAAAAAATTATCCGCTAGTGATCATTTCTGTCGTTAGTCATCCTATACAATCGGACCTTTTTGACTTTGTATAAAAATAACATTCTGAGTTAATTGCATGACACAAAATTTGCATAAGGGGCCGTCTTCATATTAAAAATGTTACTAACTTTAAAATTTCCAATGGCAACACCCCTTTTTGAGTCCATATTTCTAATCTATGACGTATTTTAATACTAGATGCCAAATTTTGTTAGTTTTTAAGCATATTAGGGGAGTTAGAGACATGCAAAGTTTAGGTGCCATAATGTTAAATGAGTTGCACATAAAAAACTATCCCAATCTATAAATAATTAAGATAATGAAACGAATTTTTTACTGAAAAGTAATTATAACAACCCAAACAAAATGCATTCAATATTGGGGCATTTAAAACAATTTTTATATTTTAAAATAATCATTATTTTAATTTTTAAAAAAATTATGAATTGAAACCCCTTAATATTTTTACAGAAATATATTTAAGACAGGAAGTTTAAGTGAAATCCCAATTTTTAATTTCTTTTATTCATAATTTGCTGAGTAAATCACAAAATACTTTTTAATTGCGCTTCAGGGGACTGTGTATAAGATTATATATGAACTTGAAAAACAAATACGGGGTTTTAAAGGAAGATAAACATCATTAAACCAACAACCTTGAGATAGTCCCCCATAGGACATCAAGTGATTCGATGGAATAACTCGTTATATATTCATCCAAATGTAACAAAAACTAAGATTTAGGGGTTTTCGAGGATGCTTAACATTTCTAAATAATCAAATATGGGTGACTATTGGAAATTTCAAAGTTGTTAACATTTTTAATATGAAGACCTCCCCCTAATGAAAATTTTGTTTCATGCAATTAACTTAGAATGTTATTTATTCACAAAGTCAAAAAGATCCAATTCCATAGGATGACTACCGGCCGAAATAATCACTT
Source organism: Hylyphantes graminicola (assembly GCA_023701765.1). NCBI lineage: Eukaryota > Metazoa > Arthropoda > Arachnida > Araneae > Linyphiidae > Hylyphantes > Hylyphantes graminicola. The sequence continues at coordinate 20,190,039 of CM043117.1, forward strand.
GGGTATTTTTTGATACAGGACCATTCCATTTCGCTTTTTTTCCTGCCTAGAAAAACTCGTATTTCGGGGATGAGAAATTCTCCTACCCCTGTGAGGTTAAAGGGTTAAGAGCAATGAATAATGAGTTTTTCTGTTTTGCTCCCTACCCATAATAAAGAGCATATATCGACTGAACACATGTTTAAAAATTAATCGCTAATCTCAAATTGTATTTTTAAATGTTGCAAAACAATCTTGTAGTACTTATTAATCTTAAAGCTTATTAAGAATAATAGCAATAAATTTCCAAATTTTTTTAGTTTGCTGTACTTGCCAGTTTTCCTTCTATGCATTGAAATAAACATTGAAAAACAAACTTTTCATTACAGTATAATTATTTTTCAGGAGATGAAATTGCTGATAATAATAATAAAAAAAATCAAATTCTAGGGATGCAAACACAATTATGATGAAAATTTAAAACATAATTTATTCTGGGATTTGATAGGCAAGCAAGATTAAGGCAAAAGCAGATTTGATTAAGGTAAAATTTTTAAATAAATTGGACAAATATATTTTAAAACATTAATATTTTTGTAAAAATATTAAATTTTTTTGTCAGTGAAATTTTTATTTAAAATTCAAATCCCGACTATAATCTAACTCTAATAAAACAAGACAGATTTTTAATAATGTTCCTTGTATTAGTTAAAAATAAATTGACTTACGTTCGCACCCAAGCTCTCGCACCCATTTCTAACGGATCCGTTTTTCTGCTATCCACACTTTCTTCATCTGATTCTTTATCCAATGCAGTGGTACTTCTCAAAGAGAAAAAAAAAATACTTTTATAACACTACAACTCATAATGAAAATTGCTAAAATCTTCAAACAATAAAGAAAAATATCAATAGTGAAATTCTTCCTAAATCTGAACATTACAAAAATTCCTTTTAAATTTTGTTCATTTACAGATAATAAAATACACAAAATAATAGGCAGATGTCAGATTAGAACAATTTTATGATTTGCATATCATGTTAAAGAAGACAACACTAAATTATTGAAAAATATACAAATATTTTATATTACGGAAAAATAACACAAGTGATTTTATATAATATATCTTAATTAATGTAATTATATTTTAACATGTTTGTCACACAAATAAATAGCGTTAGGTGCAAATGTAAAGTAGTAGTAAAAAAAGCTATTAAAACATAACACCAACAATTTTAAGCACTGGCAAGAGTATAAATGAGTTATTCAGAATTTTGTACCTCACATATTCTGATGTCAGCCGCATAATGTGTAGGGATAAAGGATTTAAGCACTTTGGCAGGTGCTCTTCTGCTAAACTCAGGGGGATTTGTTCACCCTGTGTCTAAATTTCTCACTGTAACTTGGGCTAAAATTTCCTAGAGATAAAACAAATGTAAACTGTCATAAGGGTTGCCTCACTTTTTGGTTAAAAAAAATCAAGGACTATTTAACGACTTTTCAAGGATAAATTTCTCCATTTTCCAGGACTGTATATTCAAACATGCAACACCTAAATTTCACAATAGCCTTTAAAAATTCATTTAGAAAATGAATAAGAGTTCTCTAACTTCCAAATAAACCTAATATGTATTATAAAATAGCAATTTAGTTATTAAAAAATCCATCTAAAATTACTTACTCTGCCTTCTTGAATTATACATAAACAATAAATCAAAAAGTAAAATCGGAACTGATTCACATTGAAAGAAGTTTTTAATGAAGCCAAAATTAACATTTGCAACAGCCATAGAAGACGACATTTGAAGACTCTGTGTTAATATTTGACAACACAATTAAAGAAAACACTACCAAGTTATCTCTAAGCAAAAAATTAGGGACTTTTCAAGGTTGATAATGTTTTTCAAGCACTTTCATGACCTTGAAAATCAATGTATTATTTTCAAGCACTTTTCAAGGTTTTCAAGGACCATAGCAACCCTGCATCATGCTAACATGAATTTCTGCCCAAGAAAAACAGATTGTATTTTACCATCATACGAAACTTGGTAGTAACGTAAAAAAATTACTTATAAATGAATAAATATTTTACATAAAATCCTGCAGAACATGAAGAAAATGCTTCAAAATTTTGTTTTTGTTAATCTTAAAAGTTTCAGAGTTCGGATGACTACATTTGAAATCTTAAGGAAATGGAAAAAGCAATTTTTATAAGATTTTTTTTTTAAATACAGAAATACTTGGTTTTGTTTGGGAAAGAAAAATGTCTTGTAAGTTGAAAATGAAAAGAAAAGATGCATTTTTAATGACTGCCATTATTTCCATTCTCTAAATAAAATATTTAAATGTTTTAAATTCTTGTATTATTCTAATATGATTAAAAAAAATTATTGAAAATTTAAATCTTACACTAATAGAATATTAAAAAATAATTATTATTATAAAAAGTAACTTCATAAAAGCTGGTTTTGAAGCTCCAGAGTTCACCTTAATGAGATATGATAACAAATTGTACATAGAATAAAAAAGATATTGAATGGAAGACAAAAAGAAACCTAATACTAGTAACAAAATTAATAGAATGGCATAAAAGTTAAACTTATTGAGCTCTTTTCAATTCATACCTGTCCAGATGCGATATGTGATAAAAATTTCAGAAAAAATAAGAGTATTTAAGCAACTAATGTGAAGGCATAAGAATAAAATAAAATTGATTCATTTTCGTACATAAGACTAATTTAAATCTCTGCAGTAAATGTTCTAAGAAGAATCCCCACCATTCTTGTTTTTTAAGGACTGGGCGAATTCTGCTGTCCCAAACACTAAATTCGATTCTTTAATCATTAAGTTAATAAATTAACTTATTAAACTAAATAAAATTTTAAATTATAAACCCTGAAATTGTTTAAAATATTTATTTATGTGGATCAATAAGTGAATTTCTAACAAAACCTACCAATTTGGATTTTAATTAAAGCTTTTCTCTCACCTGGTCAGAAAGTGGCCGTCCAGAGTCAGACCTGGTCCTGACAATGAAAGGCTGCTTCATGTCCTCCAATGTAGATCCTTTCGGGCGTTCCATAGGTTCTGACACATCTGGACAACTCCTGGCACTCGAAACTGCTCCTAAGCTGTCGCTGCCAACCTTTAAGAGGGAGTTGGAAGGGGCTGAATTGTCACCGCTAGGTCCTTCTGCCCTGTCTTGTTCGCGATCCTGGAAAAAAGTAAATATTGTCGTATCACTATTTCATACTCATTTCTGCGCTTTTTTTTATGCTCCTACAGATAATCCATTTTTCTCTCTTCTTTTTCCTTTAGATTTTATTTTAATAAACTCGCCCACAGGAAGCCACTCGCATTTCAACCGAACGTTAAATAATTTTTAAAAAGTTTATTCTGTAAGGATTGCGTAAGCTATGTTCCGAACACATGCTTCTAGAAAGCATTATAGTAATTACTTGTTTATCGTATTTAAATAGGAAGTCATAAAAATTCGATTTTATTTTTTTACATATTGATTGCATATTTCAAAATGTGATTGAAATTGTGACACAGGGTGTACAACCATTACTGAATATTGTGCTAGTTATATGTAATGTTTTTGTATCTATTCTGCCCACTAATAAAGGCTTCTGTTTTATATCAAAATGCTTGTCCTTTCAGTTACATTGTGCATAGCCCAGCCTCTATCTTCTGTTAGACTTTTTTTCATTTTAGACCTTTAATGAATGTTTCCAATTTTAATTGTAAAACACAACACAATAGTATTACAGTCGAAATATCTACACTACAATAGCAATGTTTTTTTTTGTTAGAAAACTAAATAAGTTATTTTAGAAATGGTTTCCAGTCTATGTTGAAAGAATCAGTGTACACAAAAGAGTAGAACTAGAATACTTAATACAAATTGCTTAAATATGCGTCAATGTGGCCACATGACATCCTCAAGATTGCGAATTACAGGATAGGAAAATCTTAAGTACGAAGGTCATAATATCAAGTGGTATTTGAAAGAACCCTTGTATGTAATTGGCATGGGAACTTTCTGTAAAAGATTAACATAGAGCTTTTATAAACTTTAATTAAGCCTCAAAGGTAACAAGGGCTGCCTAGATGATGCTCCCCACCCCTTAGATAAGGAAATTTGGCGAGTCTGCAAAAGGCCTAAATTGCCAACAGCATCTCTATTCTCAGAATTAAACTATTTGTCTAACAGGGCTTTTCTCATTCTAGTTTAAATCGACAGTCATAGCTGTGTATATCTCTTTAAATATATATTTCCAAATAAAAAAATCAATCTAACTGAAAAACTAAGTCAATGAGAGTGTGGGTGGTTGACTGCGAAATTAAATGCAAAATGCAACTTGAGCTTGAGCAAACTATTGGCTGGTAATTTAAATGCATAAGTAAATTAATATTGTGTGTTTATATGTCAATTTACAAACATCCAACTAGATTGTTACAAACGAAATACATGATATTCATAGTTTATGGGTTAAGTTCCACTTGATCAGACAAATCTTTAACACACAGAATAAAGAATGTATCAAGACTTCTAAAACTTCACTTGAGGTTTAACAACGTATTGTCTCTCCTCTGGAGCAGTAGCACCTAGCAGATCCAGTGCTGATCCTGAGATCCAGAGAACTCCCAATTCCAATTCTTTGCAAGGCTCTTCAACAGGATCAGTGGAATCTCGGGAAGGTTAGGACTAGGGGTTGGCTGACTTAGTATCCTGAAAGGATTATAGAAGGATAAAGACAGGGTACAGGTTGGTGGTGCCAATAAAGTGGCTCCCAGTATGGAAATTATGGAAACTTATGGAACTACACTCTTTTGCCAACCTAACTTGGGTTAAATAGAATAAATGCCATGGACGAGACGAGATTCCTCCTTTCGCAGATGTAAAGAGTTACATAAATTATTTTTGAATCCATCCAGAAAAAACCTGTTTTAAAACTTTAATTTCATTTGAGGTCTAACAGATTTGATATTTGAATATTTTTTTCGATTGAGAAAATTTCCCAGCTTTAGTGGATTCGGATTGGAAAAACGTGTATTTTGGTTAAATTGTATTTCAGATAATTTTGGATGTATATGTAAATATTACCTTACAACATGAGTTTCCAACTGACGGACCAATCACGCTTTTCTCTCTGCCTTTTATATTTGTGTGTTTACCCAAGTTAGGTTGGCACGGCAACTTTTCGCAACTTATATCAGAATGAATAAGTGTGTTTTTGGTTAAAAATAAAAAATTGTATTTCAAATCATTTTGTATGCAAATACTATCTTACCAAAGAGTTTCCAAACCAAACCACGACGGACCAATCACGCTTTTCCCTCTCTACTTTTTACTTATTTACTATTTGTTGTATTTACCCAAGAAAAAAATTGGGTTCCCAGAAATTACAAAATGTCCACACACCCTATTTGCTGCCTATACATAAAATATTAATTTGCCAAAAATGCATTTAAGGAGGAATATTGAAATTTTTCTACATAATAAGAAAGGTTAAATTATTTCAAAATAAACACTCACAGAAGAGGAGGAGCATCCGCTAGCACGCTCTCATTTTCTTGTTTCTTTTCTTTTTTCTAGGTAGTGGTGCCATGGCGGATGAGGCTTAGAACTCCCTTTTGTGCTCGCACTGGGCTGAGGCTTAGGACTCCCCTTTTGTGCTCGCTTGCTAGCCTACCAAACTCATCAGGTTGGCGGGGGAGCTCTTTGGTCTAGGGGGGGCACTTTGGCCTAGGTCTAGCAGGGGGCAGGGGGCGGCATATATTCTCCCCCTCCCCTTCATGCAGGAATACCTGCACCTGCATGAAAATATTCTGTCTATTCTAGTAAAATGTTTAGTTATGAATTATTGTTGCACGAGGGCTAGGCTACAAGAGGGCTATTTGAGCTTAGCGACGAGAACCCACAGTCATCACAGTCTGGTGACGATGCCAAAACACCTGAAGTGGTAGGCACACCCAACACGCAAACCGTTTGTTAGGGCGGACATTGTACGCAGCGCAAGGAGTTTTTGGAGGAGCATATTTTAAGTGCATATCCCTCTACACCGGGTATTATTCATATTACATTTTTGGCTGCACGGGCCGCTTATAGGTCAGCAGTTATTTTGGCGATGGCCGGACCCGAACCTTCCACTTGCAAGGCGAACGCCAAAAGCCTCATAATTTAGTAAATAACTCAATAGTTTAGTAACTAAGTACAAAAAAGCATTACAATAAGCTGAAGCAAGTTCAAATAAACTGTTTTGCATTACTCAGAATCTACTGGTTATTATTAACATTTAAATTTTATAGATGCAAACTTTAAAAGTGATATCAACAAACAGTTATAAGATAATTTTTTTACTAACTTAAGTTAATGTATACCTGACACACACATAAATTTGGCTGCACTATAATACATAATTTTTTTTAAATACCACAACAAAAATTACAGCAGAATTTTGCCACGGTTAGGTAAACTGCAGTATCTATCTATTTGGGTCATTTTTGCTCTGATATAATCAGTCTTTCAGACACCATACTGAAAGACAGATTATATCAGAGCAAAAATGACCCAAATTCATGCTGTGGTTACTGCAGTGTACCTGCCACTGCAGATTTAGCGACTACAAACCTTGAAGAATCCATTGAGACGGTATCCACATCCCGCAAGCGCCCGCCAAGAATGCTGCCAACCTTGCCAAGGCTCATCATACTTGTTGTCTCGTTGGTGCTTTTTTCATGGCCCTTTAGCTTGTAGTTCCTATTGACTGGGTCGGGTAAATGCCTCGACAGAGGAAGATTCCAGACTGCTTTGTTCCGATTGGATTTCAAGAACTTCGTCTTCATCATTCAGCATCATTTTCCGCATTTCTTCCACCTTTTTCCGCCGTTGCTCATTTTCCTTGGCTTTGCGTGCAGCTTCCTGATGGTTGAATGAAATTATTTTACCCATAATAGAGATTTTTGGCAAAGAAATATGTCATAAGAAAAGAAGGTTTTATCTTTATATAATTCTTCTAAATAAACAACATATAAGAGGAACGTAGAGCGCAGCACTGAACAATGTATGCAGGAAAATTTAAGACGCATTAAAATTGAATAAGATAGTAATTCGAAAAATTCTAAATCATGTCTTTTAATGAGTTAATTTGAAACAACTTACAACTAACTGAATCTTTGTAATTAAGATCTTACTCCTATCTTACTAATCTTACTCCAATTGAAATTTTTGTACATTAATTCTTAAAATAGTCATGCATTTTAGTTTTATAAAATGTAGTTTATATGCAATTCTAGAGTTTAATTTAAAATAAGACAAAATAGAGCTTAAACAAAACTATCAAAAAAATTCTTTTGTCACTTTGAATTTTATAGCACCAATTCATCATTTTAACTATCATTTGGAAAAGCATCATATTAAAGCTTTTTTATTTTGATATAAGTTTGCAACAATAAAAACGATTAATAAAATGAAAAACTAGAAAAGCAATATTTTGTGACCCTTGAGAGAAATGCGTAATTTTATATATCCTATTTAACACCATGTTCCTAAATAGATAGTTATCAAATAGTAAATTACATTATAGAATTATTTATACATCTAATAATAAAATATAGTTCTAGTACCTTTATGTCCTCATTGATAATCAAACTTGGAATATTTCTTGTATCACTGCTAGCCACCAGTTTATCATTTTCAAGCTGGTCCTCCTAGAATTAAAGCTTTGCTTGATCAAGTTTAAAAAATAAAATAAAGGCATTGCACCAGACATTGAAAATAAAATTTAAGTTTTAACACACAGCATGAGATGACAGTGTTATGCTTAACATAATTAGCTTAATTTAACTTATGACTATTATATATGAATTATATGATAATTTAAAATAATAAAAACTATTTCAGTGCGTAACTTCGCATTTGGTATTTGAACCTCTTGGTATTCAATGGCTGACATTTAACCAAGCTTAGTTTGATTGGTCAACACAGCAAATTAAAATATTAAGCAAAAGCAAATATGAACTATAACAGGAGCAGCAATTGAACCGTTAGCCTATAGGCAACATACTCTAAAAATCAATCCCTGATTATACATGTAGAATATAAGTCGACAGGGAAACTGTAAGCAAATAGTGGATTATGAGTTTTTTCGCTGCCAGTAATTTTTCACAGTATCCACACGATTACGGTCCTCGTAATAATTGTTAGTTTACGGCGTTATCGGCGAGATGGCCAGATTTGTTTACAAGCTCTTGGTTGGGGCCTGGTTGCTCGGCCAACCACCAATCCTTGTGAGGTTTTTTTCTAAAGATAGCTGAATGTCCGGGACTTTGTTGAACCGGGTATATTGTGTTATTATAAAGCATGTTGCATTTGTTTATGTTGTTTCCTATTCATATTCCTTATTCCTTTGTTCCTGTTTTTTACTCTGCTTATGTTTCAAATTAAACGTTAGTTGTTTTTCTAAAAACTAGTTCATGTTTCATTAGCTTTTTGCGTATGCCCTCAGAAACATCATTGAAATTAAAGTAGTTTTTATTCAATATAACACATAAAGAAAATTTTGGACATCTACTCGCTTTTAGATATAGTGGAACAGTGAAGTTCACAAAATGGGGATACTCTCTGATCAACCAATTAGAGGTTAGAATCAGTGATGGGAAAAGTTTAAGGTCAACTTCTAAAATGTGCTGACTTATTAACATTTTCTGTGGAAACGTTAGTGCGACTAGATGACGCTATTGTTGGAATGTTAAATACATTAATAAGTGATATTAAGGATATGTGAAAAAGGTAATTAAAAGAACAATTTAAATTAAGTTAAAAATATAAGTTTTTGAGGGGGTTAGGTCATGATATGTCATACATAATTTATATTTTAGAAAGACTGGATTTTGATTGTTTTGGTTTTGAAATTGATTTTTTTTTTTTTAATAACTTATCTACCAGTAAACTTAACACTATGGTGAGTCTATGAAATCCACATCCTAAGTCCCTTATGAGTTAAGGCTTCCTCATGTTTAAATGGTAATATGTGGAACGTCCAGAAAGTTTCTTGGAGCTATTAGTAGTTTTATAGCAATGTTTACTTTAAATACCAGGGGGACCATAAAATGACAGAATTCAACGGTTATAACTTTCATTTAAATTTTTTTTAAGAGCAAAAAAACCTAACTAACTTTCGAAATGCCAAAATAGACAAACCTGAATTTTAAAAGATTCAGAACCTGGCGCGAGACGTTAGACAAGTCTGTTGTCTGAGAGGGAAGGAAGAATACAAAAAAAATACTCTCGTGGAAATAAGTTCCCCAAACAAACTAATGATACGAAATAATTTCGCTACATATGCACTTTTTCACTGTTTGCTACCAGTAGGTGTTGTTTTAGTATAATAAAAATCATTTGGCAGGATTAAAATTATAATGTGTTTTTACTAAAATACCTGTAAAACATCGTGAACTTCCACATGCAAAAAATACTAGTTAATAAACTTAAAAAATCAAAGCGGCAGAGAAGGACTCTATAAAACGTTCCCCATAGACTTAATATGAAAACGAAAATAAAGGGAAAGTTAGGTTGTATTGTTGAACTATCCTCTAACTGAAGTAATATACAACATATGTCATTTTTATAAACAATAAACATGGAAGAAAAAACTGATTTTGATGCCTATCGGACTTGGGTACTTTATATTTTTTTGTTCATAGTCATGTCTTCATTTTGTTTTTGGATACTAGCTAGAGACACTGATCTTGTTGTTTGACCATGCTACAAAAATAAGCTTTTAAATTTATTTATAATTAATCTCACAAAGTGAAATGAATGCTTCTTAATAATAGAATTTTACATAAAAAAATATAGACATTTTACCGACTCTCTTTGTTTATTGGTCTGGTTTTGATCAGTTTCACAAGTCCTGTAAAAATAGAAAAAAAACCATGAAGTA